>CM061753.1:179915246-180410946 GCA_030979885.1 Lolium multiflorum | reverse complement strand
TCCCAACGAACGTGTGAGTTACACGCCATCAATCATCTATTTGTAATGCTACATGTTGTGTTTGGTGAGATCCGATGAATATGGAATACTATGTCAAGTTGATTATTGATCTATCATATATGTGTTGTTTATGTTCTTGCATGGTCTCCGTTGCTAGTAGAGGCTCCTCGGCCAAGTTGATACTTGTAACTCCAAGAGGGAGTATTTTTGCTCGGTGGCAGTGGGTTCATGCCTCCATTGAATCCTGGACAGGACAGGAAGTTCTAAGGCTGTGGATGTGTCACTAGGGATAAACATCAATGCTTTGTCTAAGGATATTTGTGTTGATTACATTACGCACCATACTTAATGCAATTAACAGTTGTTTACAACTTAATACTGGAAGGGGTGCGGATGCTAACCTGAAGGTGGACTTTTTAGGCATAGATGCATGCTGGATGGCGGTCTATGTTCTTCGTCGTAATGCCCTGATTAAATCTCATAGTGATCATCATGATATGTATATGAATCTTTATTTGTCAATTGCCCAACTGTAATTTGTTCACCCAGCATGCTATTTATCTTATTGGAGAGACACCACAGTGAACTGTGGACCCCGGTCCATTCTTTTACATCTGAAATACAATCTACTGCAATCTATGTTCTTGTTGTTCTTCACAAGCAAACATCATTCTCCACACCATACGTTTAATTCTTTGTTTTCGGCAAGCCGGTGAGATTGACAACCTCACTGTTTTGTTGGGGCAAAGTATTTTGATTGTGTTGTGCAGGTTCCACGCTGGCGCCGGACTCCCTGGTGTCGCGGCCCCACCTCCACCAACAACCTTCACGTGGCCTTCATCTCCCATCGGTTCGATAACCTTGGTTTCTTTCTCAGGGAAAACTTACTGCGCATCACACCTTCCCGTTGGGGTTCCCAACGGACGTGTGCATCACGCACCATCAAGACTGTTTTCTGGCGCGTTGCCGGGAAGATCAAGACACGCCGCAAGGGGAGTTTCTCACATCCAATCTTCTTACTTTGTTTATTGTCTTGTTTGATTTTATTTATTTTTCTGCCTTGTTTGCTTTATATAAAAAACACAAAAAAAATTAGTTGCTTTACTTTTTGTTTTATTTGTCTTATTTACTTTCTCTATATCAAAAACACAAAAAAAATTAGTTACTTGTCTTTACTTTATTCTCTTTGTTATTTACTTTTATTAATGCTACAATGGGTACTCCTGAAAATACTAAGTTGTGTGATTTCACTAGCACAAATAATAATGATTTTATAGTACTCATATTGCTCCATCTGCTACTACAGCAGAATTCTATGAAATTAAACCTGCTTTACTGAATCTTGTTATGAGAGTGCAATTTTCTGGTGTTAGTAATGCTGCTGGCCATCTTAATAATTTTGTTGAACTTTGTGAAATGCAAAAGTATAAGGATATAGATGGTGATATTATAAAACTGAAATTGTTTCCTTTCTCATTAAGAGGAAGAGCTAAAGATTGGTTGCTTTCTTTGCCTAAAAATAGTATTGATTCATGGACTAAATGTAAAGATGTTTTTATTGGTAAATATTATCCTCCTGCTAAGATTATATCTTTGAGAAGTAGCATTATAAATTTTAAGCAATTTGATAATGAACATGTTGCTCAAGCATGGGAGAGAATGAAATCTTTGGCAAAGAATTGCCCTACCCATGGACTCAACTACTTGGATGATCATCCAAACCTTTATGCAGATTGAATTTTTCTCGAGGAACCTATTGGATTCAAATACTGGAGGTACTTTTATGTCCATCACCTTAGGCGCCGCAACAAAGCTTTCTTGATGATATGATGATCAATTACTCGAATGGCATACCGAAAGAACTCCTCAAGGTAAGAAGGTACCCTATTGAAGAAACCTCTTTCTTTGGGTGATAAGATTGATGCTATTATGTCTATGTCATAATGGTAGATCTCATGTTGATCCTAATAATGTTCCTTTAGCTTCTTTGGTTGTTCAAGAGGAGCATGTTGATGTGAATTTCATTAATAATAATAATTTCAACAACAATGCTTATAGGAATAATTATGGTAACAACAAGTATAGGCCATATCCTTCCAATTATGGAAGTGGTTATGGTAATTCTTATGGTAGATCTGTTTTGCCTAATGAGGAAAAGATATTCGAAATTGAAAGAACTACTAAGAGCTTTATGCAATCACAATATGAGCAAAATCAATTGTTTACTAAAACTATGAATGAACAATCTGCCTTGTTGAAAAATATAGGAAATCAACTTGAAAATTTGAATATGAAAATTTCTGGTTTGCAAACTAAACTTTCAAATGCTGAAAATCGCATCTCATATATGTCTGAATCACAATCTTCTTTAATTAATAAAGTGGCTGCTAAACCTGAGGATAATGATAAAAAATTTCTTGCTACAGCTAACGCCATTCAAGTTCGAATCAATGATAATATTAGAATGTTAGCTGAATTGCATGCTAGGTGGGAAAGAGAAGAAAAAGAAAAACTTGCTAAAGAGAATAATGTAGCTAAAGTTTGGACCATTACCACCACTAGTAATGTTGATTCTTCACATGTTGCTAAACCTCCTACTATCAATAATAAAATAATTGGTGTTGGCAATACTTCTACTCCTAGTACAAAGCGTGGCAAAATTGCCTGAATCGCTGAAACTATTTATAATAATAGTGCTGAAATTCTTCAGAATGCGTGGTGATTGATACGCCCATTTTGCATCACTATTTTATATCATAATTTAATTATTCATTGATATATTTCATATTTAAGGGATGTGATAATTATGTTATTTCACTTATTTTGCATGTTTCATGATTATTGGAGAATTATTCCCCGGAGTCGAAAAAGCACCGTCAGATACCATATTTCGAAGATCAACAATTGACGGAAATTACACCGAAGATCTTATTTTTCCGTAAGAAAGAGCCAACCAAAAGGAGGGGCCGAGGAGGGCAACCATGGGCTCCCCCCATAGGCCTACAAGGGCTCAGCCCTCGCCGTACCACCATGTGGGAGGGGCCCACGCACTCCCCTCGGCCGTCTCTTTCAAGCAGACTTCATCCTCCCGAAACCTAAGGCACGGGGATAAGCGAGAATAGACACCGCCGGGCGGAGAACCCAAGAGAGAAAAGAGCTCTCCTGGCGGGCAGGAATCCGCTCGGGAAATCCCTCCCTGAGGGGGAAATCGCCGCCATCATCACCGTCATCGAGCTGACTTCATTGGGATCATCATCATCATCATCTCCACCATCGACACCGCCATCTCCACCGCTGCACCTCGTCTCCGTTGTAACATCTAGGGTTGAATCTTGAGTATTTCATAGGGGAAACTCTCCCGGTATTGATTACTACCTGTTATTGATGCTATTGAGTGAAACCATTGGATCAAGGTTTATGTTCAGATTGTTATCCATCATAATATCACCTCTGATTATGTTCCATATGATGTCTCGTGAGTAGTCTGCTTAGTTCTTGAGGACATGGGTGAAGTCTAAATGTTAGTAGTGAACTATGTTGAGTAATATTTAATGGTTTGATATTTAAGTTGTGGTGTTATTCTTCTAGTGGTGTCATGTGAATCTGCCGACTACATGATACTTCACTCTTTATGGGCCTAGGGAGTACATCTTGTATTTGTTTTCTAATTGTGGGTTGCCGGAGTGACAAAGAACCTGAACCCCTCGTTGGTATATCGTACGCAGATGGATAGCAGATCTCGTAGTTTAAGGCTGTGGTTAGATTTATCTTAATTACCGATGACCCACAAGTATAGGGGATCGCAACAGTCTTCGAGGGAAGTAAAACCCAAATTTATTGATTCGACACAAGGGGAGTGTGGGGACCCCGGACTACCTGTCCGAAATACCCTGTTATGTATACCGTTCACGTTCCCATGATCAGTGTGCCGTGAAAGCAAAGTGCATTAAGGGAGCAATAGTAACAAGAATAAAGCAGCAAGAATAGCAATATGAGAGCAATGGCAATATAGAAAATAATTGATACTACTTCCAATGACATGTAGAACGAGTATATGATGATGCGAGGTGGACCGGGATTCCCAGCTATCTACACTAGTGGTAACTCTCCAATAACAAGTGTTGGGTGAACAAATTACAGTTGGGCAATTGATGGGATTGATAAGGCATTAAGAAAGAACATCAATTCATTAATCATGTAGGCATGTTTTCCATAATTAGTCGTACGTGCTCGCAATGAGAAACTTGCACAACATCTATTGTCCTACTAGCCGGTGGCAGCCGGCCTGCGACCCATCGGATATTAAGGTACTTTTTAATAGAGTTAACTATGAGCAAAGCATTAACACTCCATGAAAACATGTGATCCTCACATCACTACCATCCCCTCCTGTTGTCCCAATCTGTCACTTTGTGGCCTTTGGTTCCGGACAGTGACATGTGCATACAACTTTGTGTATACAATCTAAGCAATAATTATAGCTCAAAATCTAAGATCATGCCACTGTGCCTAGTGACAAGCATTAAGCATAACAAGATTGGAAGGAATAATAACTTCACAAACTTTATAGATAGACTAATCATAATGTATCATCCATCGGATCCCAACAAACACAACACCGATTACATCAGATGAATCTCAATCATGTAAGGTAGCTCATGAGATCATTGTATTGAAGTACATGGGGGAGAGAATACCAACTAGCTACAGCTAGAACCCGTAGTCCATGGGGGAACTACTCACAGAGCATGATGGAGGCGATGGCGTTGATGGAGATGGCTTCCGGGCACTTCCCTGTCCCGGCAGGCTGGGACAGAGACTGGTCCCCCCCGAATTGAGTTTCAAAGGGCGGCGGCGCCCCGCAGGTCTTTTTGAGTTTCACATGGTAATGGTGTTTTTAGGTCGAAAGGGATTTTATAGGCGAAGAGGCGCGCAGGAGCAACTGGGGGCTCCACACCACAGGCCGGCACGGCCTGGCCTGGGCGCGCCGCTCTATGGTGTGGTGGCCCTCCACCCTCTCCGACTTTCTTCTGTTCGGAGCCTTCCGAAAATAGGAGGTTTGGTCTTCGTTTCGTCGAATTCCGAGAATATTGCCCGAACAGCCTTCTGGAACCAAAAACAACAGAAAACAGGAACTGGCACTGTGGCATCTTGTTAATAGGTTAGTTCGGAAAACGTATAAAAACATTCACAAAGTGCAAGCAAAACATGTAAGTATTGTCATAAAACAAGCATGGAACGACATAAATTATGGATACGCCGGGGACGTATCAGCATCCCCAAGCTTAGTTCCTGCTCGTCCCGAGCAGGTAAACGATAAAAAGAATACCTGTAGTGACATGCTACTTACATAACCTTGATCATACTATTACAAAGCATATGAAATGAATGAAGTGACTCAAGGCAATGATCTATAGTTGCCAACAAATAGATAACATATAGCAAAACTTTTCATGAAGAGTACTTTCAAGACAAGTATCAAAAGTTTTGCACAAGAGTTAACTCATAAAGCAATAAGTTCAAAGCAAAGGCATCGAAGCAACACAATGGAAAATATAAGTTTCAGCGGTTGCTTTCAACTTGTAACATGCATATCTCATGGATAATTGTCAACACAAAGTAATATGATGAATGCAATAAGCAAGTATGTAAGAATCAATGCACAGTTGACACAAGTGTTTGCTTCTAAGGTGGAAGGAATTAGGTAAACGACTCAACATAAAGTAAAAGAATGGCCCTTCAAAGAGGAAAGCATCGATTGCTATATTTGTGCTAGACTTTGGTTTTGAAAACATAAAGAGAGCATAAAAGTAAAATTTGAGAGGTGTTTGTTGTTGTCAACGAATGGTAGTGGGTACACTAACTACCTCATCAACCGGACTCACAAGAGCGGCTCCCATTTTATTTATTTTTGGGTGGCACTCCTTCCAACCTTTCTTTCACACCATGACTAACCGAATCCTCGGGTGCCTGCCAACAATCACATACCATGAAGGAGTGCCTTTTATTTAAGTTTTATTATGATGATGACACTCCCCCCAACCTTTGCTTACACAAGCCATGGCTAACAACTTCAGGTGCCGTCCAACAATCACAAACCATGGAGAGTGTCTTTTTAAGTTAATTAATCGGATGAATCATAGCAAAACATGTGAAGAGAATTATTAATGAAAGTTAATTAATTGGGGGAACCCCATTGCCGCTCTTTTTGCAAAATTATTGGATAAGCGGATGTGCCACTAGTCCATATGAGAGTCCGTCAAAAGTAAATGACAAGGTTGAAAGCTAAACACCACATACTTCCTCATGAGCTATGAAACATTAACACAAATTGAGAAGCATTTTGAATTATTTAAAGGTAGCAGTATTTACTTTGAATGGCAGGAAATACCACATAGTAGGTAGGTATGGTGGACACAAATAGCATAGGTTTTGGCTCAAGGTTTTTGGATGCACGAGAAGTATTCCCTCTCAGTACAAGGTTTAGGCTAGCAAGGTTGTTTGAAGCAAACACAAGTATGAACCGGTACAGCAAAACACATAAGAACATATTTCAAGCATTATAATACTCTACCCTGTCTTCCTTGTTGCTCAAACACTTTTACCAGAAAATATCTAGACCTTAAGAAAGATCAATTATGCAAACCAATTTTTAACAAGCTTTGGTAGTTCTCCACTAATAGGTTTAAACTACATGCAAAAAACTTATGATCTACTTGAGAGCTCAAAACAATTGCCAAGTATCAAATTATCCAAGACATATGAGGCATTTTCCTTTCCCAACCAAATAAAGATAAATATTGTAGCTTCCAACTTTTATTCATTGAAGTAAAACGAAGAACAAGTGTTCATATGAAAAAGCGGAGCGTGTCTCTCCCAAACAAGGATTGCTAGGATCCGAATTTATTCAAACATAAACAAAACGAAAAATAAACACAGACGCTCCAAGTAAAGCACATATGATGTGACTGAATAAAAATATAGTTTCAATAGAAGAAACCCGATGTTGATGAAGAAGGGGATGCCTTGGGCATCCCCAAGCTTAGACGCTTGAGTCTCCTTGAAATATGCAGGGATGAACCAGGGGCATCCTCAAGCTTAGACTTTTCATATATCATCCTCCTCTCTCGACCCTTGAAAACTTCCTTCACACCAAACTTCTCATAAACTTCATTAGAGGGGTTAGATCAAAAAACTTTAATCCACCTTGGTCCTGTAGTGACACATTGAAAGAACTCAATAAAACATTAGCTACAGCTCTCCACGCCTAGAAAGCCTCACATAAAGTCCACAAGAGACAATGCAAAAACAGAGACAGAATCTGCCAAAACAGAACAGCCAGTAAACACAATTTTAAAATGGTACTTCCGTTGCTCAAATCAGAAAACTCAAACTAATGAAAGTTGCGTACATATCTGTGGATCACGCACGTAAATTGCATATTTTTCTGAGTTACCTACAGAGAAAACAGCCCAGATTCGTGACAGATAGAAATCTGTTTCTGCGCACAAATCCAAATCTAGTATCAACCTTCGATTAGAGGCTTCACTTGGCACAACAAAACACAAAACTAAGATAAGGAGAGGTTGCTACAGTAGTAAACAACTTCCAAAACACAAATATAAAACAAAGTACTGTAGCAAAATAACACATGGTTATCTCCCAAGAAGTTCTTTTCTTATAGCCATTAAGATGGGCTCAAGTTTTAAATGATGCACTCTCGCAAGAAATAGTATTTGAAGCAAAAGAGAGCATCAAAAAGCAAATTCAAAACACATTTAAGTCTCACATGCTCCCTATGAAAAGGAATCTTGTAAATAAACAAGTTCATTAAGAGCAAAGTAACAAGCAAAGGAAGATAGAACAAGTGTAGCTTCAAAAATTTCAGCACATAGAGAGGTGTATTAGTACCATGAAAATTTATACTACCATATTTTCCTCTCTCATAATAATTTTCAGTAGCTTCATGAACAAACTCAACAATATAACTATCACATGCAGCATACTTTTCATGATTTCAAAACACATAATTTTTATCAAGCTCAAATATAGTAGGATCAAAACTTCCAAACTCACTTTTATCAATAATATAACAAGGTGATCGATCAATCTCAAGAGATATGGAACTCTTAAATAAAGTCAAGACCTCCAATCCCATTTTCATTAGTAGTATAATTAATATTATCAAATAACATAGGACCATCATCTAGAGCTTTATCATAAACATTTGCTAAGCAAAATTCTTTAGTACCATGCATTTCGACATCAGGCACAAACAAAGCATTATCATAAGATTTATCAAAGTAGCATTGATTATCATAAATAACAGTAGCATAATCATTCTCACAAGTATTACTCATAGGTACTATTTCAAGAGAATCCACAGGAACATAACATTCAACCTCTTCCTGTACATGGAGGACAATCAAATAGTGTAAGAGATAAAGAGGTACTCTCATTAGAAGGTTGGCATGGGTAGCTAATCCATTCTTCCTCCTTTTGTTCGTCGTTCTTTTCTTCTTTTTCATCCAATGAGCTTTCAAGTTCATCAATTTCCTCCTCTTTTTCATCCAATGAGCTTTGTTCATCAATTTCTTCTTCCACCGGTCCTGCAAATTGTGAGTGCATTCTTGTGCATTAATGTGTCCCTCTTTATAATCAAGGATATAAGGATTCCCACTGTAGCATTCTATGCAAGAATTAAGGATAGTAGAGACATAATCTTTAAGGTCCTTTACAAACAACACAAGTTTCATAATTCTCAACCATGAAGGATTCTATCTCAGAGGCTCCCATAAATAAGACAAATTGTTCTACCTCTTCAACCCATAATGAATATAGCAATTCCGATTATAGTTCTTAATTAAAAATTCCTCACTAAAGCCACATTGAAATTTAAGATGTTTAGTATCCCGTTGAGAGCAACAATATATGGCATGCTTTAAGCAAGATTTTAGCAATTGTATTTAATTTTTCTATCACAGCACTCATTACTTTACCAGTTCTTGATTCTCTATAATTATTATAACATTCTATAAGCTCAAGTAGGTTGTTGGTTCTCCTATAACAGCAGTTTTTAATTTTTAGGTTTTTCAAATTTTTATGGATTTTTGGTATAGAGAAAAATAAAACAAGACAAAAATAAATTAGATAAAAGTAAACCAAGCAAAGTAAAACTAGACAGAAATAAACTAAGTACAAATAAACTAGACAGAAATAGACTAGCAAGACAAAATAAAATAAAAGCAGAGAGAGAGGTAGAGTGTACTCCCGTGTGAACTTATGAGTAGAGCTATGTCCCGGCAACCGCCAAATAAATAGTCTTGATGACCCACAAGTATAGGGGTGTACAGTCCTTCGAGGGAAGTAAAACCCAAATTTATTGATTCGACAAGGGGAGGTAAAGAATACTTATAAGCCTTAACAACCGAGTTGTCAATTCAGCTGCACTGAAAAGCACTAGTAACAGATGGATGAAAGTAGTAATATGGGAGCAATAGTACAGAGACAATTACAAAGAATAGCAATATGAGAGCAATGGCACCGTAAAGAAGTGATTACTTCCAATGACATGTAGAACGAGTATATGATGATGCGAGGTGGACCGGGTTCCCGCTATCTACACTAGTGGTAACTCTCCAATAACAAGTGTCGGTGAACAAATTACAGTTGGGCAATTGATAGGATTGATAAGGCATTAAGAAAGAACATCAATTCATTAATCATGTAGGCATGTTTTCCATAATTAGTCTACGTGCTCGCAATGAGAAACTTGCACAACATCTATTGTCCCACCAGCCGGTGGCAAGACTGGTGGAATCTCTTGGATATTAAGGTACTCCTTTAATAGAGCAACGAGCAAAGCATTAACACTCCATGAAAAACATGTGATCCTCACATCAACTACCATCCCCTCCGGTTGTCCGATTTCTGTCACTTAAGCCTTTGGTTCCTGGACAAAGGACATGTGCATACAACTTGTAGATACAATCTAAGCAATAATTATAGAGCTCAAATTCAAGATCATGCCACGCCCTAGTGACAAGCATTAAGCATAACAAGATTGCAACAATAACTTCACAAACTTTATAGATAGACTAATCATAATGTATCATCCATCGATCCCAACAAACACAACACCGATTACATCGATGAATCTCAATGTAAGGCAGCTCATGAGATCATTGTATTGAAGTACATGGGGGAGAGAATACCAACTAGCTACGGCTAGAACCCGTAGTCCATGGGGGAACTACTCACTGAGCATGATGGAGGCGATGGCGTTGATGGAGATGAGCCAGGGGGCACTTCCTCCGAACAGGGATGCCGGGTGAGGACCGTGTCCCCCCGAATTGAGTTCGCGAAGGATGGCGGGCCTCAGTAGTCTTTGGAGTTTCGTCAAGTGGTACGGTGTTTTTAGGTCGAAAGGGATTTTATAGGCGAAGAGGCTGCCGTCAGGGGCACTGGGGGCTCCACACTGGCCGGCGCGGCCCAGGCCAGCCGCGCCGCCCTATGGTGTGGTGGCCTTCGCCCTCTCCCTCTTCTTGTTCGGAGCCTTCCTCGGAAAATAGGAGGTTTGGTCTTCGTTTCGTCGAATTCCGAGAATATTGCCCGAACAGCCTTTCGGAACCAAAACAGCGAAAAACAGGAACGGCACAAGGCATCTTGTTAATAGGTTAGTTCCTGGGAAACGCATAAAAACATCATAAAGTGCAAAAACATGTAAGTATTGTCATAAACAAGCATGGAACTCAGAATTATGGATACGTCGGGACGTATCAATTACTTTCTTTGTATTTGCGATGCTTGCAAGGGGTATAATCACAAGTATGTATTAGTCCTAGAAGGGCGGTGCATTAGCATAGGTTCACCCACACAACACTTATCAAAACAATGAAGATTAATCAACTATATGAAGCGAAAGCACTAGACTAAATCCCCGTGTGTCCTCAAGAACGTTTGGTCATTATAAGTAAACAAACCGGCTTGTCCTTTGTGCTAAAAAGGATTGGACCACTGCTGCAATTATTACTCGCATTTTTACTTACTTGTACTTTATTTATCTGCAATATCAAAATCCCCGAAACTTGTCAGTGAGCATTTAGGTGAATCCTTCATCAAAACCGCTTGTCAACACCTTCGCTCCTCGTTGAGTTCGACACTCTTATTTATCAAAAGTACTACGATACACCCCTATACTTGTGGGTCATCATAGATCATAATGGTTTAGATTTTGATGATTGTCATATTACTGAAGTTTTAAGTTCTTACAAAAACTTGCTAGAAGTCCTAATGCTAGTGCTATAAATTTAGCCTTTACATATTACAAATGCTCTCATTAAAGCTTGAGAAGAGAAATTAAAACTTGAAGCTTCTATTCCTAGGAAGTTGGAAGATGGTTGGGAGCCCATCATTAAGATGAAATTCAATGATTTTGATTGTAATGCTTTATGTGATCTTGGTGCAAGTATTTCTGCTATGCCTAAAAAGATTTATGATATGCTTGACTTGCCACCATTGAAAAATTGTTATTTGATGTTAATCTTGTTGATAATTCTATAAAGAAACCTTTAGGGAGGATTGATATTGTTCACATTACGGTTAACAATAACCTTGTCCCCGTTGATTTTGTTGTCTTGGATATTAAATGCAATGCATTTTGTCCTATTGTCTTGGGAAGACCTTTTCTTTGAATTGGTGTTGTTATTGATATGAAAGAAGGAAATATTAAGTATCACCTCTCAGAAAGGTATGGAACACTTCCCAGAAGAGAATGAAGTTGCCTTTTGATTCTATTATTAGAACAAATTATGATGTTGATGCTTCTTCTCTAGATAATACTTGATTTGCACTTTCTGTATGAAAGGCGTTAAAGAAAAGAACTTTTTGGGAGATAACCCATGGTTTTATTTTACTACTGTTTTGTTGAGTCTTGAAGTTGTTACTACTGTAGCAACCTCTCCTTATCATGTTATTGTGCCAAGTAAAGTCTCTGATAGTAAAGTTGATACTAGATTTGGATTATCGCGAGTAAAGATTTGTTGTCACGAATTCACGTTTTTCTCTCGTAGAAGAATCAAAAAAATCTGCAATTTACATGCGTGATCCTCGATATGTACGCAACTTTTATTAGTTTTGAGTTTTTCCATCTCACAAGTTAAGTGCCTGAAAATCGTCTTTACGTACTTTTCTGTTTTGACAGATTCTGCCTTTTATTTCGCATTGCCTCTTTTGCTATGTTGAATGGATTTCTTTGTTCCATTAACTTTTAGTAGCTTTGTGCAATGTCCAGAAGTGTTAAGAATGATTATGTCACCTCTGAATATGTGAATTTTTGATTATGCACCTCTAATGAGTTTGCTTTAAGTTTGGTGTGGAGGAAGTTTTCAAGGGTCAAGAGAAGAGGATGATACAATATGATCAAGAAGAGTGAAAAGTCTAAGCTTGGGGATGCCCCCGTGGTTCATCCCTGCATATTTCAAGAAGACTCAAGCATCTAAGCTTGGGGATGCCCAAGGCATCCCTTCTTCATCGACAACTTATCAGGTCACTTCTAGTGAAACTATATTTTTATCCCGTCACATCTTATGTTCTTTACTTGGAGCGTCTTTTTGCTCTTGTTTTTGTTTTGGTTTGAATAAAGTTGGATCCCAGCAATATTTGTATTGGAGATATACACGCTCCGCTTTTTCATTTGAACACTTGTGTTCTTAGTTTTGCTTTAATGTTCATGGCGAAGGAAAACTATTCGTTGATTGCTATTTGGTTGGAATCAGAAATGCTTCATATGGTTTTGAATAATTTGATACTTGGCAATTTTTTGATCTCTCATAGATCATGTTTAAGCTCTTGCATCATGTAGTTTAAATCTATTAGTGGAGAACTACCGTAGAGCTTGTTGAAATTTGGTTTGCATGATTGGTCTCTCTAAGGTCTAGATATTTTCTCGGTAAAAGTGTTTGAACAACAAGGAAGACAATGTAGAGTCTTATAATGCTTGCAATATGTTCTTGTGTAAGTTTCTACCTGGCTACTTCGTTTGCTTCAAACAACCTTGCTAGCCCAAGCCTTGTCCGAGAGGAAATGCTTCTCGTGCATCCAAACACCTTGAGCCAAAACCATGCCATTTGTGTCCACCATAACTACCTACATGTGGTATTTTTCCGCCATTCCAAAGTAAATTACTTGAGTGCTACCTTTAAAATTTCATTCCTTTGTCTTTGCAATATATAGCTCATGGAAAAATAGCTTAAAAACTATTATGGTGATGAATATGTAGCTATGTATCTTAGTTCTTATAAGTTGCTTGTTGAGCGGTAACCATGTTTCTGGGGACGCCATCAACTTTTTACACCTTTGTTGAATATCATGTGAGTTTCTATGCATGTTCGTCTTGTCTGAAGTAAGGGTGATTTATCATGATCAAATGGTTTGAGTATGCATATTGTTAGAGAAGAGCATTGGGCCGCTAACCAAAGAAATGTATCATGGTGGAAGTTTCAGTTTGGACATTAATCCTCAATCTCTTATGAGAATATTATCTGTTGTTGAATGCTTATGCATTAAAGAGGAGTCCATTATCTGTTTTCTATGTCCTTAGTTGAGATCTATCAAAAACGAGAAATCAAATGCGATTTATCTCCTTGGACCTTTGTACAGGCGGCATAGAGGTACCCCTTTGTGACACTTGGTTGAAACATATGTTATGCAATGATAATCCATGTAAATCCAAGCTAATTAGGACAAGGTGCGAGCACTATTGGTATTCGATGCATGTGGCTTGCAACTTGTAGGAAGTTTTATGCATATCACATATGAATTATTACTACTTGACAAAATTGTTTCTATGTTTTCAAAATAAAAGCTCTAGCACAAAAATAGTAATCCATGCTTCCTCTAAGGGCCTTTCTTTTACTTTATGTTGAGTCAGTTTACCTACTTCTTTCTATCTTAGAAGCAAACACTTGTGTCAACTGTGCATTGATTCTTACATGTTTACTTATTGCACTTGTTATATTACTTTATGTTGACAATTATCCATGAGATATACATGTTACAAGTTGAAAGCAATTGCTGAAACTTAATCATCCTTTGTGTTGCTTTGAAACCTTCTACTTTGAATCTATTGCTTTATGAGTTAGCTCTTATGCAAGTCTTTTTGAAACTTGTCTTGAAAGTACTATTCATGAAATGTTTTGCTATATGATTCAGTTGTTTAGTCATTATCTTTTGTTAGCAATCTATTGTTTGAATCACTCCATTCATCTCATATGCTTTACAATAATGTTGACCAAGATTATGTTGGTAGCATGTCACTTCAGAAATTATTGTTTTTATCGTTTACCTACTCGAGGGAGTAGGAACTAAGCTTGGGATGCTTGATACGTCTCCAACGTATCTATAATTTCTTATGTTCCATGCTAGTTTTATGACAATACCACATGTTTTGTTCACACTTTATTATGTTTTGATGCATTTTCCCACTAACCTATTAACAAGATGCCGAAGCGCCGTTCTGTTTTCTGCTGTTTCAGAAATCCTACACAGAAATATTCTCGGAATTGACGAAACAAAAGCCCACGGTCTTATTTTTCCACGGAGTTTCCGAGAGACCGAAGAGGAGACGGAGTGGGGCCACGAGAGCCACCACCATAGGGCGGCGCGGCCAAGGAGGGGCCCGCGCCACCCTGGGGTGGGCCCCCGAGCCCTCCGACTCTGCCCTTCCGCTACTTAAACACTCGTCGCGAAACCCTAGTACCGAGAGCACGATACGAGAAAATTGCAGAGACGCGCCGCCAATCCCATCTCGGAGGATTCGGGAGATCGCCTGGCACCGCCAGAGGGGAATCATCATGAGGGCTCTACATCACCATGCCCGCCTCCCGGATGCGTGAGTAGTTCATCCTTGGACTATGGTTCCATAGCGTAGCTAGATGGTTGTCTTCTCCTCTTGTGCTATCATGTTTAGATCTTGTGAGCTGCCTAACATGATCAAGATCATCTATTTGTAATGCTACATGTTGTGTTTGGTGGGATCCGATGAATATAATACTATGTCAAGTTGATTATTGATCTATCATATATGTGTTGTTTATGTTCTTGCATGCTCTCCGTTGCTAGTAGAGGCTCTGGCCAAGTTGATACTTGTAACTCCAAGAGGGAGTATTTATGCTTGATAGTGGGTTCATGCCTCCATTGAATCTGGGACAGTGACAGAAAGTTCTAAGGTTGTGGATGTGTTGTTGCCACTAGGGATAAAACATCAATGCTTTGTCTAAGGATATTTGTGTTGATTACATTACGCACCATACTTAATGCAATTGTCTTTGTTTGCAACTTAATACTGGAAGGGGTGCGGATGCTAACTGAAAGTGGACTTTTTAGGCATAGATGCATTGGATGGCGGTCTATGTTCTTTGTCGTAATGCCATGATTAAATCTCATAGTGATCATCATGATATGTATATGAATCTTTATTTGTCAATTGCCCATCTGTAATTTGTTCACCCAGATAATAGAGACACCACTAGTGAACTGTGGACCCCAGTTCATTCTTTTACATCTGAAATACAATACCATCTCTGTTCTTTGTTGTTCTTCACAAACAAACATCATTCTCCACACCATACGTTTAATCCTTTGTTTTCAGCAATGGTGAGATTGACAACCTCACTGTTAAGTGGGGCAAAGTATTTTGATTGTGTTGTGCAGGTTCCACGTTGGCGCCAATCCCTGGTGTTCGCCACACTACACTCCTCCACCAACAACCTTCACGTGCCTTCATCTCCTACTGGTTCGATAACCTTGGTTTCTTTCGAGGGAAAACTTACTGCTGTGCGCATCACACCTTCTCTTGGGGTTCCCAACGGACATGTGCATCACGCGCCATTAGAGGGGAGGGACACTATGCTTGTGTGTAGGTACCACACTTATCCCTAAGGAGGACAAATAAGATGCTCCCCATATCCTGGTGGGAGACTAACAACCACACCATGTGTGTATCCCGCACATGTCACCTCGTCACCCAACTCTAGAACATGCTCTTTTAAACGTTACCATCACTAGGTCACCGTCACACCCGACTACGAGGAGGTACTGCCACAACATGCAAGAGAACTAGCCTCCGACGACCAAAATTGTCACACAGACACTTACCAATGTCAGTTGCTACCTAATAACACAACCTAATAACACACATCATCGACCCCAAGTGAAGTAGAAACACACATCTAAATCGAGCGGACGCTAAGGAGCCTGCTCTCGAAGCAAAAAACGTGCTGTGAGCACTAATCAACATGGCCGCTTACCGCCCAAATGATGGGACCTAATCCTCGTGGGGTTTATATTGATGCCATCTTAGAAATTACACTGGAAATGTGGCGTCACGGATGTTTATTAGTTGTGACATTATGATAATGGGCCAACAACTAGAGTGCATACTATTCCTATGTTAAGGAACATCTTAGACAGTCGGGCTTGGCTAGCAAGTGACTAGGACCACATAGTATTTCTTATTGAAACTTTGAAGCTTTGAGTGCACAAACATCGACGTGGGCATATGAGACTTCATGAGGTTGCCACTATAGTTCTTCACATGGTACTTGGAAATCTAGACCATATGCCCTAGAGTTTATTCGCTTGAAGATGGGATGACCTCATGCCCATGTGGAGAGCATCACTTAGGATTATGTAGGTAAGAGCCCCTTGACAAAAGGACAATGCTATCCTCTAGGGATACTTTTCATAAAGAGGGTACAACGGTAAACTTTGTTAAACTAGTTTATAGTGGATTATGGATAAAAAATATCGACGGTGCATTGTCGTGATGAACTACCTCACTGAATCTCACATCTTGCTTCTCCATTTGACCCCCACTTTGATTTCTTGATCGACCGTGTCAAGTGCGTGGAGTAGAATTTCATGGCGGGGCCTTATGAAATAATTATGTCCCAACAGAATACAATGTGTCTTGGGCTACAAGTTGATTTCCTAGCGGCAACAATAAAACTGTAACTAGATGTAAAAAAATCAATCCAAGCAAATAATATTAATGTAAAATGCACCCCACTCGTCACAAACTCGAGTTTAGGACCCTGCCAATGCACTACTAATAAAAAGATAATTGCGACGCACGTCTAAGACTAGCTGATGGAGCGTAAGAGTGAGGGGTGTTGAAATGTTATTTCCTACCGTTTCATAACACTATTAGCTTTTAGGCAGGCTGATCGGTGCATACAATTCAATAATTAATACTACTCCCTCCGATCCATATTGCTTGACACTAAAATGGATGTATCTACAATTAAAATGTGTCTAGATACATCTATATTAATGTCAAGTAATATGAATCGGAGGGTAATTAATTATTAAAAATCATTAGGAAAAATCATCAATCACATGTCAGCATATATTTTCTGTACATTGATGAGCTTTGGGTACATTGATTTTGAAATATGTAGTATTCCCTCAGAAAGAAAAGATTTTCAATGTAGCAATATGAACAAGATATATATTTGACATGTCGCGATCTATCTACCCTATCTGCTCATCCATGCTATCACATCATAATTGTTTTTTCCTCTCCTTTTCCAAGTGACAGAGAAAGAAGTTGATGACCTGACCGAGTTAACCTTCCCATACCGCCATATATAGAGCCAAGAAAAAAAAAACTTAAAATTAGGTAGCCTTATGCTGAGAGCGACACAGCAATACATATCCCTCCTCCCCTAGAGAATCATGCACAATTAATTTATGTGTTGAGCATCAATCCAGTGGAATTGTTCTGACATCGACAGGAGCAACAACATGATGTGCACACAGTTAATCATCAGAACCCGGCCAAAACAATTCTTCATCTTCTTAACCTATCATAAATATTCCAAACCCAGCCACATATAGTGAAATGTATGCATGACTAGATCGGCAGTGCTTGGCAAACTGTGGTGCTCTTTGCATGTCCAAACTCACTGGCTGCTGCAAATCCATGCACACGACCATCAAATTTATAGCAACTACGCGTATCATATCCTATGATAACACTAAAAATGGTATATTGCTCTACTATGGGAGCTGGAGACTATGACCATGCCTTTCCACTTGTAGCGATAGATGTGCGCTATCTTATCTATCACCACAACGCATCACATTCATCTCCTCTCTCATGTCTCATGCTCGAGTGCAGCCAATAATGGGAGCCAATAATCTGGCGGTACGAGTCATTTTAGATGAAAGACAAGGTGAATAGGGGTGGCCCCGGCCGGCCGGCGACGGCCGGCGATCTGTTCGCCGTTGATCGCTCATTGGACGGTACGCGGTGCCGACATGTGGACTGAGGCACGTGAGAGGCCACGTGAAGCGGCCCCGGCTAGACGATGTTAACGTCGCTCAGGGCGGCCATGGCATCGCCGGCGGTCAGTTTCGGTTGGTCGCCGTCGACGCACGTCGTTGTTGTTGTTGTCATGGTGCTACGTTCGTGGTGGATAAGACCTGAAAGCATGAATCCACTGTTTCATAGTTAAAGCTGGACAAAGACGACGACAAGGAAGTGTAAGTGGTTCGAACTACTGGTGAGAGTGGTAAGCTAGTTTGGCCAGTGATTACTTCGTCTGGTCTCTCAGCTTTTACTAGCATATTGGCACATATAAGGAAAATTTGGTGTTTGCTTGATGAGCTGCACGAAAGGTACTTTTACCTTATCTGGTAAGTAAGTACTTAATTATTTTCGGTGAGCTAGTCAAACTAGTCCAAGTTCATTGTGTGTCTTTTACGCGAAGTTTCAGATATCACACTATCTCTTGGCTATAGCATCGCTGTAGCAGATTCACAACTCTCCTGCTAAAGATATGCCCTTTTAGCGCTAACTAGGAAATTTCGCTAATAGCTCGCTAAATCACGCTAAAACGCTAAATACAGCTAAAAATAGTGCTATTTCTCCCGCTAAACCCAAATATTTCCATATTTAGATTTGAAAGTTAGACCTGGGTATGTAATATACATTTATGCACTGCTTTTATTACTACAATCATCATTATTGTTTAGAACAAGTTTGTATCATTGAATTTCTTATCATATTTATAGATGATATATGAATATTTGATGCCTAATTTTTCTAAGAGTTTTCTTGTTTTGAAGAAAACGCCAATGGCTTAACTTCGCTATAACTTTCTTACGCCTGGAAATAGTCGCCGCTAAGACGCATAGCCTTCTATTTTTAACTTTTGTTTTACGGCCTAGCTCGAACATGATTGGTATCACTTTCGTTGTCTTCTGCAATATCGTCACATCCTCAGATAATTTGAAAACAAAGATAAAAAATGAATATTCATTGTTTGAACTATTGGATATTCATTGTTTGAAACTATTAGTCACCTTGGCTTGGTTGAGATCCCTCTAAAAGGAAGAAGATTTACTTGGAGTAATATGCAAAAATGCCCCCTTTTACAGAGATTGGATTGATTTTTTTCCTCCTTGGCATGGACTACAAATTTTCCAAACACTGTAGCACTCCCTCTTGCTATGACTACTTCCGACCATGTGCCATGTGTTATTTCAATTCAAACTGCAATCCCCAAATCCAATGTCTTCAGATTTGAAAATGCTTGGCTAGACATGGATGGTTTTTTGCCACTTGTGGAGTTATCTTGGACACATTCTATTCATTATGCAAAAGAATTACAGCCAAATTCAAGATCCTCAGAAAGAACCTAAAGAATTGGTCTAATAAATTATCCCCTATCAAAGAGGATATTGCAGATTTTAATGCTCTCATTTCTCTTATGGATGCTATTGAAAATTTTAGAGACCTTTCTTTAATGGAAAGATCATTCAGATGCTCTATGAAGGCTCATTTGGCCACTTTACTCAAACAGCAGTTGGCATACTTAAGAACCTTGGGAGATGAAAATTCAAGATTCTTCCACTCCATGTCATCTAATCAAAAAAGAAGAAATCAGGTGGCTACACTATCTGATAGCAGTGGAAATTCAGTTAGTGACCATTCAGAGAAGGCAGAAATTTTGCTACAAGCTTATAGGGAAAGACTTGGACAAACTGAAACAACTTCTCCTATACCAAATCTTCAGCAGTGATACATTCTACTGAAGATCTATCTTTTCTTGAAGCCCCTTTCACACACAAGGAGATTGATGATATCGTCAAGCATTTTCCCAATAATAAATCTCCTGGACCTGATGGTTTTAGTGCAGAATTCTTGAAAAAATGTTTGCATATTATTAAGCATGATTTCTATGACTTATGTGAACAATTTCAACAAGGAAATCTCTGCCTACAAAGCATCAACAGCTGTTACATCACACTTGTGCCCAAAACAACTGATGCTTCTTCAGTGAATGATTTCAGACCAATTTCCTTGCTTAACTGTACTCTGAAAATCTTAACTAAGCTTTTGGCCAACAAATTACAAACAGTTATACTGAAGCTCATTCATGAAAATCAATATGGATTCATCAAATCAAGAACAATTCAAGATTGCCTTGCTTGGGCATATGAGTATCTTCATTTCTATCATAAATCTAGAAAAGAGGTGACAGTTCTTAAATTGGACTTTGAAAAGGCATTTGACAAAGTAGATCACTCCTTCATCTTGGCAGTTCTTAGAGCCAAGGGTTTTGGTGAGCAATGGTGCACATGGATACAACAAATCCTTCAGTCTGCAACCTCTGCTGTCCTTTACCTGGAGCTACTTTCAAATGTAAGAGAGGAGTTAGGCAGGGAGATCCTCTCTCTCCTCTGCTTTTTGTCCTAGCTGCTGATGTCTTGCAGTCCTTGGTTAATGATTCTATGCAGCATGGCATGATACAAAGGCCTCTGGACCTCACCTGCACATCCTCCTTTCCCATTATTCAGTATGCTGATGACACTCTCACCATTATGCAAGCAGATGTCCCTCAACTACAACACCTCACTGAAGTATTGCACTGCTTTCGAGTTGCCTCTGGTCTGAAAGTAAATTACTCCAAGTCTAATCTGATCCCCATCAACATTGCTCAAGACAGAGTCAATGTCTTTACCTCTGCTTTGCAATGCCAACTGGGTGAAATGCCTTTTACCTATCTAGGATTGCCTCTGTGTACTTCCAAGCCCAATCCAATGTGTGCAAAGAAGGCTTCCTGCATGCACCATGTATCTAAATTATGGGAGCAAACTCAGACTTCTGAATTCAGTTTTATCCTCATTACCAATGTTCTACCTATGCTCCCTCAAGCTCTATCAATGGGTTATTACTCAAATTGATAAGTATAGAAGACATTGTCTATGGAGAGACAAAAATTTGCAAAAGAAGAACCCACCCTTGGCTGCCTGGGACTTGGTCTGTCGACCAAAAGATCAAGGAGGTCTGGGAGTTCTTAACTTATCTGTAAAAAAGATTGCCCTCTTATGAAACATCTGCAAAAATTCGATAATCATGTTGACATTCCTTGGGTGAACTTGAGTTGGGAACTATACTATTCATCTGCTCTGCCTCCTGCAAGGCCTAGGGAAATTTCCTTCTGGTGGAGGGACTGCTTGAAGATGTTACCCACTTTTAAGCAAGTAGCTACATGTGAATTTGTTCAGGGCAATTCCATTCTTCTTTGGAAGGACAAATGGGCTACTGACACTCTGCAAGCTACCTGGCCACAACTCTACTCCTTTGTAAAGAATGATTCTATCTCTATACAGGAAGCTCTGCAATATGCAGATATCAGTGATTTATTTCATCATCCATTATCTGAAGAAGCAATGATTCAGATGAATCTCTTTCAAACCATGATGCAGAGTTTATTACCTAGAGATGGTTATGATTCTTGGACTATCTTCGGCTCTAACAAAACATACAAGGTTTCACAGCTGTATAAGGATATGATGTCAAACAATGGTGCTCTACCTGCCCTCAAATGGATGTGGGAGAGATGCTGCCAGCAAAAACATAAAGTGTTCTTTTGGTTACTTGCTCATAATAGACTTAATACTAGAGCCATGCTTCAGAGAAAGAACTTCCTAGCAGACTACTCTTGTGTGATGTGTGGATCACATCTTGAAACCAGAGCTGTTCTTCCAATGCTCTTTAATTTGCCACCATGTGTTGGCAATATCTCTGCCCTGATTGGTCCTTACAGCCTGGATCCCCCTTGGATTTTCAAATTATCATGATGATTACATGGGCAGTCTGGACCACTAGAAATGACTTCATCTTCAAGACGGTAAATCCAAATATTTACAGATGTCGCAAGAAGTTCAAAGATGAAATGACCCTTCTCCTTTATAAGGTGAAAAGGAAGCATTACATGGGTTTATCCTCTTGGATCCAGCAGTTCAGATATATACATAGATTTTTTTGCTTTCATGGCTTTTGGGCTTTCTTTTTCTCTTTTTTGAGTTGCTATTCTCAAGCAATTCTGTAATATCTTTGTACTTCTTTGCATCCTAAATAAAAAAGAAAAATACACAGTGGGGGAACCCACTGTTCAGCCTCAAAAAAACTATTGGTGGCTAGCGAGCAATACTCCTCCCGTTCCGATTATTAAGGTTTATGCCTTTTAAAAAATCAAGCTAAGTAAAGTTTGATTAAACTTAAAAAACTATCGAGAAGAACAATGATATTATGTAGATGATCATATGGGAATATATTACATGTTCTATTTAACAGTGTTGATTTTAAATTCTACATGTTAATGATTTTTCTAAAAAAATTGTCAAAAATTAAGTAGTTTGAATTTTGAAAAAAAACCTTATTTATTGAAATGGAGGTAGTACTCCCTCCGTTCACAATTATCCTGTATTCTATGTTTAGTCAAAGTCAAACTTTACAAAGTTTAACTACAAATATAGGGACAAATATTAATATCTAAAGTATAAAACTAGTACCATTAAAATCATCTTGAAATATATTTTTATATTATGTAAATATGCAATTAAAGATGTTAATATTTTTTGCTATAACTTTGGTCAAATTTTAGAAACTTTGACTTTGACTAAAGCTAAAACGCAGGGTAAATAAAAATGGAGAAAGTACTAATCTAGTGGACGATGATTAATTAGCTCAATCACTCTATTGTTTTTGTTTGAAAATCAGATGGAATATTTGCTAATGTCAGCTATTTGTGGTACTCGCGTGCGGCGTGCATGCAAGAGTTCAAAAGCAACCGTTGGTAATGGTAGCTGCTTCTAAAGGCATAACGGCCGTTATATATAGTCGGCTCCTTTTTGAAAATATGTACCAGTGAAAAAGAAGTAAGACTGGTAAGCTAGTGTGGCCTCTATTTTTTTCTAGCATCACTTGGGTCTCTCTTTCCCTAGCATATCGGCACAGATAAGGAAAAGTAGGTGTGCCTAATTAGCTGCATGAAAGGTACTTTTACCTTATCTGGTAAGTAAGTATTTATTTATTTTCGGAGAGCTAGTCAAACTAGTCCAAGTTCATTGTGTGTGTGTTTTAAGGCGTAGCTCGAACAAGACTGGTATCACTTTCGCTGTCTTAGGCAAGATCATTCACAACCTAGATAATTTGAAAACAAAGATGAAAAATGAATATTCATTGTTTAAAATATTGGTGGCTAACAAGTAGCACTCCTTCCGTTTCAATGAATAAGGTTTATGTCTTTAAAAAAAGTCAAGCTAAGTAAAGTTTTACCGAACTTTTAGAAAAAAACTATCAAGAAAAATAACATTATATAGATATCATATGAAAATATATCTGATGATGTATCTAGCGGCATTGATTTTAATTTATACATGTTAATGGTTTTTTCTAAAACCTTTGCCAAATTTTACGTAGTTTGACTTTAAAAAAATACTGTAAAACCCTTATTCATTGGAAAAGGACTATAGTGCTAATCTAGTGGCAAGTTCATTGCGTCTTTTACAGCTTCGAGGCGATTGGTACCATTGTCGCTGTCTTTTACAATATCGTCTCACCCCTGGGTAATTTTAAAACAAAGGTAAAAAATAAATATTAATTGTTCGAACAATCGGTGGCTAGCGAGCAGTAGCAATCTAGTGGTCAGAAATTAATTTCCTCAATCGCTCTATTTGTTTTGTTTGGAAATCAGATCGAATATTTGTTGATATCAGCTATATGTGCTACTGGTATGCATGCAAGAGTCAAAAGCAACCGTTGGCAGCTGTTCCTAAAGGCACAACGGCCGTTATATATAGTCAGCTCCTTTTGGAAAATATGTTCTGAGAACTAGAAATTTACGAAATGTGCATTGTTGCCTCAAACTAGTCCAAGTTCATTGTGTGATTTATAGCCTCAAAGACCATTGGTATCACTTTCGATGTCTTTTGTAATATTGTGACGTCCCTAGATAATTGAAAAATAAAGATGAAAAATGAATGTTGATTGCTTGACTTATTGGTGGCTAGCAAGTAGTCGGTAAGCGAGTGGCCAGCGATTAATTTGTTTAGTCACTCTATTGTTCTGTTTGGAAATCATATGGTCTCTCTTTTAGTGGGCATATACTCCCTCCGTCTATAAATGTCTCAACTTTGTCAAAATTTGAATGTATCTTTTAGTATCTAGATACATTCAAGTTTGTCCTAAATTGAGACATCTTTTTATAGACGGAGGTTAGTATGATTTTTTTTTGACGAAAAGGCTTTGCTATTGCATTAAGAAGATGTACAAGATGTACAAAGGAGAGAGAAAAACAAGGCTAGTTTTGGGCACTATAGATATGGAAAAATCTATATCTATTTGGTACTAGCAGCTGTCTCAAACTAATTCATAAGTTCAGTATTTGGAACACGATCAATGTCATGTCACTGTCGCAAGCTATCTTTTGCAGTATGGCGACGCCCCAAATAATTGACGCCGGCCACTTGGTCAGGCCGGGGCCGTTTGATCCCCCAAAAGAAGAGTCTTCAACTCATCCAAGGTGCAAGCTGATCAGAATCACTCGCCCATGCCTCTGAGCTAGCTAGGTAGAGATCGATCGATGGAACGGAACCATGTATATCCACGAAACAAACTAAATACCGTATACCCGACGACACGGCACGCTTTCCCAGCAGCAATCTCATATTCATACGTATACGTATTCACGTGTGTGCATTCATGCGTGTGCACCCACTACCAAGTATGCGTAAATGTATGTTTTCCATGAAATAAATACTGAAATACAGTTGTATATTCTCACAAGCACATACGTATGTATGATTTGTGTATATCTAGTGCCTCCTTAGGATAGGAGGAAAGAGTCGCCGAAGTTGAGGACTTACAGTTAATTTCCAAACCGTAAACATCAATGCAAAAGAATATGGCAAGTTGCATACTGTGCATGATCGATCAGTTGACCCTGCTCGATCGCACTATTAATACGTGTACGTACGTACCGACCCCTTCATCGTCCCTTCCCGTCTCTCTCCCCTATCTCTCTCTATAGCAGAAGAGGCTACCTAGCTAGCAAAAACAGCTAGTTCAGCGGTGGAGAATGAGCTCTATCGGGATGATGGAGGCGAGGATGCCGCCGGGGTTCCGGTTCCACCCCAGGGACGAGGAGCTGGTCCTCGACTACCTCCTCCACAAGCTCACCGGCCGGCGAGCATACGGCGGCGTCGACATCGTGGACGTCGACCTCAACAAGTGCGAGCCATGGGACCTTCCAGGTATGTCTGCTACAGTAGTAACATAACATGGATGATTCATAGCAAGTTTTCTTCATTCTATGCATGGATCGATCTCTCCTGGTTCATGCATGCATCGCTAGGGTGCTGGCAACGATCTTAGTTCGAGTAAGCAAGTCCAAGAGAAATCGATTCATAATTTTGAAGGTGGAAACAAAAAAATGGATGAAATTATTTCAGAGAGAGAGGAATTGGTGATTCACTCGTGCGAACAGATCGTGAACAAAAAAAAGAAACAAAAATGGCTTCGCCCGGGTTCGAACCGGAGACCTTCAGTGTGTTAGACTGACGTGATAACCAACTACACCACGAAACCTTGCTGATATGATTACTACTACCAAGTTATAACTACAACTAATCTTTGCTGAGATCGATTCGTCTTTGTTCTTCGGTCGATCACAGAGGCGGCCTGCGTGGGCGGCAGGGAGTGGTACTTCTTCAGCCTGCGCGACCGCAAGTACGCCACCGGCCAGCGCACCAACCGCGCCACCCGCTCCGGCTACTGGAAGGCCACCGGCAAGGACCGCCCCATCACCGGCGCTGGTGAGGCATCGGCGGCGGTGGTGGGGATGCGCAAGACGCTCGTCTTCTACCAGGGCAGGGCTCCCAAGGGGACCAGGACGGAGTGGGTCATGCACGAGTTCCGCCTGGAGGAACAAGACGAGCACCACCAGCAGCAGCATGGCCGCGCCGCCGCCGCCACGGCGAGGCGCCAGCTCAAGGTAGGATCAATACCGTGCTCTTCTTGCTTGTGTTCATTCCGTTTGTGTGATCCCCTCGGCAGTGTTTGGACACGCCACTCTCATGCAGAATTGTGAAGGACAGAAGACAAATTGTCTTTCATTTTTTTCATTTTTTCTTTCAGTATATGCAGAAAATTGCATAGTTTTGTGGCTCCATATTCCTTTTAAAAAAATAGCATCATTTTTAAAAAAGTTTGAATGGTTTGATATTACTACCACATCTCCAGACTAGGCCACCCCTAGAGTGCAATTAAAATTCTTTAAATTTTCCTCTCGACACAAGATATTTCATGTTATTGTATATTTATTATGTTCCTAAATATTTGTAGTAAGATATTCCCATAGGAAGCAATAGCCAATGTCTTAATGGAAATGGTCATGCAGTCACAGTTGATATGTATTTTAGAATGGAGCGAGTACTGTTGATATGTATTCCTCGCGTCAGCTCATTTATTTGACATCAAACGCGTTGCGCCATTATGGATCTCAAAGCCAGACTTTCGTATGATCTCTACTGTTTCGGTTGAATGAATGATCATCTCCTTCATGAGAAACATGCTGCTCTGACTCTGAACCTACTTATTGCAAAGTACAGCCTGCGAGTTGCCAATTTAGAAACTCCGGTCCACTCCAGAGTCTCTGTCACTGGAATGATCGTTCAAGTGTTTACGTCAGGGCGCTTTCCAAAGAAAATCAGATAATTTACTTAACAATCCCGTGAGAATGATTAATTTGACTCGCCAACGCTCATTGTTTAGCCCAAGCTGCTAGTTAAGAATTATTCAGGTCCTTGTAATTGCTATGCCTTAAAGTAGATAACTTCAGGAATAATAGTTTCATCAAGTGACCCTGCTGCAGAGGTTGTTATGTTAGTTGAATCAGCATAACTATCCATGAGCCTACTGAATTGGTTTAAGCAACGGAAGTCTTCTCAGCCTTACCTACTTCATATGGAAGGATTGACTGTTTAAGAAACATTTATTTAATTTCAATTTGTATTACACAATAGTACTCCCTCCGTTCGTGTTTAATTGACGCCAGATATGAAGATATGCTCTACTAACTAGCTTGTATTCCCCGCCGATTAAAGAAGAACAGAGGTGTAGTAGTATGAACATACACTTAACCATGTGAACTTGGCACCTGCAGGAAGACTGGGTGCTGTGCAGGGTGTTCTACAAGAGCAGAACAACTACCCCAAGGCCACTATCAGAAGAAGCCTGCACATTCCCCAGCGAGATGGACCTTCTGGCTGCGCCTCCGTCGCTTGCGCCCCTCATCGACGCCTACATCGCATTCGACAACGGCACCACTGTCGAGCAAGTGTCCTGCTTCTCCGGCTTGCCGGCACTGCCTTTGAAGGGATCGGTGAGCTTCGGGGACTTGCTGGGCTGGGACAACCCTGAGACGAAGGCCGTAAGGACAGCGCTGATCAACAGCAATTCAAGACTGGAGTTACCCACAAACTGGAGCCAGGAGAATGGATTGTCACAGATGTGGACACCCCTCTGAAACATGGTATGTGATTATTATGGTGCTAGCCTGCTAAGTGCAGTGTGGTGGTGACTATTGATTAGATGACATATTCTTTCTAATGATATTGGAGTAGTATTGGGCTATTGGTTAATGCAGTCTCTGTTGTTAGGATTTGATAAATGTGTTAATTTACACCGTGTAGATTAGTGAAATGGTTTGGTACAAAAATTGTACATAGGATTGCTAAAAAAAATCCTCTTTAGTTCTACTCGTTTCTTTGTACTCTACAAATGTACTTCTGACCGAAAGGCAATATGTGGATAATCCCTGTAAAACTGCTCCCTTTCATTTGTTACATTTAGGGCATATGTGCAAAATACTACAGAGCTGACATCAGTGACAGACACGTTCCAAATTCTCACTAAACGCAAAACAAAACCTCATATCAATCACAGCAGCAGCAACAACAATACCAACAGCAAGAAATAAACACTGAAGAGTTCAATAGTTCATCACGTCGACTGAAATGGGAAACTTTACACTGATGTCCAGCAGCTTTTGATTGAATAGATACACCCGTTCATCGGTTTCATCGAACACTCATAGCCTCTTGGAAACTTTGCTAAAATTTAAGGCCGAGTTGGAAGCATAAAAGACAGGAGAATAACCTGACAAAGAGTTAAATAGGCACACTGGAGTTCCCCCCATCCGCGTTGCTCGTTTCTGTTTCCCACGACGAGTAAAATTCAGTCACAAGATGGTCTGGTTCTGCATCAGCAAATGTGAAATTGAATAAGGGAAGTTCAGGTTTCATGACATACTGAAACACCGAAACATACCTGAATCTTGGAACCAATCCTGAGTGCAGATGACAGCTTCCGCCATCTCATGGCTCAGCTTTTGATTGAATAGATACACCCGTTCATCGGTTTCATCGAATGCGGATTGTTCTGAGACCCCAGATCCAGATATTGTTAAGACGTCACGTGCGACCGCAGCAAGTACTGGATATATGGAAGCATTGGCCTTCCACCATTTCAGAATATCAAAATGGCCATCCTGAGTTAAGGCTTCCCTGCTTAGGTAGTTGACATCATTTGGAGAATAGAGCTGTCCATCCAGGTACGCATGGAGTTCGCTCAAAGAATTATCATATGTTGCTTGTTCATGATAATTCTGATCTGTGAAATCCAATGGATCACTGCCATGAGTATTCATCTCCATGCCATTGTTGTTGTTTCTACTCGGTTCATCAGCACGGCAACTGTATCGGAAAAATAGCTCGTAAATCTTTCCTCGCACGTCAGATATGTACGTTTTGGCACCATTACCATATGCTTGTTTAAAGCAATGTTCAAGAAATCTCATCTTATATCTAGGATCCAACACGACAGCCACAGACAGCCACAAATACTGTTTTTTCCAACTTTTATCAAAAGTTTCCAACATTTCGTTGGTATCGAGAACATGCTGCACACATATGTTTCCAGATGACTCCTGCAGAACTGTCCTCACTTTCCAGAGTGCATGGAAATATGAGTTGGTAGCAAAACGTGAGCTGCAAAGTACTCTGATTGCATGATAAATAGGCCTTGCAACCAGACAGAAGCTTTCTGCTGCTTCAAGTGACTCGGAAGATGGTTTGGACGGATACCAACCAGATGCCATCTGTATAGGATCCGGAAATGTCTTATTGAACTGCAACACGGCCTCCATTAGGTAGAAAGTCGAGTACCATATCTTGGAACCGAAAGAGGGTCTATGAAGGCACATTCTCGAAAGAATTTGTTGATATTTTTCATTCCATAGAGGAGAGTATGTCATGTAATCAATCCATTGTGTACTTGTTTGCTGGATGACGTCATTCGGAACAGAAGTGAAGAGCTGATGTAGCACATTCACCGAACATGGTATATTTATTAGCTTACATTTGGCAAGAAGATAGTTCTTTCCTGTAAGAATCTTCTCCAAGTCCAATATCATTGTATTATCCAGTAACTCAGGCAACACTATTCCCAAAAGCTTATTCTCAAGACTATATTCCTCTGTTTGTTTTGCTACACCACTGAGATTAGTAGATGAATACCTGAAGTTTCGCCAATTGGGCAAGATGCTGATGTAGTATTTGGGCTCGTCTACAAGCTCTGAACAGAAACATCTGATGATTTTTCTATGCATCTTCCATTCTCTATCAATAAAGTGCACCGTCAAACAGATAAAAGTGTTCCCTTCAAGATTCCATCTTCCGACAGACAAGAAAACTCCCCCGGGTGCAAATGCTATGTTCTCCTTAAGTTTCAGCCTTTCATTCTGAAACATAGTGATAAGCTGTTCTTCATTGACGATCCGAGATATCATGCTAGAAGTAGGATAGATGCCAGTCAAAACGTGCCTATAGCCTGTACTGCTCATGATTGGAAACGGGCAAAGCTTTGAGATTGTTGTCCTAGAGAGCTCTTCAAGAGGCTGTGGAGGTGAACAGTTGGCAGATTCGTGTTGGTTCCAAGTCGTGCGGGGCAGATCTTCAGATGCCGGGACAAATGACTTGTTCCTCCTGAACTCTTTGCGCTAAGCTGCTTCTGACAATGTTTACACTTGCGGTCTGACCACTAAACAGCGGAGTAAACTCTTTCCACACCTTGGACTTTGATCTTCGCCTTTTGCCAGCATGAACCGATGGATCGATTTATGTAATTTGACCACTTGTAATTTCGGGTCCCAGCATCATTGGCTCATAGCCATGAAAAAAGTGTAGGCCACCGAGGCAGTGATGTCCCCAATTACAAAAGGTACCTACAATAGAACCACATGAGCATGCCTCTTAGAGAGTAGCTAAAAAACACTCCCTCCTTCCCACAATATAAGATATTATTACAATCAATATATGAGTTAGCAGGTCGTAATAACATCTTATATATTATGGGACAGGAGAGTAAAACGGAATACAACTGGAACATGAATTTCTCAAATAGAAAACGTTTCAGTTTTGGAATGTCCTAATTATATTTGGTGAGTTGTGCTCTCCAAATCACATATACTAGAGTCTAAGCACTATTTATCTGAAATGAAGTGGCATCCCAATTGATTCCTAATAAGTTTCTCTGAACAAAATCCGTAACAGTCAATCCGATGATTTTTTTTTTTTTTGTGTGTGTACAGAAAATAGAGAACCCTACCTCAACCGATGCACAGAACCATAAAACATTGAGGTGCAAAGAAGAGCAAGGGGAAATCACCTGCCACAGTCTACAAAGACTGAAATCGCTCCGCCAAGCTCGGAGACGGCCGCACGTCTAGCCGGATCTCGCCGCGCCGCTGAGCTCGGGAGGCGCGGACGTGCCGTAGCAAGTGTGAGAGCGCGCGAGACCTGTCAACCGGCAGGATCACCGGGTGCAGGTGCGGGTGCTGGGTGTGATGGAGGTCGCCGGGGCTGAGCTCGCTGACGGGGAAGGAAATGCTTAATTTGGTCTTCGTTGCCCGGCTTACATTGATGTTCCTTTCTTCCCAACTATTGTAATCGGTCGTGTATGCCATCAACCAATACTGTACTTAGGATTTTGCTTGGTGTTCCAACTGCATTCAACTTGCTCGTTTTTAATTCAGACACATCTCTTGAGCAGACAGGTTGACCCTCCTTTTTACAACTCTTTCGGCGCTTCCGGCTTTAATGCAATTCGGGAGAAGCACTTCTCACAGTGGCTATCTGCTTGACAATATGCTAGCTCAATTCATATCTACCTGTTATTTTTACATTTTTCAGGATCTCCAGTATACAAGTTTGACAGAAATGAAATGCGATAGAAGTACCTCTGATTCAGAATCTGATTAATAGCAATTGCACAGGAGTTTTATAGACATTTGCTGGTCAAATTTCAGAAACTCAGTTAACCAACCATCCTACGTAGTCACAACTCACAAACACCAACAGCATTGAGGAACTCAGAGTGCGGATCCAGGCTCACCAAGTGCCAAATCAATCCGTGCAGTGATCCTCCTAGGAGGACTGCAGAGGATACCAGGGCTTCAGAGTCACTATACATTTTGATCTAACATCTACATGAAACACAACAAACACATGTACTGATTTACCAGCATTAAGAACTCGACGGCACGATGCACCTGACAAAAATCTGCCATTTACTGTGTCTGCCATCTGATCAATGGCGTCCCGGCTGCAATTTACCCCAAGGTCACACTTACCCACACGGTTGCCTCGTTTCGAAAAAAAACACTTACTGACATGGTAGCACAGCAACAAGATGGTCCTCATTTAGAAGCAGTATGCGCAAGCCACACCTCACTTGCATCAATCTAGTTCCCACCACCTTGTCCTCCCTCTGGGCTCTTGCTTTTCCGTACCTTCCTCTGCTTCGCTGGACTATTGGCAGCTTCGCCCTGCACCTTGCGCTTCTCCCTTGAACCATAATTGGCGCATAAGAAGGTTTCCAACTTATGGGCCAGCGTGCCACGGCTCACTGAATATGAGATCTTCACCCTCAGGTTGTTGCAAGTAAATGATCTTTCTCTTGGATTGCTGTAGGCCTTGTATAGAACAATGAGCTGGTTTAAAGGATCGGCCACGTGCTTAAGCCCTTGTAGCAAACATTCATCAAGTAATACATTGTACGTACCGGGAGGTGAATAAAAAGGTTCTCTAAGTTGGGCGATTTCCCCAGCATGGTTGACAATGGATTAAAGCCGGGATCTGTGCACCATTCACCAAGCGATAGAGTCCTCAGGTTTCTGAACTCAGGGCAGTTCTTAATTTCGTTCAATAGCAGAAGCTGCACAATAATATTGGAGTGAGTACTGATGGTCCACTGACATATAATGCACAAACGAGCTCTACCGACTAAAAGTTAACAAAGCATGCTAGTTCTAATAAGGCACATTCGCAAAAAAAAGTTCTAATAAGGCACTCCCCATATATGATATCATACAACATCAAACCGTAAGTTAAGTTCCATACACCACACACTAGTGGTTGAAACCTTTCTAGGGATCGGATATTAAGAGCTTATGACTATGAATATTACTTTCAATGCTTTTTTTGCAGTAGTATAGCTAATTAAAATATTCTCGTGGGTGAGAACTGTCTATTGGAATGACCCACTGGTAAAATGAACCTCTTTATGCACATTAGAGAACTGATATCAACATAGAAACCTGATAAAGCATGCTATTTGAGTGGTCAGCGATAGAATATATCAAAAATAATAAACAGTCTTACAGCTCTTCCCTACATCTAAACCGGTTCACAATAACTTAATTAAGAAATTCACGACCAGAAGAAATACGAAAAAGTTCTTCACGCAGCTTTCAAGACAAAGCTCTAGCTACATCAGTAGTCCCTTCCCAGGCATATAATCATACACTGCAGAAAGCATAAGAAAACGAGAAGGCCATAGTATCAGCGACATGAAAAGTACCTGCCCATAGTGTGCTCTCAAGTTCAATGTTATCACATCGGAGAGGCTGCGAAGAATGCCATGGCCACCACGATACACATCTGCAATCTCATCGTCACCTGAATACACATCTGCAATCTCAGCATCATCGTCATTGTTGTCCGGGTGCTTTGCATCTGATACGGCAGAGCTATCATCAGCAGGTTCAGATTGAGATTCAGTGTCCCGAAGGTCGTCAGCATCTGCAGACCTATTATCATCAGGTTCAGGTTGAGATTCACTGTGCCCAAGGTCCTCAGCATCAGAACCTTCAGGCCTATTATCATCAGATGCAGATTGAGACTCACTGTGCCCAGGGTTCCCAGAATCAGAACCTTCAGGCCTACTATCATCAGATGCAGATTGAGATTCACTGTGCCCAAGGTCCTCAGCATCAGAACCTTCAGGCCTACTATCATCAGATGCAGATTGAGATTCACTGTGCCCAGAGTCCTCAGAATCAGAACCTTCGGGACTACTATCATCAGATGCAGACTCAGATTCACCGTGCGCAGGGTCCTCATCATTCGCACAGCTGCGGCAAGGGGCAACACGAGACGTCAAGCAAGTGTCGTCAAGCATGATAGTGGCTGTCAACAGGTACGACGAGTCCAGGATCCGAGGAACAAAATTGTGAGGTCTGATGCAGCGCAGCAAAACAAGGTACGGAGCATCAACAGAGAGGCCGCAACGGTTGACGCATCTGACCATAGTCAAACGCTTGAGTGAGGTTGATCGAATGTGCGAGGCATATATGTAGACGTTCGTGAGCTCTAGTTCCTCCAAAGAGGTGCACCTAGAACAGAGCTGCGAGAGGGGGTTGTGGTTCATTTCCAAGTGGCTGAGATGCAGGATCTTGAGGTTGCCATAAAGGAAGATCCAGTACTTGGGTTGCAGCCTTGGTCGATGCTGAGCACCGGACAGCTCGATACGTCTCGCATTGCGTCTGAGAGCATGCTCGATCCACGTGTTGGCGTCGTCGTGGTTCCAATGCAGCCGGAGCGTGTCCAGCGGCTCCAACAAACTCCGCCTGAGCAGCAGGTGCTTGACGAACTGGGCGTACCAATCCTGGCCGGCGCCGGGGTCGTCGACGCAGCCGCACGGATAGTGGATGTCGAGGCACGGCGCGGACTCCCAGATGTGGCGCCACTGCCTCGAGAGCTTGCTCGTGCGGACCACCTCCCACGCAGGCATGAAGGAAAAGATACGGTGGCGCATCTGGTCTGGGAGGTCGCTGATGCGGTCGCGGCCACGGCCACCGCCTCCGCCTCCGCTGCCGCTGCCGCCACCACCGCCGTCCCCGTCGGAAGTCCCCGCTGTCCCGTCGGTCGGCGGCCCCCGCCCTTCGCCCCCCTGAAGCATTTTATCGAACAGGTTCCCTGCACGGACAACGGGATCAACATCACCACCACGGGAAACCAAAAATATTCGCAAACGCAGCAAGAAACCAAGAAGAGCTAGGGATGCTGCATATCGACGAACGAATTCGCGATCAGGAACAAGAACTCGGGACGATCCCTCGCATGGCGGGTAGCGGAGAGGAGGAAGGGAACTTACGGATTGGTGGAGACTGGCTGAATGAAATCGAGGGACGGGCTCTCGGCCTCCTGCTGCTGCTGCTGCTGCTTTTGGTGCACGCAGAACAAAGGGGAAGAAAGACTGGAAATGGAAAGGTGGGACGACAATTGGGCCGGTAAAGAGTTAAGGAGTATTTAAAGGTGCGGGATCCAAATGGATGTACTTAAAACTAAAATATGTCTAGATACATCTATATTAGAGGCAACTAATATAGATTAGAGGGAGTACTGATTTTTCTTCCAATTCTTAATACTAAGACCTTTTAGGTACGGGTTAAAAAGTTGACCTTTTAGGTAGGCTCACTACAGATAATGTCTTGTTCGCTTACGAGAGTCTCCATAAAAATTGACCCTTTAGTAATGGGGTTATTGTACTATGCATATAAAGCGCGTGTTTTTGAGAAAATGATGACCCTATTAAAGTTCAATAAAGATTTTGTTGCACTCCGTATACCTTATGTTAGGTCTGTCAAATACAAAGTCAGATTCGCCTTACACCCTATTTGTTCTTGCTTTGTGGAGAAGGCCTCTCAAGTCTTCTTGATCATAGAGAGAAGGTTCGTGGCATGGAAGATGTCGGGGTTTGCGGAAATGCTCCATCAGTGTCACATTTATTCTTTCATGATGATTCCTTAATCATTATGAAAGCAAATATGACTAATGCAACCTTATTGTGATAGGTTCTTGACCAATATGGTGCAAGCTCGGGGCCATTGGTGAGTGAAGCAAAATGGAGCATCTATTTCTGTCCAAATATGGATCATGATATTCGAGCAGGATTTTTTTTCAGAATCTGTGACCAATGTCATGTATCATAAATACCTAGGTATTCCAGCACTTGTGGGAGCGGATGGATCTGATAGTTTTCTTTATTTACTTGAAAGGGTCATCAAGAGATTGGAGGGTTGGAAAGAAGAATCCCTATCTATGGGGGTAAGGAAATTCTACTTAAGGCTATCATACAGAGATGTTCATGCTATGGTTGGAAAGAAGAATCTTTATTTATGCTATGTTTGTATTTAATGTTCCCAAGAAGCTTTGCAATGAGATGATCGACGAGCAATGTCGGTCTTTTGGTGGGAGATATTGAAGAGAAGCATGTGCGGATTGCATCGTGGAAATTATGTGTTACAAAGGAGATAGGGGATTGGGTTTTCGTGATCTTCATGCTTATAATATTGTTATGTTGGCAAAATAAAGTTGGAGGTTAATCACAAATCCCAACTCTCTTTGTGCTCAAGTTTTGAAAGATAAATATTATCTAGATGGTGGACTGTTAAAGGCGAGACCAAAAAGGAGCTTCATTCACTTTTAAGTGAGAGGTTGTATATGAAGAGTTGGCTCCGAACAGAAAATTGCAGGGCTGAACACGTTTAAGAGAGAGGTTGTATCTAAAGAGTTGGCTCCGAACAGAAAATAAATATTTGGCGAGATCCTTGGATGCAACCCTCCTCCGCTCCTCGGTAGCGGGATGTAAACTGTGGTAGCAAGACATGGATAGGATCCATCGACATACCCCATCAGAGCATGGCTCCGAAGAAGCAATTCAATCTGAGCATGCCAAAAAAGTTAGTTCTCCGACACCGGCTTGATGGTGATCAAGTGGGAGAAGTGGAACATAGCCGGTGATGGAGCACCTCCGTATTGAGTCAGGCCCGGCTGCGGTGGAGCACCAAAGTGGATTGGGGCCGGCTGTGGCGAAGCACCAAAGTGGATTGGGGTCGGCTGTGGCGAAGCACCAAAGCAAGCCAGGGCCGGTGATGAATTACCACCAATGGAGAATTAAGGCGGCACAGGGTAGCCACAAAGACACGGGGGAGCACCACCACGAGGAGGCTGGCCATCCGGAAAAATAGAAGGGGCCAAAGTCATGACCAGGACAGGAGTCGTGACCGAGACATCAGGGTGCTCGAACCAGGGCGAGAAGCTGGCCATGGGATTGGTAGAGTCCATCGTGGTGGCTGCCATGGATCCCATGGCGAGAAAAGAAGCGAAAGACGCCAAGGCCATGAAGGGCGTCGAAAGAAATGACGGAAGAAGCTGGGGAGATCGGATCTCAAACAAGGTCGTTTATACCATGTAAAACATATGAGGCAACGGTTTTTGGGTTGGAATCGCGTAGCACAACCGGCCGACCTAGTCCCAATATATATATATATATATATATATATATATATATATATATATATATATATATATATATATATAAAGAATCAAGATTTAAGTACAATATACATACGCAAATGTACGGCTAAGATTAGTCTTCTATACATAATATAACTATGTAATGTGAGCAGTCGATGAATTCTAACCAGGCATGTATACCTTACCTAGGTAGAGGAGGAAGAGCATGGCCGCAGTCTTGGCGAGGCTTGCGACGCAGAAGTTGTCGACGTAGCAGATGACGTTAATTGCGGATGTCGTCTTGGCGAGACTTGCTGAAAGTGCATGGAGTTCCCATGTGTGGTTTTGGTAATTAATGACAATCCCTATGGACTAATGTTTGCATTGAGTTATATTTGTAAGAGTTGTTCATAGGCAATGCTTGAACCATATGTTGGCTTCGAGTTTGCAATCAGCAGAAATTGATAAAGGATATTAAGTGCCAAGTATGTCTTGAAGATGAAGATGAAGTGAGCCCTCAAGTTTAACTTCAAGACATCAACATGATAAAGAATGAAGAAATGAAATGCAAGTTCAAGATGAGCCAACTCGAAGAGATCATTTGCTTGAATCATGCGATCCATATGGTGATCATGGATATGTGAATTCGTGCCGAAGAAGAATCTCTCCCATGGTGGATTATGGGGGAGCAATCCACAATACTTCGTCAAGAAAGCACTATCAAGAAAGGTGTTTCATCTTGTTGCGGTCAACATCGTCATCATCGAGCTCAAGAGAAACACGCAAGGTTAAGGTTTGCTCTTGATAGGGTTTCTTTCTTTTTGGTCTCATGGTGTAGTTGGAAACTGGTTTATAGTTTAGTTGTCGTACTATCAAGAAGGCTCTCGAGTGAGTAACTCGATCGTATCCTTCGGAGAGCTCAAACCTTTACATCCTTGCATCATCTTTCTTGGTTGTTATTTGGATCTTATCCATTTGATATTTTAGAGCTTGTGCTTATTCTCATGACAAGCTCTAGTTCATCTCAAGAATGGTTTTTTGCACGGGCAACTTGTTACATTGTCGAGGTTGGAGGTTTTACCGATATGTCTTTTTTAGATAGGTCAAATCTTTCATCATTTATTTCTATCCTACGTTAATGGACTATGATGGTTCCCTGCATGATCTTGTATAGCTTGTTACTAGCTTCGAAACGAGCCCAAGATCATCAAAATCGGAGTCCGGATGCTCAAGTTATGGTGTTTCTAGTTTTGATGTTGCTGCTAGTTTTCTGGCCTAAGTGTGGGCCGGAATTTCCGGACCCCAAAAAATGGCTAAGGACTTATCAGCCGGGCTTACAGTATCCCTCCCCCCCCACCCCCCAGAAATTCGGCCAAAAATTTCATTTTCTAGGCCGGAATTTCTAGCCCTCACTTAGGCCGGATATTTCGGCCTGGTATCCCCAACGACTCGGATTTTCTAGGAGGGTATAAATACCCCCTTCTTCGTCATTGGGTTGTTGCTTCTCTCACTCTCTCTTTCCTCCATTATTGATCTTGAGAAACTTGCTCTATCTCTCAATCTCCATGATTCTTGCCCCCACTTAAGGGAAAAGGGAGAGGAGATCTAGATCTACATCTTGATCAATTAAATCCTTCTCTTTGTGAGAGGAATCCACTAGATCTAGATCTTGGAGAAATTTGGTGTTCTCCTCTTATTTATTCTTCCTCTCTTATCCCCCTATAGGTTTTGTAACTTTGTTAGAATTTGAGAGGGAAAGACTTGAGCATCTTTGTGGTGTTCTTGCCATTGCATTTGGTGCATCGGTTTGAGTTCTCCACGGTGATTCGTGAAGAAAGCAAGAAAGTTATTACTCTTAGGTTCTTGGAACCCTACACGGATTTGAGGCATTTGTGGCAATTTCTTGGGAGCCTCCAATTAAGCTGTGGATGTGGCCCCAGGCTTTGTGTAAGGCATGGTTTCCGCCTAGAAGGAAATCTCTTAGTGGAACCGTGACCTAGGCCTTTGTGGCAAGGGTCACCGGAGAATAAGGTGAGACGTCTTCGTGGCGTGACTACCGCATCCTGGGGTGAGTTTGTGGTGTTGGTGTGCATCAAGCAACCACACCTCAAGGTGAGGCCTCTTGTGGCGTTCGGGAGCACTAAGCCACCGCACCTCTCCAACGAAGATTAGCACTCGCAAGAGTGTGAACTTCGGGATAAATCGTCGTCTCTCGCGTGTCTCTGTTATCTCTATACCCGAGCTCTTTACTTATGCACTTTACTTTGTGATAGCCATCGTGCTTGAAGTTATATATCTTGCTATCACATAGTTGCTTATATTGCTTACCATAAGTTGTTGGTTGGTGCACATAGGTGAACCTTAGTATATAATATTTGGGCTTGACAAAGTAAACGCTGGTTTTATTCCGTATTTGTTAAGCCCACCTCGTAAAGGTTTTAAACCGCCTATTCACCCCCTCCCTCTAGGCGACATTCGTGTCCTTTCACTTGCAACGTAGCAGTTTGATACGTCTCCGACGTATCGATAATTTCTTATGTTCCATGCTACATTATTGATGATATCTACATGTTTTATACACATTATATGTCGTATTTACGCATTTTCCGGCACTAACCTATTAACAAGATGCCGAAGAGCCCGTTGCTGTTTTTGGTTTCAGAAATCCTAGTAAGGAAATATTCTCGAATTGGACGAAATCAACGCCTGTGGTCCTATTTTTGCACGAAGCTTCCGAAGACCGAGGGAAAGGAAGTGGGGCCACGAGGCGCCGCCATACTAGGGCGGCGCGCCCGTGCCCCGGCCGCGCCGACCGTGTGTGGGGCCCTCGTGTGGCCCCCCGCGTTTCCGCCTACTTAAAGCCTTCGTCGCGAAACCCCGCATCGAGAGCCACGATACGGAAACCTTCCAGACGCCGCCGCCGCGAATCCCATCTCGGGGATTCAGGAGATCGCCGGCACCCTGCCGGAGAGGGGAATCATCTCCCAGGACTCTTCGTCGCCATGATCGCCTCCGAGTGATGAGTGAGTAGTTCACCCCCGGACTATGGGTCCATAGCAGTAGCTAGATGGTCGTCTTCTCCTAATTGTGCTTCATTGTTGGATCTTGTGAGCTGCCTAACATGATCAAGATCATCTATCCGTAATACTATATGTTGTGTTTGTCGGGATCCGATGGATAGAGAATACTATGTTATGGTGATTATCAATCTATTATTTATGTGTTGTTTATGATCTTGCATGCTCTCCGTTATTAGTAGAGGCTCTGGCCAAGTTTTTGCTCTTAACTCCAAGAGGGAGTATTTATGCTCGATAGTGGGTTCATGCCTCCATTGATACCTGGGACAGTGACAGAAAGTTCTAAGGTTGTGGTTGTGCTGTTGCCACTAGGGATAAAACATTGATGCTATGTCTAAGGATGTAGTTGTTGATTACATTACGCACCATACTGCAATTGTCTGTTTGTGTGTTACCCTCCAAAACCCCCGACGGGCTTTGGTTAAGCAACACGAAGAGCCGGGAGGCTCCTAGGGCCGCTTAGTGGATCCTCGGCACCTCGTCGTCTCGCAAATCTTGCGCGCGTCCCGGCGGTTGCACAGGCGTGCCACCCGACCTAGACCTGGTCGAAGGTGTTAGTGCTTCGATTGTTCCCGCATGGTAGACACGTGCACATTAAATACGAGCCTTATCGGCTCTCAGGTTTCGTGGATCGGCTCAAAGAGCCGATCGCCCCATGGTCCTTGATGGATTAGCAATGGCATGGGGATCCGCTTGATCGAGACAAAGCTAAAACGATCCACGACAGCTTAGGGTTTTCACCGCATAATCGAACGTCCTACGTGCGATCGGGCCTAGCAGCTACGAGAGACGATGCAAACTACCCCTACGAGAGGCCTAAAAACCAACATAACGTTGATCCCCGGAACATCCCTCGCAGGACGGTAAACATCATCTAACGCACCACCGGATCCTCCGACCCCAGCATAAGGCCTAACTATGCAGATATTAAACTAATCCCGAGCAGTGAGCAACTATAACGGATCGGATCTACTAAGTATGATCAAGCAAGATGCTGCCTTACGTCCGGATAGACGTAAGGGCAGCTAGATATGCAAGGGTTGCACTACGATAGCATATTACGTGAAGAACAATGCTAACCCTAACACATCTAATGATAACTACGTTGCTCGCCATCAAAAGGCTGAGCAACGCATGAACAATACTAAGCTTTACGCTGCCTAGATCGCGAGATGCGATCTAGGCAGCATGATGCTTACCGGTAAGAACCCTCGTAGGAAAGGGGTGGCGATGCGCCTAGATTGGTTTGTTTTGGTTGAACGGTGATTGTCCTCTTTTTCCGATAACCCTAGATACATATTTATAGTCCAAGGGACTTTCTAATTGAGGCGTGCACCTAACCGTGCACGGGCCAGACTCTATCTCTTTAATCTAAATACAACGCGATCTAATAATTTACAGATACACGGGCAACTTAGCCCAAACTCTCAGCGCAAGGCCGCTTCAAAGATGCTTCATTTGTACGTCCTTCAAGCCCATCATCACTTACGGCCCACCTCCTGATTTGGCCAAAATCGGGTGGTAACACATGCCCCCTGGTTTTGATAATGATAATTGCAAAACCATCTGTTCTTTCCTCGAAGGGTCATGTCGTGGCGTAAACGTCGCAGTTTCTTCATGATGACGTCCGCTCCTCGCCTTCTCTCGCACGACTTGACGGCTCGGCACCACGTCCTTGGGAACCGCGAGGCATTAAATCGTCGTTCCCTCCTCTTATTTGGCCACTTCCCGTAGTTCCCTCCCTCATCCCCCGTTCTCGAGCCATCCAAACCGAAACCCTCCTCGTCCCCATGGATTCCTCCTCTTCCTCCGCTCCCTCTCTCTCTCCGCCTCCTCCTCCAGCGAACTCGAGCAGAGGTCGATCGATGGCCATCTATGAAGCCCGCGCCCGGAGTATTGGGACGCGCGGGATCGGGACTCTTCCAACGAGTCGAATATGATGAACCCCTCACCGATGGGAAGAAGACCTTCGGTTCCTCGTCGACGGGAACTGGAGCACCAAGCGACGACGACCTCTTCCCCGGGAAGGGAGCTTTTCCTCCGACGAGGAAGAGGAAGAAAAGGAAGACGCCGACGATGACTCCTCGAAGGTTACCCACCAGCGAAACGCTCCGCATGTGGTGGGACGACGACGACAGCGATGACGAAGAGGAGGATGAAGCCCCTGCAGAGGGCTACGGGAGCAGCGATGAGGAGCCCGCCGGTAGCGGCGCCGATGAGAGTTCCGAGGATGATGATGAAGGCAGTGACGGCCCGTAGATTAGGATCTACTAGTGTAGGCCTAGCAGTAGCAGATTGGTCAACAGACCCCTTCTTTTGTTCTTCCCTTCTTAAGCAATCGGCTCCTTCCTTGTAAGAAATCTCGTTTATCAATGGAGAATTTCCCCAACCGATTCTTTTATGCTAATCTAGCCGATCGTCAGCTCAATCGACTTTAAATGAGTCGATCTCCACGCATCGATCCCCCCATGATCCGCTCCTCATTTTTTTAGCATTAGAGCAATCGTGAGCTTGGGCCATGCTTACCAAGGCAATGTCTGCGGAACCAAACTATGACTCTCCCATCGGCTTCTAAAAACAGAGCATCCACGAGGCCAGCTGCTCCCCGAGCCTCAATCGAGGTGAAAACCATGGTGAGGACCCGCAATCCAGACAAACAGTCCCAGGCTTGATCACGCCTGGAAGATGGCTCTTACCAGTCAACCGTGTGGGCTAGTAATCTGGTTACGGGCAGGTGTCCTCAATAGAGCTCTAGGCTTGTTTCTCAAATGGCTTGTATGTAGATACTGATCTTTTGGCGACATCAACACCATTCCTCAGACAAGCTACGATGCAAAGCTAGCCGATCTTTCGAACAAAATCGGGTTCCGATATCAAAGGATCCTTCAGGGCAAACTGCCCCCCGAATATCTCTCGTCAGCTCCGGCTGTCCTCCTCTACAATAATCCACCGCCTTTCAAGCAAGCCGCGATGCAGAGTCAACCGATTTCAGTATCAAAGGTTCTTCAGGGCAAAGAAATCTCCAGGGTCGATGCCCCCGAGCCTTTGACCAAGGCGAGCATGAAAGTGCACCACCGCATCGGGCCACTATCGCTTCTCAATGCGAAAGATCGCCGATTCTCGACCAAATCGGTCGTCAATAGCAGAGAACCTTCACAATGAGGCAACCTCTGGTGAAAATGAGTTCAATCCAGCTGGATGATCGCCGGTTGTTCTCATGATTCTAGCCTGATCGGCCACGGCTGCAATCCTTGAACTTGCCAGCAGCGTTACACTTGAAGGCTTGCAAACGACGCTGGAGGTCCTCGCGGAGAAGACCTGAGTCACCAAACAGTTGGAGATCCTCGCAGAGCCTCGTCCTGTAACCCCTTGAGTCGATGGCCGTGCATCGGCTTTGAACTCTTAAGTCGATGCCTGCGCATCGGCTGTGCTCAAAATTTCTGTATTTTCGATTTTTTGCGGCCGACTTGTTTATGTATCGGCCCCCATACTTGAGCTGCTCTGCTGGAAATTTGACGGAAATTTGACATCCGTTCCAGCTCCGTATCCTCCACCCTATCCATCTATGTGCCCCCCGAGCCGATTCTGTCAAGCAATTGATGGCATCGCTCTTCAAAGGCTCTGTTGGATCGATGCTGAACACGACAAAAGAATGTCGAGGATAGTTTTGGCCGATTACCGAATCGGCCTCCTTCTTTGTTGCAATGCTTGACGATGATGTGCAACTTCTGATTTCCATTGTAGCTACGTGGCCTCTGGAGATAAGATCCTTTGCTTTCATTTTTTGAGGGCCGATCGCAGGATCGGCCTTGCCACGTATGTCCAATGTATTGGACGTGCTACTCTGTCCAGCCCACGGATACCATGTTTGTGTCCCGCGATGCGTCGCATCGGCATCGATGCTCGTGCATCGGCTTTCGCTTGGGGCGCCATACTTTCTTTGGCGCGCGCCTTCGTCTCCACTATTTGCTGGATTTTCGCGGCCGATCGGGCCGCGCTCTTCTCAACGTGTCCGTGCCTCGCTTCTTCCAAGTTTCGCTGCTGCACCGGCGCTTCGAGAATGGTTGAGTCCATCGGGCACCACCTTGGTCGGTGATACCTATCTTCTTCTCCATCTGACTCCTCAAAGTCTTCTTCTTGAGATGACTCAGCTCGCTTGCTCGAGGTGGGAGAGGTCCTATACGTTTGAACACCGAAACTTCGCTTGCCCCCTTCCTCCTCGTTTGATTGGGCCTCGATTGTTGGCAATCGGCTCATTCTGAGTCCCAGCAATGTTTGAAGAAGGACAGCTCTAGTGCTTATCCACGTTGTCTTGCTCCTTAGACCTCCCTCTAGCGCGACGTTCGACCCGTCGTTGTTGCCGCTGTTCCGACGATACCTCCGTCCTCCGCATCGACCGACGATGTTTCTCATCGTCTTCGTCGTAGCGTCGACTTCGGTCGTATGCTGCTCATATTTGTTGAGGAGATGCACATAATGGGCGTGATACCGTATGCTTCTCACCTCCTCCTCGGTCGTATCGTCTATCGTCGTCTTGGGGCCGGTCGCGTGGAACGGCCTCCTCTTTATCTTTGCCACGAGAGTGGCTGCTCTGCTTTGTCCGCGCCATGGCGAATCACGAACCCTGCCATATTGACATCGAAAGAGAACCCCGGTTCTCCTATGGAGTGGCTTAGGTCCACCATGTTGACGTCCTGGAACGGACGCATGTCTACCTTCATGGCAACCGTCCAACGTTAATCGGCCGCTTCTATCGCCATCTGAATTTGTGCGCGTGCATTTTGCGGCCGCCGGTGGTGAGCGTGAACGTATGATGCCACTTGCAGTATGGCCTCTTGTTCATCTCTTGTACCGTAGGGATCTTGTGGCCTTCGGCTTCAACTTTTTTCGAGAGATCGAAGATCTGTTCGGTTTTGGTCACGTCAAAGTCCAACCCTCTTGGAGGCCCTGGTGGATTTACCCATTGGCAGACACCATCGGCCCGAGTCCACTCGGCTGCTGCAACTTCCCGATCTTCCGTAGAATCTTCATCTTCATCGGCATTGACCAGGCTGATCGCGCTTGAACTTGTCTTGCACAGCTTCGGATGGCGCTGTTCATATAAGGTCAGTCTACCAGCGCAGCGAGTTATACTCAACTTGGAACGTCGATCCTTGAACGACGGCCTGCCACGGCCAGCTCGACTGCCTCTTTCTCTTATATGAACCGAATAGCATCGGTTCTTGACAGCTCCAAACGCTGAATGTACTCAGCCACTGTCTCTCCTTGCTTTGGCCGAACCTGCTAGTTCGGAAATACCAGCTTAGTCTCTGAATGGTATTGGGTGTGGAAAGCTTCCTCCAGCTGCTTCCATGATTGCACCGAATTTGGCGCAAAGAGGTGTACCACCCAAAAGCTGGACCGGTGAGGGATTGCGAGAAGCACCTCACCCGTAATCGATCCGATGCCGAAGCCATGCCCACCTGGGCCGTATCGGCTCACGTGCTCGATGGAGCTCGACCCTTCCGCCCCACTGAATTTGTTGAAGTCCGGAAGCCGGTACTTGGGCGGTAGTGGGATCAGGTCGAACTCATTGGGATACGGCTTGGAATAGCCGATTATCTTCTTCTTCGAAGATGCCGAATTGATCTCTCAGACTGCGCTGATCTGATCTGCGTGGAGGTAGTAGCAGCGAGCTTTCTCGGATTGGTGCAAGGCGTACTTGGCTAGCCACGCTTGTTTCTCGCTTCGCTCCTAGACTCCCCGCTGCAGCTTGTCCTTCCCGCCGAACAATTGCTCGCTCCGGCAATCCCTCCCGTGGAGCTCGATCGCCGCGTCCGTTGTTGCACCGCACATACACACACACGTATCCGTGTGGGATTTCCTTGGGCGGGTCGTAAGAACTGGTAGTCGCCCGGGTCACCCCCATCCTTGTAGACGACGTATGCCGGTGAGCCTTGTTGCTGTGGAGCCGCCATTGTGTACGGAGAGAGGCTGGCGTGGAGTTGCATCTCTCCTTGGTGAGTCCCTAGAACAGGTCCTGAAGGTGAGTAACGACGCTCCATGATCTCTTGCACCACCCGGAGCGCAACGCGCTCCAGTGTTCACCAGCTCAGTGCCGATGCTGAATGGGCCACCACATAGTTGATCTCCTGACGCAGGGCTCGCACGTTCCTCCGAAGGGAGAGATAGATCCAACCCATCGAGGATGCCTTGTGGTGCGAATCCTTTGAACCCGACGCCGTGCGACCGGTCTTCTCAAAGGAGCCGATGAGTTCGCCTTGAGGATGACCTTCAGTCATCGTACTTCTTCTTGTGTTCCGTGGGGAGATCCTCATACGTGATCGGTTTCTCCGCCACCTCGGATGTCGATGCCGACATGGATGTTGACGTGGATGTTGAAGAAGGTGTCCCACCGGGCGTGCGAATGTGTTACCCTCCAAAACCCCCGACGGGCTTTGGTTAAGCAACACGAAGAGCCGGGAGGCTCCTAGGGCCGCTTAGTGGATCCCGGCACCTCGCGTCGTCGCAAATCTTCGGCGCGCGTCCGGCGGTTGCCGGCGTGCCACCCGACCTAGACCCGTCGGAAGGTGTTAGTGCTTCGATTGTTCCCGCATGGTAGACACGTGCACATTAAATACGAGCCTTATCGGCTCTCTTTGGATCGGCTCAAAGAGCCGATCGCCCCATGGTCCTTGATGGATTAGCAATGGCATGGGGATCCTGCTTGATCGAGACAAAGCTAAAACGATCCACGACAGTTTAGGGTTTTCACCGCATAATCGGAACGTCCTACGTGCGATCGGGCCTAGCAGCTACGAGAGACGATGCAAACTACCCCTACGAGAGGCCTAAAACCAACATAACGTTGATCCCCGGAACATCCCTCGCAGGGACGGTAAACATCATCTAACGCACCACCGGATCCTCCGACCCCAGCATAAGGCCTAACTATGCAGATATTAAACTAATCCCCGCAGATGCAGGGAGCAACTATAACGGATCGGATCTACTAAGCATGATCAAGCAAGATGCTACCCTTACGTCTGGATAGACGTAAGGGCAGCTAGATATGCAAGGGTTGCACTACGATAGCATATTACGTGAAGAACAATGCTAACCCTAACACATCTAATGATAACTACGTTGCTCGCCATCAAAAAGGCTTCAGTACGAGCAACGCATGAACAATACTAAGCTTTACGCTGCCTAGATCGCGAGATGCGATCTAGGCGCATGATGCTTACCGGAAGAACCCTCGTAGGAAAGGGGTGGCGATGCGCCGAGATTGGTTTGTTTTGGTTGAACGGTGATTGTCCTCTTTTTCCGATAACCCTAGATACATATTTATAGTCCAAGGGACTTTCTAATTGAGGCGTGCACCTAACCGTGCACGGGCCGACTCTATCTCTTTAATCTAAATACAACGCGATCTAATAATTTACAGATACACGGGCAACTTAGCCCAAACTCTCAGCGCAAGGCCGCTTCAAAGATGCTTCATTTGTACGTCCTTCAAGCCCATCATCTTACGGCCCACCTCCGATTTGGCCAAAATCGGGTGGTAACAACTTAATACCGGAAGGGGTTCGGATGATAACCTGAAGGTGGACTTTTTAGGCATAGATGCATTGGATGGCGGTCTATGTACTTTGTCGTAATGCCCAATTAAATCTCACTATATTTATCATATCATGTATATGCATTGTTATGCCCTTTTCTATTTGTCAATTGCCCGACTGTAATTTGTTCACCCAACATGCTTTTATCTTATGGGAGAGACACCTCTAGTGAACTGGACCCCGGTCCTATTCTTTACATCGTATATAATCTACTGCAATACTTGTTTTACTGTTTTCTTCGCAAACAATCATCTTCCACACAATACGGTTAATCCTTTGTTACAGCAGCCGGTGAGATTGACAACCTCTCGTTTCGTTGGGGCAAAGTACTTTGGTTGTGTTGTGCAGGTTCCACGTTGGCGAATCCCTGTGTTGCGCCGCATCACATTTCGCCACCATCAACCTTCAACGTGCTTCTTGACTCCTACTGGTCCGATTAAACCTTGGTTTCTTACTGAGGGAAACTTGCCAGTGCGCATCATACCTTCCTCTTGGGGTTCCCAACGGACGTGTACATCTACGCGCATCAAGCAAATTTTTCCGGAGATCAAGACACGCCAAAGGAGTCTCCACTTCCCAATCTCTTTATTTTGTTTTTGTCTTGCTTTATTTTATTTACTACTTTGTTTGCTGCACCTAAACAAAACACAAAAAAATTAGTTGCTAGTTTTACTTTATTTACTGTCTTGCTCTCTATATCAAAAACACAAAAAAATTAGTTACTTGCATTTACTTTATCTAGTTTGCTTTATTTACTTTCTTGAATACCCCTGAAAATTTGTTTGATGAGAATAGTAAGCCTAGGAGCAATGAGAGAGGAGTTACTTATATAGACCAGATACAATGCATTGTTGAGAAAACTCCCAACTCTCAAGGTAATGATGTTGATGCTTCTACTCTTGATGTTACTTGATTTGCACTTTGCCTAGCTGAAAGGCGTTAAAGAAAAGCGCTTATGGGAGACAACCCATGTTTTTACTACAGTACTTTGTTTTATATTTGAGTCTTGGAAGTTGTTTACTACTGTAGCAACCTCTCCTTATCATGTTTTTGTGCCAAGTAAAGTTTCTATGTTAAAGTTGATGTTATATTTGGGATCGCTGCGCAGAAAAGCATTGCTGTCTGTCACGAATTCTGTCGTCTCTGTAAAAAAATCAAAAAAATCTGCAAAATTACGAGCGTGATCCTCAGATATGTACGCAATTTTCATTAGTTTTGAGTTTTTCCATTTGAGCAAGTCTAGTGCCCCTTTTAGGTTCGTCTTTACGGACTGTTCTGTTTTGACAGATTCTGCCTTTTATTTCGCATTGCCGTATTTGCTATGTTGGATGAATTTCTTTGATCCACTAATGTCCAATAGCTTTGTGCAATGTCCAGAAGTGTTAAGAATGATTGTGTCACCTCTGAATATGTGAATTTTAATTGTGCACTAACCCTCTAATGAGTTTGCTTGAAGTTTGGTGTGAAGGAAGTTTTCAAGGGTCAAGAGAGGAGTATGATATACTATGATCAAGAGGAGTGAAAGCTCTAAGCTTGGGGATGCCCCGTGGTTCATCCCTGCATATTTTAAGAAGACTCAGCGTCTAAGCTTGGGGATGCCCAAGGCATCCCCTTCTTCATCGACAACATCATCAGTTCCTCCCCGAAACTATATTTTTATTCAGTCACATCTTGTGTTCTTTACTTGGAGCGTCGGTTTGTTTTGTTTTTTGTTTTTGTTTGAATAAAATGGATCCTAGCATTCACTGTGGAGAGAGACACGCTCCGCTGTTGCATATGGACAAATATGTCCTTAGGTTTTACTCATAATATTCAAGGCGAAGGTTGAAACTTCTTCGTTAAATTGTTATATGGTTGGAATTGGGAAATGCTACATGTAGTAATTCTAAAATGTCTTGGATAATGTGATACTTTGCAATTGTTGTGCTCATGTTCAAGCTCTTGCATCATATACTTTGCACCCATTAATGAAGAAATACATAGAGCTTGCTAAAATTTGGTTTGCATATTTGGTCTCTCTAAGGTCTAGATAATTCTAGTATTGAGTTTTGAACAACAAGGAAGACGGTGTAGAGTCTTATAATGTTTACAATATGTCTTTTATGTGAGTTTTGCTGCACCGGTTCATCCTTGAGTTTGCTTCAAATAACCTTGCTAGCCCAAACCTTGTATCGAGAGGGAATACTTCTCATGCATCCAAAATCCTTGAGCCAACCACTATGCCATTTGTGTCCACCATACCTACCTACTACATGGTATTTCTCCGCCATTCCAAAGTAAATTGCTTGAGTGCTACCTTTAAAATTCCATCATTCGCCTTTGCAATATATAGCTCATGGGACAAATAGCTTAAAAACTATTGTGGTATTGAATATGTACTTATGCACTTTATCTCTTATTAAGTTGCTTGTTGTGCGATAACCATGCTTCTGGGGACGCCATCAACTATTCTTTGTTGAATATCATGTGAGTTGCTATGCATGTCCGTCTTGTCTGAAGTAAGAGAGATCTACCACCTTAATGGTTGGAGCATGCATATTGTTAGAGAAGAACATTGGGCCGCTAACTAAAGCCATGAATCATGGTGGAAGTTTCAGTTTGGACATATATCCTCAATCTCATATGAGAATAATAATTGTTGCTACATACTTATGCATTAAAGAGGAGTCCATTATCTGTTGTCCATGTTGTCCCGGTATGGATGTCTAAGTTGAGAATAATCAAAAGCGAGAAATCCAAAATGCGAGCTTTCTCCTTAGACCTTTGTACAGGCGGCATGGAGGTACCCCTTTGTGACACTTGGTTGAAACATGTGTATTGCGATGATCCGGTAGTCCAAGCTAAGTAGGACAAGGTGCGGGCACTATTAGTATACTATGCATGAGGCTTGCAACTTGTAAGATATAATTTACATAACTCATATGCTTTATTACTACCATTGACAAAATTGTTTCATGTTTTCAAAATAAAAGCTCTAGCACAAATATAGCAATCGATGCTTTCCTCTTTGAAGGACCTTTCTTTTACTTTTATTGTTGAGTCAGTTCACCTAGCTCTCTCCACCTTAAGAAGCAAACACTTGTGTGAACTGCATTGATTCCTACATACTTGCATATTGCACTTGTTATATTACTCTATGTTGACAATATCCATGAGATATACATGTTATAAGTTGAAAGCAACCGCTGAAACTTAATCTTCCTTTGTGTTGCTTCAATACCTTTACTTTGGTTTATTGCTTTATGAGTTAACTCTTATGCAAGACTTATTGATGCTTGTCTTGAAGTACTATTCATGAAAAGTCTTTGCTTTATGATTCATTTGTTTACTCATGTCATTACCATTGTTTTGATCGCTGCATTCATTACATATGTTTACAATAGTATGATCAAGATTATGATGGCATGTCACTCCAGAAATTATCCTTGTTATCGTTTGCCTGCTCGGGACGAGCAGAACTAACGGCTGATACGTCTCCGACGTATCGATAATTTCTTATGTTCCATGCTACATTATTGATGATATCTACATGTTTTATACACATTATATGTCGTATTTACGCATTTTCCGGCACTAACCTATTAACAAGATGCCGAAGAGCCGTTGCTGTTTTCTGCTGTTTTTGGTTTCAGAAATCCTAGTAAGGAAATATTCTCGAATTGGACGAAATCAACGCCCAGGTCCTATTTTTGCACGAAGCTTCCAAGACGGAAAGGAAGTGGGGCCACGAGGCGCCGCCACACTAGGCGGCGCGGCCCAGCCCGCCGCGCCGACCTGGTGTGTGGGGCCCTCGTGTGGCCCCCGCGTTGCCCTTCCGCCTACTTAAAGCCTTCGTCGCGAAACCCCCGGAGAGCCACGATACGGAAAACCTTCCAGAGACGCGCCGCCGCGAATCCCATCTCGGGATTCAGAGATCGCCTCCGCACCCTGGAGAGGGGAATCATCTCCGGAAGACTCTTCATCGCCATGATCGCCTCCGGAGTGATGAGTGAGTAGTTCACCCCTGACTATGGGTCCATAGCAGTAGCTAGATGGTTGTCTTCTCCTAATTGTGCTTCATTATTGGATCTTGTGAGCTGCCTAACATGATCAAGATCATCTATCTGTAATACTATATGTTGTGTTTGTCGGATCCGATGGATAGAGAATACTATGTTATGGTGATTATCAATCTATTATTTATGTGTTGTTTATGATCTTGCATGCTCTCCGTTATTAGTAGAGGCTCTGGCCAAGTTTTTGCTCTTAACTCCAAGAGGGAGTATTTATGCTCGATAGTGGGTTCATGCCTCCATTGATACCTGGGACAGTGACAGAAAGTTCTAAGGTTGTGGTTGTGTTGTTGCCACTAGGGATAAAACATTGATGCTATGTCTAAGGATGTAGTTGTTGATTACATTACGCACCATACTTAATGCAATTGTCTGTTGTTTGCAACTTAATACTGGAAGGGGTTCGGATGATAACCTGAAGGTGGACTTTTTAGGCATAGATGCAGTTGGATGGCGGTCTATGTACTTTGTCGTAATGCCCAATTAAATCTCACTATATTTATCATATCATGTATATGCATTGTTATGCTCTTTTCTATTTGTCAATTGCCCGATGTAATTTGTTCACCCAACATGCTTTTATCTTATGGGAGAGACACCTCTAGTGAACTGTGGACCCCGGTCCTATTCTTTACATCGCATATAATCTACTGCAATACTTGTTTTACTGTTTTCTTCGCAAACAATCATCTTCCACACAATACGGTTAATCCTTTGTTACAAAGAAGCCGGTGATTGACAACCTCACTGTTTCGTTGGGGCAAAGTACTTTGGTTGTGTTGTGCAGTTCCACGTTGGCGCCGGAATACCGGTGTTGCGCCACCATCAACCTTCAACGTGCTTCTTGACTCCTACCGGTCCGATTAAACCTTGGTTTCTTCGAGGGAAACCGTGCGCATCATACCTTCCTCTTGGGGTTCCCAACGGACGTGTACATCTACGCGCATCACAGTTGTCATCGGACCGCAGGGTTAGGTGCATTGTTGTTATAAAATTGACAAACAAATAACGAAGAATGATAGAGGAAGACGCAGCAGAGACACAAGATTTAATGTGGAAAACCCATTCCAACACAGAAGGGGAAAAACCACGGACGCCAGCTAACAAATACTTCACTATATCAGGAGGTCTTCACAAACGCCGTGGGTTATCTTATAATATGATAAACCCTTGCCGGCGACTTACAAGATGTATATATAGGCGGTGTCAACGATCCGTACCGGCTTGGGCCGAAGCGTAGCGGAATCTGAAATTAGTCTCTCTTTAGTATATAAATTTGGATCACAATATAACAATTGTCGGATGTGAGGATTGCGGTATCTGGAAACGGATGGAGAGATTGATGGATGGAGATATATACCCGCAAGTCTTGCGGGAGAGGAAGTCGAGTGGTTTGGCTCGAGGATGTCAGCGACGACTTTGGTGAAGCGTGATACCAGAGTCTATGATGTTCCCCATGAATCAGATCTGTGTGTCTGTCTGTAAACACGGTTTGTAAGCAATATACAATACGTCGCGGGGTAGCAGTTTTACAAGCAACTTAGAGCATCCCCAGCCGTTGGGGCTCCCCAGGCCGAAATCCGGCGCTATTTAGCGCCGGATGGATGTATTTTTTGGCCTGGGAGGCCCATTTTCCCAGTGGCGAGCCCATGGTCGACTTCACCCACCGCGTGCATAGCGACGGTGTCGCCGGGAAGGGCAACCGTCGGAGTGCCCTCGTCGCTTTGAACCGCCGTAATGGTCCGCGAAGTGGTCTGGAGAGCCTAAACGCCTCGTCGGGAACGGTCGAAGTCGCCTCGAAATTACAACCGCCGTAATGGAGCATGAACTCCGAGGAAGAGCAACCGCCGCTTCGTCCGAGAACTACATATACGGTTTCGAACGGCCGGCGCCATTCATCTATTCTCTCGTCCACCATCTTCTGTCAACCATGAGCGATCGGTCGTGGCCATCGACACCGACAGCGAGGGCCGCCGGATGGCGGCATTGGTGGGATCGCGTTGCATCGTCCGCAGCGACGATTCCCCCGCCGTCCGGCGAAGAAGAATGGGACGACGACGAGGAGGAGGACGAGGAGGAGGCCGTGGAGCAGGCCGTGGAGCCGGCCGTGGAGCCGGCCGTGGAGCAGCCCGAGGAGCAGCCCGAGGAGCAGCCCGAGGAGCCGGCCGAGGAGCCGGCGAGGAAGAACCCGAGGAGCAGGCGAGGAGGAGGAGGGCGAGGCGGCTTCCTCGACGAGGAGGTGACGAGCCGGAAGCGTCGCCGCCACGACGATGAGGCGGGGCCATCTAGGAAGAAGTAGTAGTTTTAGTTTGTTTTTAAGTTTTTATATGTAATTTTTATGTTTATTCGAACTATATATAATTATGTTTATTCGAACTATATATAATTTGACTGGGAATTCAAATCTTTCGTTCGACGATGGTCTTGCCGTAGATCGGGAAGACAAGGGTTGTGCCGTTGATCGGGGAAGACGAGGGTTTTGCCGTAGAAACCCATGCCATTGTCGCCGACAGTCGGGGCCACCAAACGTTTCCCGCGATTTCTTTCGTCCGAGTCCCCGAGCTCCCCGGGGCCGGGATGGCGGGATCGCCGGATGAAACTAGGCCCAATCCGGACGAAAACGAGGAACCGGGGGCGCGACTGGGCCGATTTACGCCGTCCGGATGTAAAAAACGCTCGCCGGGGGCCTGTTCGGGGGGACGAGTGGAGATGCTCTTAACCTATACTGGAGAGAGTGGTATAATAGTAAAACCAAAGAGGATTCAAATCGGCTTTTGGTTTTTCTTTTTTTATAGCCTGAATCATATTCATCAGATCAGAGACCGACCAACATTGTCTAAAGGATACGCCACAGAGAATTTGGATTCAGGGATGGATCTCCATAAGAGAGACCAGAAACTCGATCCATTTATGATTTATCAATCTCTTCACATCACAGGCAAATACCAACGCGGATGTTGCTCATTCCATGGCCATCCCATACTAGTTCAAACAAATTTAAGCCCCTAACCTTCTTCACCTACACTCCACTCCCTCTACACACACATTATGCTAGCTTACATTACAGCACCAACATATATGTATTGCTACCACAAAAATACTCTCTACCTGTAACACATTCTCCAAAATCCCGTCACAAACTTGTATTCATTTCACTTCGTGTCCTCTCATCATGCACGGAAGTATCAGCTGACATCGTCATCGCCGTGCAGTATCGACTCTAGGAGGGCCTCTTCCTCCTCCTGCAGAGAACCAACAAAAACCAGACCCCAAAACAGCTATAATCAGTACACAATCTCATTGATAACCAACAATATGGGAAAGCTAATTAGAATGGAACTCATTGCTGGCTTACCACTAAAGCCGTGAATTCCGTCTCTTCGTCAATGGCGCTCACGATGTTGGGGTCGTCCATGAGATCCTGTTCACAGACACCGTGGGTAAGTAAGCATATATTTTCTGTGGTTCAAAATGCAAAGTGCCTCGACATTGTTCGGGTTATACGAATGAATGGTGGCAGTGCTTACATCCTCAGCGATGCGTAGCACACCTTCTTTGTCCTGCAGAAAGACATGTCAGCGCATCATGTGCAACTTCTTTCATTGAGGCGTTTAAAAGCATTAATATATCCAAGAACAACCGACAAACCTTGACTGCGACAAACAGAAGAGGATCGACTGGTGTATAGATCATATAGTGTGCACCGTCCTGCAATTTAGTACGAGGAGTCACAAGCATGCTAATTAGTGAAACACCAAGAAACTTTAGAGCGGCATTGGCAAGAATAGGTTATGTTAACTATTCGGGGAAAGCAAATAGCGGCATCTCTCAAACTTTGATTCTTTGATCACAGTCATGACACGAGAAGATAAGGAATCAACTTGCTCACCAAATTGAAGTTACAAATCTCTACACCTTCAAAAGGTGCCTCGCCGCTACCACCACTAGAATCTGCAGTTTTATATGAGAAATGAAAAAATAACGATAGAAGCATATCAAACATTAGATATAGATACTTTTGAAGAGATGTTGCATATGCTACTACTACTCCAGGATCTTTTCTTACACTTTCGGTGGTGGAGATAAGTTATGGCATAGACCTTATCTTTGTAAACATCATCTTTTTGAAAAAGAAAGTATAACAAGTTTCTAATCTACACATGTAAGAGTCCAAATAACTGGTACAGTAGGTGGCATCATATTGATGGGTACAATAAAATCTATCAAAGATCTGCATGCTGGTAAAGTTTTCATTTTTTACCATATGAATTTTTTTTATCTTATTCATGGTTGAGAAGATACCATGGAAACATTTTTCTACAAGCAGGAGCCTACCTTTTGGGATTATTCACAGACTAAGACTACATAGGCTAGTGCTTTTGGTTACCATGGAATTCTTGAATTGCATCCTCAGGAAAGCAGAAGCCACCTCGTGCTGTATAGCAGAATCTGAAACAGAGGGCAAGAAATATAGTGTCAGGTGTGTCACATAAGCAATGAACATGGTTTTAAGTGTATACTGCACTCGTAACGCCTTATCCAAGTTCAATAAAAAAGGTGGAAGCTTGCATTTATATGGTGTTTCTGTGATCCTTACCCGCTTTCTACAAAATGCATATGCACTCTAGCAAGGGCATACGCAACAGATGGAATGATCTGCTTAATCTGGTCATCGTCAACCTACAAAAGTAACTGTGCATCAGACAGCCAAAAAGGAAGAACACGTCATTTGTTTCTGAAAAATAACAGCGTAGTTTTTAGCATCAACTGCAAGTGTGTTTTCACTACAAACAAGCAGTGTGCCCGATGGAATTGAAAAGGCAGGGAATCAGAGACGCACAGCAATCCAGCCACTGAAGTTTGTGCTCTTGAGCACCTGAACAGGCCTGAAAGAAGGAACTGAAACTCAAACAAAGAGAAAGAAGAGGGGAATCACTTATGAACATCCCAACTGTATATAGTGTGCTGGTTACATGTCAACTGGGCACAGAAGCAAGCACTCGTGGTCTTGCGTGCTACTGAACACCCTCCGGATTATGCACTCCAGTGGACGGTTGTTCGCGTCATCCATCTGCAGAGAGTCAACAATGGGGAGAATGGTCAGCGCACAAATTCGCAAGACGCCATGGATTAGCTAGGACGGAACTGGATGTGGTGCAACTGACGATGGTGACGATGCGCTTGGAGGCGGCAGCAATGCACCTGCCCTGGTCGTCCAGAACGAAGCCAGCGGGCGGCTTGGGCATGCCGCCGCCTGACCGTGTCCCCCCGGCGAACCTACTCTCCCCCTCCTCATCGTCGTCGTCGTAGTCCCTGTACCCCGCCTCGTCGTCGAACTCCTCATGTCGCCGCATAGAGACGGCTGAGCGGGCCGTCTCGGCGCGTGGCGGTCCCCTGGGCGGCGCGCGGCCAGGTGAGTCCCTGGGCGGTGGCGGCCGGCCAGGTGCGCCCCTGGGCGGCGCGCGACCGTGTTGGCGGGTGGGCGCGCCAGGAGGTCCACGATTCCTGGGTGGACCTCCTCCGTAGGCGCCCTGGTCCTCGTCGTCGTCGTGGAGCCTGGGCGGCGGCCCGCGGCGGCGGTTCTGCGGGGGAGGGCCCCTGTTCCTGGGCGGCGGCCGGGAGCGTTGCTGCCGCGGCGGGGCGGCGCGGACGGAGACAGAACGCCGCCGCGGAAGCGCGGCGCCACCCGACTGTGGGCTGCCGAGCTGGGACACGCGGGGGAAAGCAGCCCCCATGGCCATTGCCAAAGCCGCCATATCCTTTTTGCTCGACAGGTAGAAGACGAGATATAGTGAGAAAATTCCCGTTAAAAACACAAAAACAAGATAAAGTAAGAGACACCAGCTGAGCAGTGACAGTAGAGCCCATGGGCTTACTTTGAGCCCGAGCTGCCCCCATTACTCGCACGGATTGCCGGCGGCGGCGGCTCCCCTCCTACTCCGACCACCGCCACAGCACCAGCACAGGAGCAATGGCGTCGAAGCTGCAGCTGCCGGCGGACGACAGCGTGACGCTGATCGTCTCGCACTCCAACCTCACAAGCTTCTCCTCCGACGTCCGCGTATCCCAGCAGGTACCACCTGAACCCATCGCATCCGCCTGGATCTCATCGCGGACGCTTGTCGCTAATGGCCGCGCGGATCTCAGACCACCGTCGAGGCGCTAAAGGAGAAGCTCTGGAAGAAGACGGGCACCTCAGTGGCTTCCATGCGCCTCGAGCTCCGCGACGAGACCGGCGCCAGGGTCGCCGACCTCGACCGCGACGCCGCGCCCCTCGCAGCATACTCGCCCTACGACGGGTGCGTCCCTCCGCTCCCCCACTCGCATCTCCTCTTGCTGCATGCTGCTTCTTGATCTGATGATGGTGTGCTCTGAAGGTACCGGCTGCACATCGTTGATCTCGATCCCTCGTCGGTGACCTCCGGTGGCTGGTTGGAAGACACTTCGCTCGTCGAGAAGTATACGATCTCCGATGAAGCATATGACAAGCTCGGCAGTAAGTGTATTCTTTGCAATTGCTTAATTCACTACATTTTTTGCAAATGCTTAGAGACCTGTTGCAGTTCTAACTTATGTAGCAAACAAGTAGTGAACTGCAAGAGATATCAAATTAACACGCTACAGCACTAATTTGGTACATATGACTGTTGTATATGGCCTAAAAAGGAAACTTATTGTCATCATAGTAGGGACATGATGTAAAAAATTAGTTATCTAGCCAAAAATAAGTGGTTTTGCCGACTTATATGAAATGTATGGATATGGTGACACGCTCTCTGACATCATTTGCAGTAGACTCCATGATAACATCTTCACCTTTGTGCAGCAAACTTTCGGAAGTTCAAAGAAAAGATGGTGTCGAAAAACCCTGTATCGGATGATAAACAAGTAAGTTACTCATGTTCTGGACTACTCTCTTCCCTTCTTCTTCAGCCTGCTTTGCTTACTCTACTTCTTGTCCTCCTTAGCAGTCAGACAATCAGATGGAGGAGTTGTGTGCCAATATCAAGGTCAGTTAATTTGCTTTACACATGTGCATTAATTTAAGTTTTGGCACACACTATGGAATGAAATATTGACTAATCTGCTTCAAGCCCCAACTATCTCAGTTTCCCCCTTGCATACACCGAATTTTTCCAAAACAAGATTTCATAGTTTAGCCTGCTGAGTATCGGCAATTTAGCACCCCAGCACTAGTAGAGGGTACTGCCTTTCCATATTGTGTCTGGTATAACAACCTTACTGAATATGCTAGTTGATAAAACTATGTTGAAATATGTGCAGTTTGCCAGCTAGCATATTGGTTGCGATAATTTCTTCATGTAGAAATAACCTGATTAGTATGTATGAATCTGTGACCAAATGAGCTTGAGAAACTGTGACCATTGGCTGGATATTTGATTTCTCTTTCCGTCGTGCATTCTGTTAACTCTGAAGGAATATTTGGACATCATTATGTGGTCTTCATCTTTCTTGAATATTGCCAACTCTGTATCAGCTATTTGAAGTGTATATTGTCTTCTAGTAGCTCCCTGGTTTGACTAGCAGTTTCAACAAAGAAGAATAGCAACTCCACCCACAAAGTATGACTATCCAACAGTGTGGGTTGACATGGAGGACGAAATTGGACCAAGATAATTGATGACTTACACTTACTGTCAATGGGGTACTCTGCTCTCAGAGGCATGTGCGTGTAGTAAATATTCGTCCTTTGCTATTGAAAGGAACAATCCGGAATATTCAATATTGGCACTTAGCTTTCTTTCTAGCTGTAGCATGTAATGAAACCTGGACCTGTTTTCTTCCGTGCAATACTTCATGACTCAAGATTAAAATGTACTTCATAATAGGTGGGAGACAGATGCGAGGTTGAGCCAGGCGCCAAGAGGGGTACCGTGAAATTCGTTGGCAAAGCTGAAGCTCTCGGACGTGGATTCTGGGTCGGTGTGCAGTATGACGAGCCACTCGGAAAACATGATGGCATGTATGTTCATTTTCAAACCATCACAGGGATACATATTTGAATCTTTGAACTGAAGAAATACCTCTTGCTGACATTTTCTCCGACCTGTTGGAACTTGTAGGGTGAAAGGCGTCCGGTTCTTTGAGTGTCCTCAAGGGCATGGGGCAATTGTGAGGCCAGAGAAAGTAAAGGTATTGTTCCTTGCTAGATGCCTGGTTGGCCTTAAAATTCTTAGAACCTGGTATCCTGTATGTGGCTTTGTACTGCTTGAAATGGCCCTTTCCAGTTTAGTTCCACTTGCAACAACATGTAATGGTGGATGTTTTGATTGTAAAGCCGGACTTGATTGATTGTGGCTTTGAATTTATTTATTGGAAGTTGGAGAGGGCCAATCCGAATACTTACCTAGCATATGTATTATTTTCTGCACATGAGGAATTTTACACCGCAGTGGTCTTTGTTTGCAGGTCGGCGACTTCCCGGAGAGAGACCTGTTCGAAGATGAAGAAGAGGAGATATAGGTGTGAATTGTCTTGGGGTTTGTTTGATGACCCCTCATGTGATGAAAATTGTGATGCGTAGAGTTTAGTTTTTTTTTGTTGGTGTGAGATGATTGAACATGGACTAGTATTTGTTGCTAGTATGGCTGAGCGGAGTGTTTGGGTGGTCATCTTCTGATGGGTCTTTTTTTTTACATTGTGTTAAATGGCCTTGACTAGTTGATTGGATTGGGTTACTTGAAGCAACTTTTCCCAAGTCAGCATTAGCATCATCTTCACTATCACAGTTCACAAGTGTGTGTTTGTAACAATTTCTCATTTCTGGGTACAAATCAATTGATTGACGGGATAGGGACTGCCAAAGCAAAACAATAAGAAAAAAACTAAATTGCTGAACTAACCACTTGATTGCGCCAAGATTCAGTTCTTCTTTGCTTCTAGTTAGAGCAAGTACAATAAGACTGCTCATAGTGCAAGTAACTTCACTAGTAACTAAGTGTCCAACTCAGCAAGTTTGCTTATGTGACAGTAAGTTAATGAGGAGAGAGGAGGATGGAGTAACATAGCTAGTTACTGTAACATCACACTTTCCAAGATACAATGAGTCTACAAGCTAATTAATCAAATCATCTAAGATACTACTTTGATGTTACTAACCACTATGGAGGTAGTAACATAGAGTAGTAACAAGTGCATGTTACTACTCTATGTTACTTCCCACTATGACTAGTCTAAGTCATACTACTAAGTCATACTACCTCCGCTTCAAGGAATAAGGCGCACGCATTCCAAGAAGAACTTTGACCATAAAAATTGAGCAACAAAATGTTGATTATATTATATGGAATTAGTATCGTTGAATTCGTATTGAAGAGAACTATTTAATGATACTAATTTCATAGAAACAATTATTATCTATTTGAAGTAATTCTTGGTCAAACAAAAAGCTCGTAAAACGAGGGCGCTTTATTTCTTGAAACGAAGGTAGTAGTCAGCTGGCTATAAGAATTAAAATAGTATATTATTGCTTAGTTGGAGGAGAGAGAAAGAGAGTGGGTTCTTATGCAAAAGCCAGCTCTAGCACGTGCTCCTAGGCACTTTATGAGAGTGAAAGGTGGATCATACATTGATAAAGTACTACATTTTTATAGCTCACTATTGTATATGTTGGCTCTAAATTGGCTATAGATGACATGGCACTTGGCTCATAGCCAACAGCTAGCTACACTGTTGGAATTACTCTTACTACTGATAGGCAGCAGCTTCTTTGTAGGGTGTATAAACGGGTAGCACATCAACATGCCATTTTAGGTTACTCTCTTCCTTTTTTGGAGGGGAAAGTTATTACTCTCTTTAATCCGAAGTAAAAATGCGGTAAACATTCGAGCCCAAGCAAGACGAGAGAGGAGCTGATGGCCCAAGTTAAGCGACATCTAAAGCCCACGTAATGTTACATTCCCTACGAGCCGTCGATCCGAGCCGCACAATACGATCGGGCGGTGTGCGGCGGCCCTAGGGTAAAGCTGGGAACCGCTGAATTGCTGACACGCGGGAGCGTCTGTGTGCAGTGCAAGTGTGGGCTGCAGGCTCGCAGCCACCGGCCGACGACACTGACACAGTGACACCAGGAGCCTCCACCACCGCCTCGCGCCCTCGCCGTACGTGACGCAAGTCTATATCGCACGCCGCCGGAAGCATCGCTACGCCCCAGGTCCGTACTACCTACTCTTTTGGGCCCCCCTGGTTCCCAGGTCAGCCGCCATTGGATCAATGTTCCGAGAATGGCACGAGCCAGCCGCCATTGGATCAGTGTTCTCTTCCCCATTGCGATATGCGAGTCCCCTTTCTTTGTTGACCGACCCCATCTTAGATCTAGGTGCTCTTCTGGCTATTTAGGCCAGATTGTGAAATGGTTCTAGTTTGCATGGGCTTGCCTGAAGAAAGGGTGCCCCTTTAGCAGTTTAGAGCATGTCTAACAGGCCCCGTATTTCGCTGCCCCGTATAAGTCTCTTTTTTCGCCCCGTATCGAAAAACTGCAACATTTCGAGCCATTCCGTCTAGCAGACCCCGTATTTCGCCCCGTATTTTCAAAAATAAAAACCCCGGGAAGTTCATCTTCATTGATCATACTAGGGATCATACATACATATTGATCATACTATGGATCATAACTAAGCAAACCTACGTCTAGTCGTCAAGGATGACGTAGGGGATGAAGGCGATCCTCGCCGCCTCCTCCCGCGCCTCCCGCGCCTCCCGCGCCTCGAACTCCGCGACCTGAGCGATGGCCGCCGCCTCCTCCTCTGCCTCCGCCCGAGCTCTCGGCGGCATCCGCCTCGGATAAGGCGAGCGCACGGCGGTAGGCCGCCTCCTCTTCCGCGCCTCCTCTTCCTCATCGCCGCCTCGCTTCCTCCGCCGCTGCTGCCGCCGATGGTCGCCGCCCATGCCGCCTTGGACGCGCGGTCGCGCTGCCACTCGGCGACTTCTCGAACGCTTCGCCGCTCATCGGCTTGAGCGGCGGGTCTGCTTGTACCACCGCCCACCGGCGGCGTACTCCGGAGCGGCTCCGGCACGTACGCGCGCCGGCGTACTTGCAGCCGCGCGACGGCTCCGGCGGCGAGTACTTGCACTTCGCGCCCACGCTTCCTCTACGGTGTCCGGCGAGCGGGATCGCTTCGATCCGCTCGCCGGCGAGGCCCTCTTGCGGCGGCGGGAGTCCATCCTAGCTTTGGGGTGGAATGCGGCGAGGAGCGGCTAATTGCTCGCCGGAGCAGGAGAGGAGGCGGCGGCGCGCGGCGGAGCTAGGGGCGAGTGAGGGGTTAACCCTCACTCGCACTGCGCCCACTATATGTACGGGGCGGGGCCGATTTCCCCCCGTTCCGCCGAAACGGGGCGGCCCGAATACGGGGCCTGCTAGACGGCCCAAACCGCGCCTGCCCCGTATGTCGCCGGAATTTTACGGGGTGGGCGGGTTATACGGGGCCTGTTAGACCTGCTCTTAGCGTGGCCTGCAATTTGTTGAAGTTTGGTTACTGCAATGATTTTGTTAATGCATCAGATCTAGTTTAACATGGATCCATATGGCTCCATGAGGGTCGAACATTTTGGGGATTTTAGTTTTAGTCCTTAGAGCATTCTCCATCAGCTTTGCTATATTTTGAGTTTTTGACTCCGTAAAAGCGTTATGGGGAGGGAAGAGAGAAAGATTTCGAGATATATAGGGGAGGCCTTGTGCAGCAGAGTCCCTTAAACTGGATCCCTGTTATCTGTTTGTGATCTTCTTCATCCATCTACTGCTTTGCAAATACAAACCAAATAATAGATGTGATATGATACCACTAACATGAACACAATTAAACATTTTTTGGTACTCCCTCTGGTTCAAAATAATTGCCCCAAAAGGGATGTATCTATACACTATTTTTGAACCAAGGGAGTCGCATAGTTCAATAACATAAGCCCAAAGTGCACAGTTCAAACATCACCAGCCCACAATGCATTAGTTCAAAACAAGAAGGCATAGTTCAAACAAGATCATGCAATGCAGCTATCGTTGTCATCGTTGCCTCCCATGGAGCTTGTGCCGGTGCCTCCACCATCATCATCACCATCACTGCCACCATCACCTCCTCTGAATCCGGCACCACCACCGTCATAGCCGACGCCGAATGCACCACCATAGCCACCAATGAATGTTTCATTGTAGCCTCCACCCATGAACATCGTCTTCGATGCTAGAACTTGATCAAGCTTGGTTAGATTCATATACATGAACTTCTTATCATGCTTGTCTTGCTTGTTCTTCATCACCCTATATCATCAATGGCAATCAGGTGCTACTCCATCATCACTCGATGCTCTGCCATCATTGCCCTACGCTCCTCGGCGGCAATCCGACGCTCCATGGCACGGTAGAGTTGCCTGGCAACGAAACCATGGTGGCGACGGTAGACTACGGACGGAGGTGGGAAATTTCCGCCTTGATGGTTAGGGTTCCCCTCGCGTGTGCAAGAGGGCATAGGTTTTAGTTTTAGGGCCTTGTTTCTGGAGGGGGTCGGGTGGTAGTTTTAGGAATTCCCCAAAATTTCGGGGCTTGGGGGTGGTTTAGGGGGCTACTGGAGCACCGTTTTCGTTGTTTTGGGGAGTGTGACAGTTTATAGGGATATGAGTGAGTTTAGGTAGACTGGTGGATACTCTTAGGGAAAACATATTGTTCTAGCTGTAGCAACTCTATTATAACAGCTTAGCAAGAGTTGCTTCAAGATTACTAATTGTATTCAATAATTCAACAGCTGAAACTTCTACAATTCGCTAACTTGTTACTCGATATTTTTGGTGCACAGGGCTAGCTCTGACAATCCACTCAAGTGAATCTCCGGTGATCGAGAGTTTTTTTGTCGCATGATAACATGTCCAACAAACACATGAAACCTACGGGCTTTGAGGATATCACCAGTGACAGGATCAGCAGCCTCCCCGATGAAATTCTCCACCATATCATGTCTTTCATGACTGCACGAGAAGCGGTGCAGACATGCGTCTTGTCAACAAGGTGGCGCTACATTTGGCTCTGTTTGCGGTGCCTTAATACTGAGATATGCCAATTCACCAGCAAGAAGATATTCGTGAGGTTCATGGACAACATACTACTGCGCCGTGGTTTCGTGCCTCTTGACAGCTTTAGCCTCATCGGCTGGAGAGATGATGTTTCCCTCAACCATCCCAGAACTAACTTGTGGGTCTGCCATGCCATTCGGAGCAATGTTCGTGTGCTTCAGATTTTTGAATATCATGGGTTATTTGATCTCGACCACTCTTTCTTCATTTCTTCGCATCTGAAAATACTCAATCTTCGTTGTGTTTCCACCACTGCCCTCTTCATTGAGAAGCTCTTTTCTGGCTGTCCAGTGTTGGAAGAATTATCGATGGTAGATTGCCGTGTTTTTGCCACCAAATTCTCCTCTAGCACCTTGAAGAAACTAACATTTATCTCACATACCCCCATGGTGAAGATTGTGTTCATGATGATTTTGAAGACCTTGTGATAGATACACCTAGTCTTGTTTCACTGCATCTAGAGGACCTTCCGTTGTTAAATCCTTGCCTTGTGAATGTCTCATCTGTTGTAAACGCTTCATTTCGCCTGGATGAAGAGTCTTTCGCAAGTTCTGATGTGAACTGCAACATTATCAGTGCTCTGTCAAATGTTACGAAGTTGAAGTTGTATTTTGGGCTTCACAATGTATGCTTCTCTTTAACTCTGCAACGACTCCTTTTCCATTCATCATGTTGTGATGCTGTGTAGTTTCTATCCCCACCTTGCCATACATTTGTCTTCTACTTTGCAATTATTCTTTTCAATTTTTCATCTTGTGTAGGACATGGTAAGCAAGGTACTAAAAAGAGATCTCTGGAGGTGTCAGACATTCAACAACCTGAAAACCTTATTTCTCGGTGGCTGGTGCATAGGTACTGACCTCCATGCGCTGGTCTACTTTCTACGACGCTCGCCTGCCTTAGAGAAACTTACCGTGTGGATACATCAGGCAAGGATATATTTCTTTCTTATCACCTTGGATTCTTTTCTTGTCCTTAATAAACGTGTTTTACATGTCTTCAATTCTTGTCAGGTTGGAGCTTCTGGTTTGCCTCTGAAAATGGACAACCTGGAGTCCAAGGCAACAAATACATCGTTTAATTGTGAACATCTTAAGAAGGTCAAAATCAGATGTCCTCGGGGTGATAGAAGGGCACAAAATATTGTGAATGTCATACTTGCCAATGCCATCTCTCCCCCAGAAATTGTCATCGATCAGCACACGCCTTGGGAGTAAGCCTTTCTTTATTCCTTAGTGACAATGTTTATTTTCTTCACTAGTTGTGCTACTGAAGGCAATTACAAACTCCCTGTTATTTCTTGCACTTGTAGGTAGGAAGATGTGCACGACTCTTGCCTTGTTACTGTGGATTAGAGCTTCTGATGGCAAGTGTTAGCTCCAGTCAACGTCGAAAGACTTATTAATGTTTATGTTGTCCTTTTACCATATGGTTCATGGGACACTGAGTTCCTTTCTCGACGTGACCATGAGGCCAGTATGTTTTTATCGCTATTGTTCTTGTAACTGATTCTGTATAAGTATTTCACTTTTCCATTGATGTATGTGGAGAAACTCGATATTAAGGTTGTGTTTGGCAGTGTTCTTAATTATTACGGTAATCATATCGTTTGGTTGATACGTCTTTCCATATTTTTACAAATGGGGCGATCTTCTCCTGTATACTCGGCAGATCACTGAGTTTAAAATCATGTTCTGCTATAAACATTAGCGGTAATTTTCATTTTAGAGCACAAGCGATATTCAACTGTATGGTCAACTTACTGGCTTATTTTACTTTCGAGCTGCTTTAGGTCGTGTGGTTTTGAAAAATAGGATAAGGAAAATTTATTATTTAGATACTTATCTGAGGAAACAATAGCATGTGTTGTTTTGCAAGACTATTAGGATGCTCGATAATAATGTTGTAGGAATTGTTACATAGAAAAGGTGCATGCGAGACACAAAGAAACTTCTCCAACAGATCTAGCCTCTTTCGAGGATAGGAATGTCCTAGAATTGAACTATGCATAGGCATATCGAGAAAAATTAAGCCGTTCCTTGGATACAGAAGATCTTATATTATGAAAAAAAAGACTGACTTGAAAGTTGAAACATGCTCAATTTCGATTTTTTCAATCAGAAATAGGACAATGTTAGAAGGTGATTTTATTTTGAGAAGACGAATTCACAGTTTGCGAGCTCCACCTTCATTGCATGCTCAAACCTTTAATCATTGCCTTTCATCTTTCACCTTTTTCAAAGATTATGCTCCCTCCATTTTTTATGGGTAAGGCCACCATCAAAAATATTTTGCCAATAGGCAAGGTCACTAACACTAATCGAGGGGAAATGTATAGATTTCTACCTCGTATGATGATGCTTTTAAAACAAAATTTCCATGAAATCATAGCGGAAAATGCACCACATGCAATTTACTAAATTAGCCCGGAACACGAGACTACTCCCACATAATTAATCTTGTCATTTATTACTTGGTTGTGTGTTTTCTTGGTACAGTATATGAAATGTGAGTTTGTGGCCTTATATGTAAACAGAGGGAACATATCCAGTATTGAATGAGGTCTCAGTTAAAAAATATACCCTTATGTTCCATATTAGTTGTCACTTATTTAGTATTGTTCTACTATGGATGAGAGGGAGTACGTGCTAGGTGTGTGTTGGGTAGGCTAGGAAAAAATCAGCATAGTGAGCGTACGTGTTTGTTGGGTAAGCTAAGAAAAAATCAGAATATTTATAATACATAAGCCACATTGTTGTAATATTTTGTCAAATGGCTGTGGATAAAACATGAAAAGGTATTGCAATGTTTCAAACGCATTCATTGAACATAAGTTCCATTGTATGCAACAAGTGTATGACAAGTGACTTGCAATATGTGGACTTAAAATAAAGGTATGGAACAAATCACATTTGTAACATGAACACAACTCTAGATACACCCAAAATCATTGCAAGATATCCCCAAGTATACCTAGTACATGTTTTCTACATCTCAAATCAACCATACGCAATATCACACATAACACTAACTTCTTATACTCCATCCGTTCTTGTATACAAGGCCACAAACTCACAATACAAGTACCAAGAAAAGTAAACCAATTAATAAGTTGCACGATTAATTATGTGAAAATGGCCTTGTGTTGCGGGTTAATTAATTGTGTTGAGTGTGTTGTCTCCTTCTCTATGGTTACATGCAACATTCACATTAATGGGCATCATCGTACGAGGTACGAATCTAAACAAATTTTCTTGATTAGTGTTAGTGGCCTTGTACGCATGAAAAATGTATTTCTGATAGTGGCCTTGTATTCAAGAATGGAGGGAGTATCAACAATTAAGATATCGTCCTGTCCTCACCTTGCCGAGCTTTCCACCGTCCACCTTCTTGGCATGAGCGCACATCTTATGGTGCTCTTTGCTAGGCCTCTCTCCTGCATGACATGTCTATGATATTTTTCTAAGAACTCACTTTTTGCCCATGAACAGTTTGTGTCAATGGATTCATTTGATCAAAAACTTGAGATAACGGGTATGTGGCAAAAAAAAAAAGGTCGCAGTGGAGAGGTGATAAAATCTAGAACTAAGTGAGATCATCTTATTTTAAGGAGATGAAACCACTCTTTGCTTGCTCCCTTTTAAGTTAATCCATTCCAACATAATTAGAGTGGCTATATCGACTTATCAATTATGCCCCGATTAAATATGGGGCCCGCAAATAATTAAATTTTTTCCAAACTACCCAATCTAAACTAAATGATGACTTCAGAGTGTAGGTTTCAGAATGTCCCCTAATTGTAAGAAAAATCATAGTAGGCAACATATTTATATATGTTTGTCATTCATGTTGAGAAACCATGTAACACGGAACACAATTTGATGGCATGTACAAGTCACTGAAAAGTGAGTTGCAATATATGCACTTAAAATCAAGGTATGCAACACGTAAAAACACCTTCACAACATGAACTTAACCCTTGCTATATATGGGCAAACTCATTGCAAAATGTCACCAAAATGTATTCATCAAATCATATGCATGTTTCTACATACAAAATCAACCATATGCAACATAAAAAACATTAATATACCACTCCATCCCCCCCCCAAAAAAAAAATATACCACTCCATCCTTTAAAATATGTCACATAAAAACTTTTACCAATTTCACTAAGCATATAAAAGAATATCAACATCTACAATATCAAATCAGTATTATTAGAACCATTACAAAAAGATTTTATATTATATGCACTTTTTTGTTCAAAAAAAAAAATCTATGCGACTGATTTGTATTTTACAAAACTGATGTACTCCGTATTTGTTTTTGCTAATACAAGTGTAGGAGAGCTACGTTTTCAGTGCGTTGGGTCTCATTTTTTTACGGGAGAGGAGAAAGCCCGGCGGCGGCAGAGCGCCTCCTTCCTCTCACCCGGCGGCGGCAGCAGCGAGCGGCAAATCGCCGGCGGCGCGGCGTACGTCAGTTGCGCATCTGCGAGGCCGTGAGCTCCCTGGTCCATCCGAATTGAGGTATTCTATCTGCCCATTCCCTGCTTTCCGCTACTCGATCTACTTCAGGTTAACCTCTTCTGCAACTCCCGCTACTCTTGTCTACCTGCTGCTGTGATTTGGTGCATTATATCCATGCTCCTCTTGCTCAAATCTTTGTAGACAGGGCCCAGATTTTCATCGTTTCTTTTAGGGTTGTGCCATTCTGCGATGCCATTTCTTGTCCAGCCTAAACAAATGGATGCAGAATTGTTAGAACTGGGTGTATGATGCTGCAGTTTTGGCTCATATTGCTGGCCTTACATGGGATTATTTGTTGTCTGCAGGTCACAGCAGCCGCACACACCACCTGCTCGACCGACTTCCAAGCTAAGGGATGTCCAGGTCCAAGAGGCATGGCAGTGCCGATGACAGGATCAGCGCCCTCCCTGACGAGCTGCTCCACCACATCATGTCCTTCCTGACGCCGCGGGACACTGTGCAGACATGTGTGCTCTCAAGGCGGTGGCAGACCACCTGGGTATCTGCGAGGTGCCTCATCATCGACTCGGACCAGTTCAGCATCTTGTGGGAGCTCAAAACGTTTCTGGACAATTTACTTCTGGACCGTGGGTGCACATCACTCGATAAGTTCTGGCTCCGCATCATCTTTGGCAACGTTTATCCTGACAATGTAATGGATTACTGTCAAATCCGTCCGTGGGTCTGCCATGCCCTTCGGTGCAACACCCAGGTTCTTGGCATAGTTCATGACGGTGAACTTCTTACCATTTCAAATGCCTTCACCTCATCAAATCTGAAGAGGTTGCACCTCTGTAAATTTGAGGTTGATGACTGGTTCGTCGAGAAGCTATTTTCCGGATGCCCGAAATTGGAAGAGTTAGAACTGATATGCTGTTTTGTTAACATCGTCATGCTTTCGTCTGCCAAACTTAAGAGATTGACTGTTACCACTTCTGATGATCGGTCAGTAGCATGTTTGGGCTATGAGGATCTTGTAATAGATATGCCAAATCTGGTCTCGTTAGACATAAAGGAGATCCCTGATAGAAATCCATATTTCCTGAATTTGTCGTCGTTGGACACTGCCTCAGTTTGCCTTACTACAGTCTCTTTCAAAGATTCTGATGTTGACTGCAATGTTCTCAGTGCTCTTTCAAATGCCACCAGCTTGAGGTCGCTGTCTCTTACTGTCAATGATGAAGTAAGTTTCCTGCGTGAATTTTTCCAATGTTTGCTATGTTCAGTTTCTGCAAATATTACACTTTTGGTCTCCTGGCAGGAGGCAATAAAGGTAGTGGGAAGGGATGTGCTAAGGTGTGGTACATTCAGCAACCTGAAAACTTTATCGCTGGGTGAATGGTGCTTGGGCTCTGGCTGCAGGGTGCTACTCCACTTGCTCCAGCGGTCGCCTAAACTACAGAAACTTATCCTGCATCTTACAGATGTGAGTTCTACATTTTCCATTGTAGATCATTGTTTTTCGCTGACAAACCTAAAGGCACAAGTTTTTCTTGTCAGGTTGGAGCTTCTCAGAGCGATCAGCAGCATGCTGCTGCAGTAACAGATCCAGACTGCAATCAAACAGAAACACCATTCAATTGTGAGAATCTTAAGAAAATTGAAATCAACTGTCCACAAGGCGATAAAAGAGTCCATGTCATTGTGAGGATCTTATTTGAGAACATTACCTCTCCAACAGAAATTAATATCACAAGCCATTAGCTATTTAGAGGTCAGCATCTACAGTAAGCGTTTTACAACTCAACTGTGCCACATGAATAATGTTTTGACTTTTTTCATGCCTATCCTTTTTGAGGGAACTAACAAGCCGCATTTTCACTTGTTGTAGATATGGATTTTTTTGGCCAGGGTTATCAAGCTTTGGTCTAGGCGCTTCTGATTCCTGGAGGACTTCTGCTCCATTTTGAAACATTACTTGCAGTTTTTTTTGTTTATCTGCCACATGGTGTTTGTGCGTGCTGTTAAGCTTTTATTGCCGACTTTATCGAATGTGATTTTATCATGTTGACATATATAGTGCATTTGTTTCTGCAAAATTTATCTTGGACATTTAAGGGACATGCCAAAAGCCCACACGGCAATGATTGTGATACGCTTATTGTTACTCACTGAGTGGTAATAATATGTACTACCTCCATACCGGATTATAGGCCTATTACGCATTTCAAGAAAAACTTCAACTACTAATTTAGTCAACAAAATATTAAATATGTATCACAAAAATTATACTATTGGAAACTTCTTTTGAATATGAATCCAATGATATAATTTGTGTATCATATATCTCATATTTTGTTGACCAAATTTGTAGTTGAAGTTTTTCTCGAAATGCGTAATAGGCCTATAATCTGGTATGGAGGTAGTACACATAATTCTACTAGTTTTATGCCTTTGAATCTTGTGAAAATCAGAAAAGGTCAGTTTATCTCTCTTTCTATTAGGTAGCATCTGGAGAGGTCTGCAGTCTAGAACCAGCTTCTGCCATATTATTATTATTACTAGTTGAATGCCCGTACGTTGTTACGGAATACAACATATATAAAATAAAACATGTGAAAATGTCTATGTTGTTCTTCTTTTTTTGTTGAAAAAACACGCTTACACTGCCACAAAACAACCAAAAATGTACGTAAAGCTGCCACTGACGCCGGTGAGTGATAGCTGGCAACCCTACAGACGGTCATTTCTCCTCATCGCTTCCGAGGACGAACCCTGAGTTCGATGATGATTGGTTGTGAAAAACACCCTCCAAACTGTTGAGCTATACAAGCTTTGTCATGTCATTTCGGTGGCATGGTGTGTCATCGTGCTAACTTCATCTTGGGGAGCCTTTTGCTATCCAACGGAAAGTTCTTTGAGTTGCTTCTTTACCATTGGTGTCAGCTGACACCAGTAATTTTTGTAAATTCCTCACTAAATCTGCACTAATCATTTTTCGTTGTGAAGATGACACCATTGAAAATCGAGCTAACGCCAATAGATCAGTTTTCTAGCTGCATCCCTTGTGCATACCCGTGACCTTCTTGTGTATAAGACCATCTTATACTAAAGTGGTGCTGACTATCCGCTTTGTGACACACAGCTAGAGACGGTGAGTAACATGGCAATTCAGTGCTCCGTCACGTGCGCTTCTGGAGCACAATCCATGTCGTCGTTCCACCTGATGTGCATGTTGATGACCTCCACGTCCTAACTGTGCCCCCGGCATCGTAGAAGAAACTACGCATGCTTTCCTTCTTTAATATTGGCATATTTCACGAGACCCCACCCTCACTCTCGCTAAAAAAGACGAAGCGGAGTTACCTAGTTTCCGTAAACATAGCTCTCTCTCCCTATCTTTGTTGTAGACTATCTTGGGTCAGCCTCAAATAGGAAAGTTTACTTAAGAGACATCAACAGAAAGGTCTTTTTATTCAGTGACAACCCACACTCTAGCTCCAATAAACTTTTATTTTCGTTCTCTCGATGATCACAATGCACCAAGGGGCTCCCTCACTCCACAGTCCAGACCATGTCTCTGTCTTCATGTTATGGTCGGCCTGACCTACCAACGTAGGAAGCCCACTAGTGGCTAGTTAGGGGCTTAAAAAGTACAACCAAGTAAATTAGGGTTTCGAGGAGGTCCTCCTATATAAACACTTGTATCCCTTCGAGATTAATCAGACAAATATTCGTATCATACTGTCTCGTCTCTGAAGGGAGACGGAGACCCCCGCGCCCGCCGCACCCAACCCTAGCCGCCGCCTCCTTCCTCCGCGACGGCGCCCACGCCGGCGCCGAGCCCTCCAGCCTCTCCGCCCTCACTTCCACCCTTACAACCTCCGCCCTAGACCCGGTAGAACCCTAGACTCTACCACTTTGATTGCCTTATGGGCTCCAACAGCCCCCCGACACCATCGCCGCCACGTCCGCCGCCACCACCACCACTTCCGCCGCCATGACCGGCGCCCACGCGCCGGGGGGCCGCCGCCGCCAACGGAGACCAGGCCGCCGCCGTCCCCACGGGCTCGACCTCCCGCTACTTTGGCGACCCGCCGACGCCTCCGCGCCATCCGCCGAGCTCGCGGAGATCAAGGCCGGCCAGCACCCGCCGCCCCACCGGCCGCCGTTCCGCCGCCGCCCCACCGGCCGCCGTTCCGCCGCCGCCACCACCGACCGCCGCTACGCCGCCGCCCCACCGGCCGCCTCGCCGCCAGCAATGGCCGGCCCGCGTGGTGGCCACCGTCGCCCTCGCCGATTCCCACATGGACCGACGCGGCACCCGTCTACACTCATACTGCGGCGCGGACGACGGTCCAGCAGCCCGCCCACCGCCTTGGCGGCCCTGGCGGGTTTCCGGGGCCCTTCGCCGCGAGCACGTCCGTCAACCCGACCAGCCAGGAGGGCGCCCCCATGGTCCCGGCCGTGGCACAGCAGCCGCCCCGCTCACGAAGCTGGAGTTCGCCACCTACGACGGCGCCACCGACCCCCTGAATGGCTGAACCAGTGTGAGCAATTTTTTCGGGGGCAGCGGACGCTCAGCACCGACCGCACATGGATCGCCTCCTATCACCTACGGGGCGCCGCGCAGACTTGGTACTACGAGCAGACGAGGGCGGGATGCCGCCTTGGGAGCGTTTCCGCGACCTCCCGGTTTGGGCCGACCCTCCGTGGCAGCCGCCTCCGAGCTGGGCGCCTCTTCACCACCACGGTCCAGGACGCCCGCTTTCAGCACTCATGCCATGGGGTGTCTCGGCACGGCAGCGCGCCGATCTCTTCGTCGGCGGCCTCCCCGACTACATTCGCGTCGATGTCGAGATGCGCGAGCCGGGGGACCTGCAGACGGCCATGTACTACGCACGAGCCTACGAGCAGCGCGCCCTCGCCATGCAGCAGGTCTACAACGTGGCAGCGCCCGTGCCCCGACCCGCCCCGACGCCCACCGCCCGCCGCGCCCCGCGGCGCTGCGCCCGCAGGCCTCTGCGCCGACTCGCCCCTTCAAGCGGCTGACGGCTGCGGAGCAGCTTGAGCGGCGCCGCCAGGGCTGTGCTTCAACTGCGACGAAATACGCACCGGGCCACACGTGCGCCCGCCTCTTCTACTTGGAGACCGTCGACGACGCCGACGTTGATGCCCTCACCGCCGAGCTCGCGGCCGCCACCGTCACCGAGGCCGGTGTCACGACCTACGCGCCGGTCGACGCGTCCGCCTTCGTCGTGTCTCTCCATGCTATGGCGGGCATCAAAACGGCAAAGACGATGCTGCTTCCGGTGACAATCAATGGGGAGCGTCTAACTGCGCTGGTGGACACGGGCTCCACACACAACTTCTTGTCCAGCACCGCCATGCGCCGCCTCGCTCTCCAGCCGGCGGGCGCGGAGACGTACAGAGTTACCGTAGCCAACGGGGATCGTCTTATGTGCCGGGCGTGGCGCGACAGGTTCCCGTGCTTGTAGGCGACGAGCCCTTCTCCATCGATGCGTCGGCCTCGACTTGGGCTGCTACGACTTCATCCTCGGCCTCGACTTCGAGCACCTTAGGCCCCATCTTGTGGGACCTCGACGTGCTGTCCCTCATCTTCCGGCGCGAGGGCGGCCGCCGTGTTCCTCGGCATGGGCAGCACCGGCACATCCCCGCAGCTACACCTGATGGCCGCCGCGCCGACGAGGCGCATCCGCTCCCGACCTACTGCGGCAGCACGGCGACCTTTTCGACGAGCCGCAGGCCTCCTCCCTCGCGACCGTGACCACCGCATCCACCGCTGCCAAACACGGCACCCGTCGTACGGCCGTACCGGTACCCCCAGCTGCGAAGGACGAGCTCGAGCGCCGTGTGGCGGTCATGCTCGCTCAGGGCATCATCCGGATCTCGACGTCACCGTTCTGCGCCCCCGTGCTCCTGGTGCGCAAGACCGACGGCACGTGGCGTTTCGCATCGACTTCCGCGCCCTCAACACCGTCACGTCCAAGGACAAGTTTCCCATCCCCGTCGTGGATGAGCTCCTGGACGAGCTGCATGGCGCGCGCTTCTTCACCAAGCTCGACTTGCGCTCGGGCTATCATCAGGTGCGCATGCACCCGGACGACATCGCCAAGACGGCGTTCCGCACTCACCATGGCCACTACGAGTTCTTGGTGATGCCCTTCGGCCTCTCCAATGCGCCGGCGACCTTCCAGGCTCTGATGAACGACGTGCTCAGCCCCTACTTACGCCGCTTTGTGCTTGTTTTCTTTGATGATATTTTGATCTACAGCGCATCCTGGGCGGAGCACCTGCAGCACGTCGCCATCATCTTCAACGAGCTTCGAGCGCATCGTCTTCACCTCAAGCGCTCGAAGTGCTCGTTTGGCACGACTTCCGTCGCATATTTGGGCCATGTCATCTCCGCCGACGGTGTCGCGATGGACGCGGACAAGGTCGCTGCCGTCGCCGCCGGCCAACGCCCCGTCACCACGAGCTCTTCGCGGATTTTTGGGCCTCGCTACTACCCACATCCAGGACTTCGGCCTCATCGCGGCGCCCCTTACGCGCCTGCTTCTCCGCGATGCTTTCTCTTGGGACGAGGAGGCGGCCACGGCCTTCGCCGCCCTGCAGCGGGCACTCACGACGGGTCCCGTTCTTCAGATGCCGGACTTCGACGAGCCGTTCGTGATGCGATGCCTCGGCATTGGCTTCGGCGCCGTCCTTCACCAGGGCGAGGGTCCACTCGCCTTCTTCAGCGCCCCTTCGCCGCGCGCCACCACAAGCTCGCTGCATATGAGCGCGAGCTGATCGGGCTGGTCCAAGCGGTGCGCCACCGCGGGCGTATCTTTGGGGCCGGACATTCCGTGTGCGCACGGACCACTACAGCCTGAAGTTCTTGCTGGATCAGCGCCTCTCTACCGTGCCGCAACACCGTGGATCAGCAAGCTCTTCGGCTTCGACTTCACCGTCGAGTACCGCCCCCGCCTCAATACAGCCGCCGACGCCCGTCCCGCCGACATTGACGAAACGCGGACGCGCCCACAGTCGGTGCAGCCCTTTGCATCCACGCCGGGCCATCTTTCGTCTTCATCGACGAGGTTCGCCGCGCTACTGCCACGGCTGCGGATGCGCAGCAGCTGCGCGCGCCGGCCGACGGCGAGCTGGCCGCGCCATGGCGCCTGGACGAGGGACTACTCCTCCATGGACGCCGCATCTTCGTGCCGGATCATGGAGACCTGCGCCACCAGGCCTTGTCCTTGGCGCATTCTGCAGGTCACGAGGGCGCCCAGAAGACCCTGCACCGTCTCCGCGCTGATTTTTACATTCCAGGGGATAACGCCGGTGCGAGACTGGGTGCGGGCGTGTGTCACCTGCCAGCGGAACAAGACGGAGACGCTCCGTCCGGCAGGCTTGCTGCAGCCGCTGGACGTGCCGTCCCAGGTGTGGGCAGACATCTCCATGGACTTCATCGAGGGGCTGCCGAAGGTTGGCGGCAAGTCCGTCATCCTCACGGTGGTTGACCGCTTCTCCAAGTACGCGCACTTCATCGCCCTCGGCCATCCCTATACGGCGGCGTCCGTGGCACGCGCCTTCTTCGCGGCATCGTTCGCCTCCACGGGTTTCCGTCCTCCATCGTCGTGATCGTGATCCTGTGTTTACGGGTCACGTCTGGAGGGACCTCTTTGGGCTGGCGGGCGTAAAGCTCCGTATGAGTACGGCGTTTCATCCTCAGGACGGCCAGTCCGAGGTCGTCAACAAGATCATCGCCATGTACCTGCGCTGCCACCGGGGATCGTCCACGAGCTTGGGTGGACTGGCTGGCGTGGGCCGAGTACTGCTACAACACGTCCTACCACTCCGCGCTGCACGCTACTCCCTTTGAGGTGGTCTATGGGAGGCCACCACCGGCGATGCTTCCCTATGCGTCTGGCACGGCCCGTACTGAGACGGCGGATGACCTGCTGCGTACCCGCGATGAGATACTGGCGAGGCGCGCCAGCGACTTGGCTCAGCTGGCCAGGAAGTACTATGATGCACACCATCGCGAGGCGGAATTTGCGGTGGGCGATTGGGTCTGGCTACGCCTTCTTCACCGGACGACCCAGTCCTTGGACCCGCGCTCCAGGCGCAAGTTGGGACCTCGTTACGCGGTCCTTTCCGTGTGCTGGAGCGCATCGGCAAGCTCGCCTACCGCCTTGAGTTGCCTGCGGGCTCGCGCCTCCACGACGTCTTCAACGTCGGCCTCCTGAAGGCCTACCGGGGCGACCCTCCTTCTGCACCACCAGCTCTTCCACCTACTTCGGATGGGCGTCTCGAGCCTGCCCCGGCAAGTGTGGCTCGCGTGTTGAAGGCCCAGCAGCGCCGTGGTGTTTGGCACGTCTTGGTGCATTGGACCGGCCTGCCCGAGGACGAGGCGACTTGGGAGAAGCTTGAAGATCTCCGCAGCAGTTTCCAGAAGTTCAGCTCGAGGACGAGCTGTTTGAGAAGGCAGGGAGAGATGTTATGGTCGGCCTGACCTACCAACGTAGGAAGCCCACTAGTGGCTAGTTAGGGGCTTAGCCCAAGTAAATTAGGGGCTTAGCCCAAGTAAATTAGGGTTTCGAGGCCGTCCTCCTATATAAACACTTGTATCCCTTCGAGATTAATCGACAAATATTCAGTATCATACGTCTCGTCTCCGAAGGGAGACGGGAGACCCCTGCGCCCAGCCGCACCCAACCCTAGCCGCCGCCTCCTTCCTCCGCGACGGCGCCCAGCCGCCGGCGCCGAGCCCTCCAGCCTCTCCGCCCTCACTTCCACCCTTACAACCTCCGCCCTAGACCCGGTAGAACCCTAGACTCTACCACTTCACCTCTAGACTACTCAACTTAGTGATCCGCCCGCTGGTACATCAACTCAGTGAACCTCAGCTTAATTTTTCATGGTTTTTACTGTTGTACATATATTCAATAACATAGACAAATCTACTTAAAAAAAACAATAACATAGACAAATGAGAGAGCGCCATGGTTTTCTCCACTCTGCCTTACACAACCGTAAACTGTTCACACAGTCAGCACAAATCAGGGAATATGATATTAATATTGTGCAATTTGGTCAGAACTACTTTTAACAACAAAATATCATGTCAAATGTCACATATAATTAGCAAAAAAAAAACCGATTCAAATAGAATGGAGGCCAACGCCAAAATATCCGGATATCACTCGGTTAAACATTCCAATGAAAGAAATAAAATGCTACCTTGAAAAGGCACCGTCGAAGGAAATATATTACTCCCACAGATCCATAATAAGTGTCATGGTATTAATCCAAATTCATTCAATTTTAAACTAAACCATTACACTTATTATGGCTCGAATGGAGTATGTTGATCACACAAAAGTTCTTCAAAATACACGATTGCCTATCAGAAGGCAGAAAATGTGGACAATTAGATGAGTTTTCAGAGAGAGAAATCTCTCCTGGACTTGTACAGTTGTATATCTTACAATAGATGATAAGTTTATCCCTTTATCTCAACTCTTAAGCAAACTATAAAAATTGTACAAAGAAGTAAATTGTTGTGTGCATGGCTGATCAATTATTAGAGGCTAGCTTTCGGGGAAAATTATAGATAATGAAGCTCGACAAAACGGGAAAAAAATCTCTAAGCTTGATACATGAATAGTAGGCATCAATAACTGATACTTTGCACCAAGATCTCTGCAATTGAACTTGTAAGTTACATGCAAGTGGCGAAATAATATAAGGTAAAATCCTACGTTTTAAGATGACATATTGTACTAACATAAATTTTGACATTCTTTTTGCATGTTAGAATTAGATGTTTGACTTTCAGTGAGGTAGTTTCAATTCTTATGTGACAGCAAACATGAATGAGTGGACAATGTGAAACTCATTAAACAATTTTGGTGCAACTGGAATTATTAAATTACTTATGGATTTAACTTTCTACCAATGGGGGCTTTCCCTTCACCGCCCCCATGGGGGTGGTCCATAGGGTTCATAACTACCCCTCTTACTACGGGGCGTTTACCTAGCCAACACTTAGATCCGGCTCTACCCAAACTTTTTTGGTTCACCCCAACACTTGTCCGACTGTTGCTAAGCAGTTTTGGGATACTAAACGGACCTCCCCAGATGGTAATCTTAAAGTGGCCGATTTACCTTCTTTTGCAATCAGTTTCGCTACAGCACCTGCTGCTCTAGCTAATTGCCCACCCAAGTTTCTCTAATAATTAATCTGAAAGATAACCCCCAAGAGCTTTATTCTTAACAGAAATAAACCTTGTTTAACCTGGAGTAAGTGATGCAAACAGCAAAACACAAGTAATAAGCAAAGCCAAAACTTTAGTACAGTAACTTTGACATACCAGTACAAATAGGGATATAATATGCACTGGAATAATAAAATTACTCATTTGCCTTTTCAAAAGAAAGACAAAAATTAGCCATGGATTGCTACCGGCAGATAAAATTTACTCGACTGCAACATTGTGATACACCATGAACGGGTCAGAACTGACCGCATGCCCTTTAACATACCAGAGCAGTGGTTCATTAGTCGGGTAAGCATTGTCTGATACCAATTCTGGAGAGGCCTCTGAAGGATTATATACATGCAAGTGTTCTTCCCCTTTGAGTCCAATCTGGAGTCACAAATATGTTGATATAATTAAAAACTAACAATACTCTTACAGTCTTACTATGCTATGGTTGACCTAAACAATGATTATGCCAGATCGAGAAAAATACTTTTAAATACTCTGTTGGATTTCATACTCTCCCTCACCATTAGCTTTCTTCCATCTGAGATACCGGCATGTCGTCATCATTACCCATCTGAGAAGTAGCTTGCCTTTCGACAACCTATAAAGACAGAAAATTAAGATGAAGAATCTAAAATCATACAGTTCATATGCAGCATTATAAAGCCTTACAAGGAAGAATATAAATGTAAGCAGTACAAGGCACAAACTTAGGCTAACATTCACAGCACAGGATAAATCAAAAAATGTGGGAAGCCAAAATAAAATAACCAGTCATCAAATCAAGAGGTAACCTGAGTTGGTCCGCTAAAAACTGTAAAAGTGCAAATAGGAACCAGATTAAACTGACATGCAGTATATCGCTTTACCATTAATACTGACAAAAGCTCTAAATTTAGGATGTGCTATAATGGTAATCATAAGACAACAACGTTGTTCTAGATGGTGGCAGCGGTTTATGTCATATATATATATCAGCTACGAATTCAGAGGACTTAACTGCAACTTTGAACAGAAGGAACAAGTAGGGACCTACTCCCTCCATCCTCAAATAAGTGGTCATGCAAACTTAAAATTTGTCCACAAAAGAGTGTACATCTCTTTTTTCAATGCATTTTAAAATGTCTCTCTCTCATCACACGGAAATCAAGACCAATAATATTAAGCATATGGACTCCTAATTTTCTACATGCATGTAACCATTAGATGTGAAATTAAGGAGGTGAAAATGGTGGTTAACCCATTTCCAATGCAATATTCTTAATATGTCTTAAAAAACGTAAACGTACACTCTTTTGTGGACGGAAGGAGTATGCTCATCCTCAAATGTAACAAACACCAAGCTCCATGCAAGTGTTTCATCAAAACTCCGTATAAAAACCATTCATGTACCAATTAGGTCTTGGCTAATCATATTTCTTTGAGATATCGAAGGATTCATGAACAAGCATACATCAATTACATTGCAGGACGACCACATATTTACAATTTGAAAAAGGCATATGAACTGCATATATTCAACAAGGAGCAAATCGAAGATTAGGGATTTGGTGCACTGTGGAGATGAGAGGGAAGTGGCGAACCTTGTGGAGATGCACGAGCTGAAGAGACACCGAAGGGCAGCAGACGCATGCACGCAAGCAACCACCAAGTCCATCCAGCAGCAACGCTTCGATCCAAGGAAGTTGTTCCTTCACGTTTTCCTCGACACCACCGCATTCCTTTAATAACCTATCCAACACCATCCAAACAAGTAGTAATATTGATCAGCTGATGTGTAAATATACCACCTAACACAACCAACAACTAATTACATTGGTACTGCAGGGGAACATGTGGCATGCATCACGCACAGCCTCTCCTACGGATCCGAAGGAAGAGAGACAACTTGCTAGGGAGCTTAAGATTGGTTTATTTGCACATTTTGGTTCAGTTTCACGTTCTGTTCAAAGTGCAGCAAGAGAGATTGGTTGGGAGGAAAGGTGAACTTGAATATTTTACTTTGGTTACAGTTTTATGTTCTTCTTTGAAATAGTAGACATGCCCCCCAAATACCGACGGATTTGATGGAAATTTTATCTAAGGGATAGTGTTTGAACTTTTGCCATCCAATTTTTACAGTAACCATACCTCCCAATGAAAATGTCTATCATGCAGCAAACTGTATGGAAGATAAAACAGGTAAGGACATGAGACACAAGGATTTAAAAAAAACACTCCTGTGTACCTGAAAGAACTCGAGGGCTATTGATGTTAAATCATAAACAATGCAAGGGGAGTGCTTGAAATAAAGAATTTCCGTTAAAAGAAATATAAATCTGTCATGAGTAACTAAACTGAAATGTGTTGGACGTGCTTCAAATAATATCTATGCACATCCGTCAGATACTCAGATTATCAGCATCTATTCATAACAACACTATATGGAGCGTATAGTCCTACATGAATGATTGTATTTTTAATAGAGTGTCACCTTGCCTATACAAATGCAGAATTTTTGAAGAGCTAGAATAAAGAAATACTACAAAGTTAGCAGCCGCCATGATCTGCCTTAGTCTCTTAATAATCAGCCCTGTCTGCAGCTGCTGATGTTTTTTTTTTGTTAGTGTACCATATATTAAAAATCTCCAATGTTTTTAGCTGTTTGTACTTTGTACAGTGTGAAGAGCATTTGCAGAAGAATTTCATGCGGCCAGAGGTTTGCTTAGGCTCTGAATGATAATTTCCTCTCCCGTTATGTGCCTCTGTTACTCTAGATATAGTATAAAATTTGTTGGCAAGACAGTCATGTGGATTTACTCGACCAGTCAATACTGTAAAACTGCTGAAGAGAGAGACAATGAAGTTCGGTTCTGAATTCTACATAAGCTATATTAAAAATGAAATTTAGTTTGAACATTCAATGTGGGGGAAACCATACCGCAAGCAACAAACCAGATCTGCGGGGAATCAGGAGGGAGGGAATGAAGTTTACATGGAAGGATACTCGCTCCCATCGCTGATTTCTGCTAACGTGCCCTAGCGCCGCCGTAACCGAAGCTCTAACAGGTATGGTACGCCGGAGCCGCGAGCTGGTTGACAACGAACAGGCTGGAGGCAGGCGTATTGATCTACGACGAGACATTTGTACGGCGGCGGCGTCGATCTGGGCGCGCCCGGCGACGGCGGCTTCAAAATGGGGGAGACCGGCGGCGGCGGCTTAAAAATGGGGGCGCCCGGCGGTGGGGGTGTCGATATGTGGGCGACATGAGTGGGGCAGGAAGAGGCGGGACGAGGTCATGCGGGGTGGTGAGGAGGCCGTGAAGGAGCAGGACGGAGGTTGGAGGGGGCAGCGTCGGAGCAGTTGCATTCGGAGCCGTCGGCGGCGAGGCGGGGAGTGGCAATGTGGCATGCGGCGGAGAGAGAGGACAAGGGATTCAACAGACTGTGTGTCTGTGTTGGATATGTTGGGCTTGGCCCATTTTGGGTTTGTTGGGGCGCGAGCGATGCGCGACGAAGGAGACGACTTACCACGCGGAAGGGTTGACGACGGAACACGCTCCCATTTTTTAAGTAGTAGAGATTATTATTGATTTGCTTGATCGCACTAACCACAATGTTATTCTTATTATTTGTTGCAACTTTGTGTGATCTTCATTATTGAAATTTTGTGTGCGATTCATTTGCTTTGTTGCAACTTTCCAAGATTGATTTGTATTTTAAAATTTAGTTCATTTTATTGAACTGAAGAAATATAATTGTCAATCAAATAGCAGATGACCATGAATCCCAATAAAAAAATTAAGAAGATGGAATCAAATATACCAATCTAGCATCAATTAGTTGCGCATTCACCCAGCTGGTTTGGTTGAATAAACTAGAAGTTAGACGCATGCATAAAAGTACACCCTTGTGTCGGGTTTATAGGTCTATGTGTATCCCTAGATCGTCAATTTAACCAACATAATACGAGATATATATCACAAAATATAAATCATTAGAAACTTCTGATGTTATATTTTCTATTGGTATACCTTTAGCGTAATAGAATTTATAATATGTTGGTAAAGTTACCGATCTAGTGATATGTGCAGAACCTATAAACCGGACCGGAGGGAATATTAAAACTGGAATTCTGGAAGTCATCTGAAAAGCTTTTGAATTGACAAAACCTCAAATTATAAACCATTTAGATTCGCTCTAGACTAGTTGACTAGCTTTTTGATGGAACCCATTGATTTTGGTACTCCCTTCGATCCAAAGTACTTATCAAATGACAACACTGTTTGTTAACTTTAAAAGTGAGCAATTGTTCTTTTATGAATATAATTTTATTCAAACCTTGAGTTGTATATTGGATTTTGTTTTTGAATTGAAGTTGATCAAATGTATTTTTATTTTGCTATGAATCTACCTACCGCTGATGCCCCTTTTTTGTAATTGTGCAACTATGTTTTTATAGTGTGCAGTTGTACTAGTTTTTTTTTCTTTCTTCATATTGACTGCTTTTTTAGTTTTCGGTGAGCTGGTAGGAATTAGAAAGCAGTCGACTTGTTTGCAGCCACACCACAAAACTCTTTAATTAGGTGTCCTGAGATTGATTATTTGGATCCTTCATTGTGATTGTACTCGATTTTTAGATGATTTTACTTGGTGCATATAGAGAGACTAAAAGCACAACAGTTTTCGGAAGCCAGTAAGTACACTCCATTACAAACGCTTAAAACTCTTTCATGATAGTGAAGAAAATACACACCATGACACTAGCGCAAATTGGTACTGGTTAGCTACGAGGCACACCATCATCATCTACGGCACTTGCTTCTTCGCCGTCGGCTTCCGGCTGGGTTTGGGCCTGGCCTCCTGCAGCATGGTCAGCACGTCCCTCATCGACGGCCGGTCCTGCGGGCACCGGCTCGTGCACAGCAGCGCAACCCGGAGCACCAGCGCCATCTCCTCCCGGGCCGACTCGCTCATGCTCTGTTCCGTCAAGTCGCTCAGAGTACCTCCGCCGGCGGCGACCTTGCGCCTCGCCCAGTCCACGATGTTGCTCCCCTCCCCGTACTCTGCCTCCACCGACCTCCGTCCGGTAAGGATCTCCAGCAGCACCACGCCGTAGCTGTACACGTCGCTCTTCTCGTCCACACGCAGAGTGTACGTGTACTCTGAGAAAACACAAGATCAAGAAACTTCAGTTGATGGCGATCGACGACGACATCGATCAACGATCAGTATGGATCGAAGCATGCACCAGTCTCTCCTCACCTGGTGCGATGTAGCCGCAGGAGCCGGCGACGACGGACATGGGCGCGGCGCCCTGGAGAGCCTTGGCGACGCCGAAATCAGCCACGCGCGCCTCCATGTCGGCGTCGAGGAGGATGTTGCTTGGCTTGAGGTCGCGGTGCGCCACCGCGGGGAGGCAGTCGTGGTGTAGGTAGCTCACGCCCTGCGCCACGCCGACGGCGATCCTGTACCGCGCGTCCCACCCGGGCCGCGCCTTCGGCGTCTTGCCTGCCGCGGGGCCGTGCAGGAGCTCGTCGAGGCTGCCGTTAGGCATGTACTCGTACAGCAGCATCGTCGTCTCGCCGTTGGTGCACCACCCGAGCAGCCGGACGATGTTGCGGTGGCGGAGGTGGCCAAGCATCTCCACCTCCGCGAGCACCCTCTCGTCGCCGTCAACACCGTCTTGTCTGCACCTCTGCGTCGGCGCGTTATCAGAGGCTGTCTCCTTTTGCGCCGGCGCTTGCCACAGCTTCTTCACGGCGATGACGTCGCCGTTCGGCATCTTCGCCCGGTACACCGTCCCCGACGACCCGGCGCCGACGATGCCGTCGCTCCCCTCGACGCACCGCGCCACGTCATCGGCAGTGAAGCTCAGCCTCTGAAACGCGGTCATGCGCCACGGCCCCACGACAACGTTGGGGCGCTCGCCTCCCGCACCGCTGACGCTCGATGCCGCCGAGTCGTTCTCCAGACACTGCAGCCAGCGGGCGGTGAGCGCGAGCACCACCATCCCGGCGAACGCCACTGCCACGGCTGACACCCACATTGCCGCGGTGTGCCGCGCTGAACCGCCCTCGTTGGGATCCGGCGACTCAGACGACGCCCCGGCCGGCCGCAATTGGTTGAAGGACACATCGAAGGTCTCCAGCGTGGTGCAGTTGGCGAAGCCGGCCGGCACGCTGCCGGTGAGCGCGTTCCAGGAGAGGTCGACTTCGGTGACAGACGGCAGCGCGGCGAGCACCGCCGGGATCTCTCCGCTGAGGTTGTTGTGCTGCAGCCTCAAGCTCACCAGCCGCTTGCACCTGCCGATGTCGCTGGGGATCGCGCCGCTCAGCTCGTTCCCGGCCAGCTCCAGCCTGTACAGGTTTGCGCACCCGGAGGCGCCAAACGGCGGCATCTCGCTGTGCAGGGCGCACTTGCTCGCCGCGAAGATTTGCAGCTTTGGTGCCAGCCACGCCGTGTCCGGTAGCGCGCCGCCGACCGGGTTCCCGGATACGTTGAGGTATTCGAGGCTCGGGGAAGCAACCAGATCGAACGGAATGCCACCGGTGAGCTCATTGGAGCTTAAGTCCATGTACGTCAGGTTCTGAACCGCGCCGAATCCGGCCGGAATCGTGCCCGAAAGACGGTTCGACTCGAGCCGGACACGCCACAGCGACGAGCAGTTCGCGAGGCTCGTCGGGATGGTAGAGTTGAATCTGTTGGCGAAGAGGATGAGGCGGAGCAGACGGTTGCCGGCGCAGATACCCGACGGAATCGGCCCGGAAAGGGAGTTGGTCGACACGTCGAGGCGGGCGAGCCGCCCGCTCGCGCCGAGGGACTCCGGCAGCCTCCCGGTGAGCGAGTTGTTCCACAGCTGCAGTACTTCGAGGCTAGGAAGCTCGCCGATCGTCGCCGGGACCGTGCCGGAGAGGAAGTTACTCATGAGGTTCAGCGTCGTGAGGTTCCCGAGCTCGCCGAATCCGGCAGGGATCTCGCCGGCGAGGTGGTTGTCCGAAAGGTCAAGAACCTGCAGCGCTCGGAGGCTCGACCAAGACGGTGGTATCGCGCCGGCCAGCTTGTTCTTGAACAGAAACAGAGATTGGAGCTGCGCGAGCCCGCTGAGCTCCGGCGGAACCGAGCCCGATAGGTTTGCCGCAGCGACGTCGAGGTACTGGAGCTGCGTTAGGCCACCGAACTCTGCCGGTATCCCGCCGTCGTAGCCATTGTACCCGATCTCAAGGTGTTCGAGCAGTGCGAGCTCGCCAAGCTCCCTCGGCAGCTGCCCGGAGAGGGCATTCCCGGCGAGGTGCAGAAACCGTAGCTGCCGAAGCTGTCCGAGCTCGGCTGGGACGCTTCCGTTGAAGAAGCTGCCGCCGAGGTTGAGTTTCTCGAGCCGCCGGAGCCCGCCGATGCTGCGGGGAATCAGGCCCGCGAAGCAGTTGCTGTAGGCGTCGAGGACAGCGAGGGAGCCGAGCTTGGCAATGCCATCAGGGAAGGTGGAGTTGAAGAAGTTGTGGCTGATATCAAGTTTCACAAGCCGCCGGAGCAAGAAGACCGCCGACGGGAGCTCCCCGGCGAAGGCGTTCCAGCTGAGGTTGAGGGATGCAAGTGTCGGCGCCAGCAGCGTGGCCGCTGTGGTGGGGAAAGTGCCGGAGAGGTTGCGGCAGGACAGGTCGATCCCGACGATGTCACCGGTGGCCGCATCGCACGCGATGCCTGGCCACGCGCACCACGGCGGGGAGAGCGACCGGGTGGCGCCCGCGGACGCCGCCCCGGCGTACGTCCACGGACTGAGCGCGCCGGCCGGGTCGTTCAGTGAAGACTTGAGGGAGAGCAGCGCGTGGAGCGGGAGCGGCGCGGAGGACGCGGCGGTGATGGTGAGAAGCGGCAGCAGGAGGAGGAAGCCATGGAAGGGGACCTGTGCGGCCATGGAGGAGGTGGTGGCTGTGTCCAGAGGAGGGGAGGCCAGGCTGTGGTAAAATGGAGGTGGGAAAGGCAATGGCGGTGGTGCATGCACGTCATGATGAGAGGCTCGATCGGAGGGAGGAGAAGGTGGTGGTGGTGGTGGTGGAGGACAGGGGGAGTGGAGCGGAGAAGAGAGAGCGCGCGGTGGTGGAAGTGGTGATGATGGCGGTGGTCGGGCGGGCCTGGCTTTGCATGGTGAAAGACACGACTTTGCCTGCTGCTGCTCCAGCAGCCGCCATTGCTAGGTCGGTAGCTTTTCCGTTGTGCCTGCACATGCCAAACTGCCGATGGTTAGTGAGAAATGCAATGGGAAGTGCCCCGTACTATCTATACCCTTAATTTCTTGGAGATTCGTGCTACCAAGGTTGCAAAAAATCCTCCCACCTTTAATCTTTGGTCCATTTCTATTTTGCAGAAAGCCACCTACTTCTTTCATATTTCACACATCTCACAGCTAGTACTTCCACCTCTTCCTCTCACACATCTCACAGCCACATACGGGGAATTTTTCTTGACAGAAAATAAATCAATGTTTTTTCTTAATATTCAGACGCATTTTAATCCATAGCAGTTATATATAATTATGCATATTATGCAGCTTATGCATATTAGTTTCATTTATGTTTCATCACAGAATAATTCAATAATATTCTTTCACATAATATTCTCTGAACACATAAAAATTTTCTATCAAAGAAATTTTTCCAAAAAAATCTTTCATATAATGAACAATTTTCATACGAGTTTTTATGAGAAACATTCACAATTTCGCAGAAGTTCATAATTTTTTTTTTTAGGCCATCATAGCAATGTCCAAGTTAGTGAAATTTGTCGTGCACTATGGTGCTGGTACTGTCCGAACAAAACAAATGGGAGCTGATCTTAGAAAGTTTCAATATATTTAGTTGGAGTCGACGTCCCTTTAAATTGGAGTGTTAGTTAGTTGAAGGATTGGTTAACAAGAAGTTTTGGGCTGAACCCTGAAACATACATTGTCGGTGTGCATGCATTGTGGACCAAGTCAAGATCAAACATTTTGTGGTATTTGAGGGCAATAGATCGGACCTCCCAGTGGGTGCACTGGTTAGAAGGATGTTAAAATAGGTGGACTCACCCCATCACCTTACTTGTTCCTGTGGCGAAGGAGGTCTCTTCGCCTGAAGGCGGGGGTGGGGTATGATCTTGCTCAGGGAAATGAACCAACTAGAGGTTTTGGTTATGAATCAGGACAAGACGGCCATGCACACGTTGGAGGCGGTGGTTAAGAACATATCGACAAAGTAGTGGAGCACACAACAACGGTGGTGGTTATGAATCAGGTCAGAGCAGCCATGAAACAAGATGGGACAGTGATAGTGGAGAGGCAGATGCTGACGATGAAGATGTCACGTTGCAAAGGAAGATGGAAGAAGAATATACAGATAGTTATAGTGGTGATTTAGATGACTCATATGATTCAGATGAAGAATAGAACAAAAATGATGCGCGCGTTCCTGATTCACGGAATCAGGACTTCTCATCCAGAATGCCCGTGGACGATGGCCATGATTCTACTTGGGAGTATCACCAGAATAACATCACCAAGGGGAGTATATATATATCCGGACAAGAAACATTTGTAGGACGTGATCATTGCATGGGAAATGTCCACGCAAAGGGTTTTCAAGAAAAACTATGTCATCACAAAAATATCTGACAATGGTGTGCATAGAAGATGATTGTCCCACTAGGGTGCATGGATATTGCCCTCAACATGAGACGACGAGGGTACTCAACGACTTAGTGTTGCACACATGTGTTCTTCCCCATATCCCGCAGGATCATGTGAACCTTTCGTCCACTTGTATTGCTCGGTTGTTTTACACGTAGATAGTAACAAGTAAAGCTATGGAAGTGAGTTCTCTTCAGGAACTAGTTAAGGACAAATTCCAGTACTCTATTTCTTATGAAAAGGCTTGGAGAGCTAAGCAGATGGCGTTGGAGATCAGATTTGGAACATTTCTAGACTCGTGCGTCTCTATTGTCCGTATACTTTACACACTGAAGGCAAGGAATCCGGCCACATATGCCAATATCTAGGACTTGTATATGCCCGAGTTCCCAGCTATAAGGGTACTAGATTGAGTGTTCTTCTCTTTCAGCATATGCATTGAAGCTTTCAGGCAATGCTGGCCAGTGTTGTGTGTAGATGTCACGTTTCTCGCTGGCAAGTACAAGGATCAGATCCTAACCGCCATTGGTCAAGACGGAAACAATCAGCTCGTCCCAATTGCATTTGCTTCCATGGAGAGCGATAACACTGAAAGCTGGTTATGGTTATTTAGGCAACTGAAAATAGCAATTGTGAAGGAGAAGGCAAATGTGTGCATCCTTCATGACAGGCATGCGGGTATACTTCGTGCCATAAAGAGACTTAAAGAGCATGGGCCTGACAAACCAACACGATGGATGGACATGCAGAGCCGATGGTGCATGCGTCGTCTAGGGGAAAATTTCTTCTCGCAGTTTAGGAGGAAGACCCTTATGAATCTGTTCAAAAAACTTTGCAAGCAGAACGAACAATGGAAGTACACGTATCTACGGGAGAATATTGATGAGTTTCGTAAGCAACATGTTCGACGGAGAAAATCTGCGCGAGATGCAACCGTGGAAACACATGTTGATGTGACCTAGGGTCAAGGGTTTGGCCCAATCTCACGAAATTACCCAAAGTGGGGGATGGGGGGATGGGAGAAGATGAGGGAAAACAAAATCCAAAAGAAAACACACTCACACCAACCAAATACAAACCGGATTTGAACTCCCTTAGTTGGCTAGACTAAGCCAATAGAGTCAACCCATGGAGAGACTCAAAGGTAGAATCCATGGGGTGAAAGATTGGTGATGGAGAGCAAACTCTAGAGCATGAATGAGAGAGTGGACACACACTAGAATCATTCATGAACAAAGTTGGATCCACATGAGTAGCCTTGATACATAGGATTTGGGTGTCCCAATAGTAGATGAGACAAAGCTCAAGAATAAACTCAAATCTTAGTCTAACCCTAGATCTAGTCGACCCAGCATTATTTATAGTACGGAGGGGCAAATAGGTAAAATACAAGGTAGAGTCGCGGTGGGAAACATAGGAATCGATGAGTTCCGTGTTAAAACCAGCACAGCCAGGTTGTGCGCCGGATTGGTTCCGGCGTGAGAACCGGTGGAGGTTCCGGTTTACTGGAACGGGTTACTGTAAGCTGTTCTGGTGAAACCAGTTTCATTCCGGCTGACCGGGATGGTTCGGGCGCGCTTGTCGAAGACCATGTTGGTTCTCTCATGAAGTGGTAGAGGTAGTATTTCGAGTGCCGTTGAAGGTTCGAAGCCATAGACGATCATGAATGGACTTCTTAATGTTGTTGAATGCTTTGCTCGGCTCTGTGAAAACCCCGCATGAGGGAGAAATTCTTCCCAAGTCTTCAAGTTCTTCTTGACGAGTGCTCGGAGTAGAGTGGAGAGGCTACGGTTGACAACTTCCGTTTGTCCATCCGTTTGTGGGTGTGAGGATGATGAAAACAAGAGCTTGATTCTGAACTTGGCCATGAGAGACTTCCAAAGGTAGCTCATGAACTTGATGTCTCTATCTGAAACAATGCTTGTGGGTATCCCATGTAGACAAACGAATTCCCTAAAAAACAAAGTAGCAACGTGTGAATCATCATCGGTCTTATTGCATGGTATAAAGTGAGCCATCTTAGAGAAACGATCAACACCAACAAAAATTGAGTCATGACCATATCTAGTGCGTGGTAAGCCTAGTACGAAATCCATGCTTATATTGGACCAAGGAGCATATGGAATTGGTAAAGGGGTGTAAAGGCCATAGGGGTTTGTGGTAGACTTAGCTTTTAGGCACGTGGTGCAACGGTTGCATAGTCGTTTGATACGTCCATTTTGCATCACTATTTTATACCATAATTTACTGTTATTCACTGATATATTTCATATTTAGAGATGATACTTATGTTATTTCACCTATTTTGCATGTTTCATGATTATTGGAGAATTATTCACCGGAGTCGAATTCTGCTGGAAAAAGCACCGTTAGGATACCATATTTCTGAAGATCAACAATTGACGAAAAATACACTGAAGCTCTTATTTTCCCAGATGACGGAGCCATCCAAAAGGGGAGGCCGAGGAGGGCCACCATGGCCCCCCCATAGGCCGGCGCGGGCACTGCCCTGGCCGCGCCGCCATGTGGGGAGGGGGCCCACGACCCCCCTAGGCCATCTCTCCTTCGCGTACTTCATCTCCCGAGAACCCTAAGGTACTGGGAGGCATCGAGAATAGACACAGCCGCCTCTGCGGGGCGGAAAAACACCAGAGAGAAAAGAGCTCTCCGGCAGGCAGGAATCCGCCGGGGAAATTCCCTCCCGGAGGGGGTAATCGTCGCCATCGTCACTGTCATCGAGCTGGACTTCATTGGGATCATCATCATCATCATCTCCACCATTGACATCTTCATCTCCACCGCTGCACCTCGTCTCCGCTGTAACATCTTGGGTTGAATCTTGGTTATTTCATAGGGGAAACTCTCCCGGTGTTGATTACTCCTTGTTATTGATGCTATTGAGTGAAACCATTGGATCAAGGTTTATGTTCAGATTGTTATCCATCATTATATCACCTCTGATCATGTTCCATATGATGTCTCGTGAGTAGTTCGTTTAGTTCTTGAGGACATGGGTGAAGTCTAAATGTTAGTAGTGAACTATGTTGAGTAATATTTAATGGTTTGATATTTAAGTTGTGGTGTCATTCTTCTAGTGGTGTCATGTGAACGTCGACTACATGATACTTCACCTTTATGGGCCTAGGGGATACATCTTGTATTCGTTTGCTAATTGTGGGGTTGCCGGAGTGACAGCAACCTGAACCCCTGTTGGTATATCGATGCAGGAGGGATAGCAGGATCTTAGAGTTTAAGGTTGTGTTTAGATTTATCTTAATTACTTTCTTGTATTTGCGGATGCTTGCAAGGGGTTTAATTACAAGTATGTATTAGTCCTAGGAAGGGCGGTGCATTAGCATAGGTTCACCCACACAACACTTATTAAAACAATGAAGATTAATCAACTATATGAAGCGAAAGCACTAGACTAAATTCATGTGTGTCCTCAAGAACGTTTGGTCATTATAAGTAAACAAACCGGCTTGTCCTTTGTGCTAAAAAGGATTGGGCCACTCGCTGCAATTATTACTCTCGCATTTTACTTACTTGTATTTTATTTATCTGCTATATCAAAACCCCCTAAAAACTTGTCTGTGAGCATTTACAGTGAATCCTTCATCGAAACTGCTTGTCAACACCTTCTTCTCCTCGTTGGGTTCGACACTCTTATTTATCGAAAGTACTACGATACACCCCTATACTTGTGGGTCATCAAGACTATTTTTGGCGCCGTTGCCGGGGAGTGAAGCGCTATTGGTAAGTGGAATTGGTAAGGAAAACTTTTACTGTACGTGCTGATTTTGTTTCTGCCTGCTGCTATAAGTCATTATGGAGAGATACTCTCTTGAATTTCTATTTGGGAAATCTACTACTACTGCAAAGGTAGTGGATGAGGCGCCAGGTGAGGAAGTAATTCCGTATAAAATACCTATGAAGATTATTGAACGTGTTGTGGATAACCGCTATGAAGGGGATGGAACTGTTCATCCTGGAGATCATTTACTGTTTTTACATGAATTATGCGGGTTATTCAAGTGTGCAGGTATTTCAATGGATGTAGTTAGGAAGAAATTATTTGCTATGTCGCTGTCTGGTAAAGCGGCGCATTGGTATAAACTGCTGAAGGATGGGCATTCTCTTGATTGGAAGGATATTGTGCCTCTATTTTATTCTAAATTCTATCCTCCAAGTGAAATTCACAAAGACCGAAACCGCATATATAATTTATGGCCTCATGATGGAGAGAGTATTGCCCAAGCATGGGGAGATTGAAGTCTTTAATGCTCAAATGCCCCATTCATGAGCTTCCTGGTAATATCATCATTGATAATTTCTATGCAAGACTTTCTTTTAAAGATAAAACCTTGCTGGATACTACTTGTTCTGGATCATTCACACGCAATAAAGAAGAGTTTAAATGGGACCTTCTTGATCGGATCCAAGAAAATACTGAAGGATGGGAGAATGACAAAGGTAGAGTGTCAGGTATAAATTATGATTATGAATGCATTGAAACTTTTATGGATATTGATAAATTTTGTAATATGAGTGCTACTTATGGTCTTGACTCTCAAGTTGTTGCAAATTTTTATAAAGCTTTTGCCTCTCATTTTGAATTGCCTAGGAAGAATTTTGATAAATATCATGAACCTTACAAAGATAAAACTGATTCACCTATAGGTAAATGTATTGAAGTTAAAACTGTTGATCATATTCTTCCTGAAGCTTATATTGAAAAAACTCCTTTCCCTGCTAAAATGAAGGAGTATTCTGTTATAACTAGTGTGGTTAATAAAAGTGCAAAGAAACCTATAGAACCTGAGGAGCAAATAAATGTTAAACCTGCTATTGCAATAGTTAAAGATCTTGTGACTGAAAATGTAGAAGATGGTCACATCATTTTGTGTGAAGATGCCTCTAATATTGTTTCACATCCTAGTAAGTCTAGAAAAGCTAGTGTTCCTATGCTCTCTGTTAGAATTGGTGATCATTGTTATTATGGTTTATGCGATATTGGTGCAAGTATTAGTGCCATTCCTTATGAGCTTTACGCGGAAATCACATGAAATTTGTCCTTGTGAACTTGAAGATATTGATGTGGTTATTCGGCTAGCTAATAGAGAAACTATCTCTCCTATTGGTATTGTTCGAGATGTTGAAGTTTTATGTGGTAAGATTAAATATCCTGCTGACTTTTTGGTACTTGGTTCTGCTGCTAGTAAGACTTGTCCTATCATTTTTGGTAGACCTTTTCTAAATACTTGTGGAGCTGTTATAGATTGCAAGAAAGAGAAAATTGTGACTAAATTTGCTGGTGAATCTTATGAGTTTAATTTCTCTAAATTTGCCAAAGTTCCTTATAAAGCTGAATTGCCTAATAATGATTTTAGAGTCGAACATCTTGCATCTATTGCTCTTGCTCCTAGTAATCCTTTGCAGCAACATTTGGAGGATCATGAGAGTGAAGTATTCAGGGAAGAGAGGAATGAGCTTGATGAAATCTTCCTTCGTCAACCCATTCTTAAACATGACTTACCGGTCGAAGATCTAGGAACAACACCGCCACCAAAGGAGGATCCCGTTTTTGATTTGAAACCATTACCTAATAATCTTAAGTATGCTTATATTGATGATAATAAAATATATCCTGTTATTATTAGTGCTAAGCTTTCAGATTTTGAAGAAGAAAGATTATTGGAAATATTGAAGAAACACCGAGGAGCTATTGGCTACACTCTTGATGACTTGAAGGGGATTTCTCCCTCTATTTGCCAACATGCCATCAACATGGAAGATGATGCAAAGCCTGTTGTTGAACATCAGCGCGACTAATTCCTAAGATGAAGGATGTGGTAAGGATTTATTGAAACTTCTTGAAGCTGGTATTATATATCCTATTGCTGATAGTAGATGGGTTAGTCCTGTACATTGTGTTCCTAAGAAAGGAGGAATAACTATTGTACCTAATGATAATGATGAGCTCATTCCTCAAAGAGTAGTTGTAGGGTATAGAATGTGCATTGATTATCAAAAAGTTAATAAAGTTACTAAGAAGGATCATTACCCTTTACCATTTATTGATCAAATGCTAGAAAGGTTATCCAAAAACACTCATTTATGCTTTCTTGATGGTTATTCTGGGTTTTCACAAATTGTTGTTAGACCTAAATATCAAGAGAAAACCACTTTCACTTGTCCCTATGGAACTTATGCTTATAGGCGTATGCCTTTTGGTTTATGTAATGCTCCTGCTACTTTTCAAAGATGCATGTCTGCTATTTTTCATGGTTTTTGTGAAAAGATTGTAGAGGTTTTCATGGATGATTTTTCTGTCTATGGGAATTCTTTTGATAATTGTTTGCGAAACCTTGATAAAGTTTTGCAGAGATGTGAAGAAACTAACCTTGTTCTTAATTGGGAGAAATGCCACTTTATGGTTAATGAAAGAATTGTATCGGGACATAAAATTTCTGAGAGAGGTATTGAAGTTGATAGACCTAAAGTTGAAGCAATTGAGAAGATGCCCTATCCTAGGGATGTTAAAGGTATTCGTAGTATTCTTGGTCATGCTGGTTTTTATAGGAGATTTATTAAAGATTTCTCTAAAATTTCAAAGCCTCTTACTAATCTTCTTCAAAAAGATGTACCTTTTGTTTTTGATGATGATTGTAAGGAAGCTTTGAAACTCTAAAGAAAGCCTTAACAACTGCTCCTGTAGTTGAACCTCCTGATTGGAATTTACCTTTTGAAATTATGTGTGATGCTAGTGATTTTGCTGTAGGTGCTGTTCTTGGACAGCGAGTAGATAAAAAATTGAATGTTATTCATTATGCTAGTAAGACTCTAGATGCTGCTCAAAGAAATTATGCTACAACTGAAAAAGAGTTATTAGCCGTAGTTTTTGCTTGTGACAAGTTTAGACCTTATATTGTTGATTCAAAAGTCACAGTTCATACTGATCATGCTGCAATTAGGTACCTTATGGAAAAGAAAGACGCTAAGCCAAGGCTTATTAGATGGGTGCTTCTTTTGCAAGAGTTTGATTTACATATTGTAGATAGGAAAGGTGCGATAATCCTGCTGATAATTTATCTAGATTGGAAAATATTACTTATGATCCTATTCCTGTTAATGATAGTTTTCCAAATGAACAATTGGCTGTAATAAAGGTGAGCTCGCGAGATAGTCCTTGGTATGCTGATTATGCTAACTTTATCGTTTCGAAGTACTTGCCTCCCACCTTTTCAGCTCGGCAAAGGAGGAAATTATTTTATGACTTGAGACATTATTTTTGGGATGACCCACACTTATATAAAGAAGGAGTGGATGGTATTATGCGAAGATGTGTCCCCAAATATGAACAATGAGAAATATTGAGTAAGTGTCATGGTAGTGCTTATGGAGGACATCACGCCGGAGATAGAACCGCACAAAAGGTCCTACAATCGGGTTTTTATTGGCCAACTCTCTTCAAAGATGCAAGAAAGTTTATTTTGTCTTGTGATGAATGTCAAAGAGTTGGTAATATCTCTAGACGCAATGAAATGCATATGAATTATACTCTTGTTATTGAACCATTTGATTGTTGGGGATTTGACTTCATGGGTCCCTTCCCTTCTTCAGAAGGCAACACTCATATACTTGTCGCTATTGATTATGTTACTAAATGGGTGGAAGCCATACCTACAAAAAGTGCTGATGGTGAGACCTCTTTAAAAATGCTTTTAGATGTTATCTTTCCTAGATTTGGAGTACCTAGATATATTATGACTGATGGAGGTTCTCATATTATTCATGGAGGTTTTAGAAAAACTCTTGCTAAATATGGTATTAATCATAGAATTGCTTCAGCTTATCATCCTCAAACTAGTGGGCAAGTAGAATTATCAAATAGAGAAATTAAATCCATCTTGCAAAAGACTGTTAATAAATCTAGAAAAAATTGGGCTAGTAAGTTAAAAGAAGCATTGTGGGCTTATAGAACTGCTTATAAAAATCCTATGGGAATGTCTCCTTATAAAATGGTTTATGGAAAAGCTTGTCATTTACCTTTAGAATTAGAGCACAAAGCTTATTGGGCTAAGAGAACTTAATAAAGATTTTAAACTTGCCGGTAAGAAAAGGTTGCTACAATTGAGTTCTTTAGATGAATGGAGAAGTGAAGCTTATGAAAATGCTAAACTTTTTAAGGAGAAAGTTAAGAAATGGCATGATAGAAGAATTATTAAAAGAGAATTTAATGTTGGAGATAAAGTCCTATTGTATCGGTCTCGTCTCAGATTTTTTGCAGGGAAATTACTCTCAAAATGGGAAGGACCATATGTTATTGAGGAGGTGTATCGTTCAGGGGCAATAAAAATTGCCTCGCTGAAAGATGATGCCACACAAGTGGTGAATGGACAAAGACTCAAGCATTATATTTCCGGAGATTCTTATAATGAAGATATTGATGTTATTCAAGTGGTGACTCCAAAAGCTTTCATCAAAGACCAAATTGACAGTTCTGCAGAGTTCGACTTTGAATAGGTAACAGTTTTAGTAATAAAAAGTCTACGTTTAACTTTCCGAACAATATTTCTGCTATTTTTGGAAAATATGAAAAATTACGAGATCGAAACGGAGTGGAGGAGACGCGCGAGGGCACGTCCCCACGTGGGGCGGGCCCAGCCCCGCGCCGCCCTATGGGGACGGCCCCTCGAGTCCCGTTTCCACTCGTTTTCGACCTGGTACTTTCCTTTTGTCGTGAAATTTTTTCCTATATAATCCCCCGGATCCCCAGAGGTCCGTATATCGTTTTCTCGTCTTGTTTTGTTTCAACCTGTTTCTGTTCAGATGTCGTCGCAAGGATCATCCTCAGAAGATTATGCAACGCGTCGCTGATGACCCACAAGTATAGGGGATCGCAACAGTCTTCGAGGGAAGTATTACCCAATTTATTGATTCGACACAAGGGGAGACAAAGAATACTTGTAAGCCTTAACAACGGAGTTGTCAATTCAGCTGCACCTGGAACAGACTTGCTCGCAAGAGTTTATCGTAGTAACAGTTTTATAGCAGTAGGAATAGTAAAATAACAAAGCGGTGAAATAAAGACAGCGAGAGTGATTATAGTAAACAGCAGGATTAAAATACTGTAGGCACAGGGACGGATTAACGGGCGTTGCATGGATGAGAGAAACTCATATAACAGTCAAAGCATGGGCATTTGCAGATAATAATAAAACGGTATCCAAGTACTAATCAATCAATAGGCATGTGTTCCATATATAGTCGTACGTGCTCGCAATGAGAAACTTGCACAACATCTTTTGTCCTACCAGCCGGTGGCAGCCGGGCCTCTAGGGAAACTAGGAAATTAAGGTACTCCTTTTAATAGAGTACCGGAGCAAAGCATTAACACTCCGTGAACACATGTGATCCTCACATCACTACCATCCTCCGGTTGTCCCGATTCTTGTCACTTCGGGGCCATTGGTTCCGGACAGCGACATGTGTATACAACTTGCGTAAGATCATAAACAACGAATATCTTCATGAATCAATAACATGTTCAGATCTGAGATCATGGCACTCGGGCCCTAGTGACAAGCATTAAGCATAACAAGTTGCAACAATATCATAAAAGTGACATCTACGGATACTAGGCACTATGCCCTAACAATCTTATGACTATTACATGACCAATCTCATCCAATCCCTACCATCCCCTTCACCCAGCGGGGATTACTCACACATGGATGGGGGAAACATGGCTGGTCGATGGAGAGGCGTTGGTGATGGCGGTGAAGATCTCCTCCACCCCCGTCCCGGAGTGCCGAACGGAGACTTCGGCTCCCGAGACGGAGTTTCGCGATGTGGCGGCTCTCTGGAGGGTTTGGCGACTTCGACTTCTCCCCGTGCGTTTTTAGGTCGAGGCCGATAAGTAGTCCGAAGGAGCGTCGGAGGCCGACCGAGGGCCACACCATAGGGCCGCGCGCCCCCCTAGGCCGCGCCGCCTTATGGTGTGGGGCCCTCCTCCACCTTACTTGTCCTTCTAGCTCCGTCAGTATTCTGGGAAATAGGGCCTTCTGCATAAATTCCGAGGATTTTCCCGAAAGTTGGATTTCACAAAAACGAGACACCGAGCAATTCTGCTGAAAACAGCGTTAGTCCGTGTTAGTTGTATCCAAAATACACAAATTAGAGGCAAAACAATAGCAAAAGTGTTCGGAAAGTAGATATGTTTTGGACGTATCAACTCCCCCAAGCTTAGCTTATTGCTTGTCCTCAAGCAATTCAGTTAACAACTGAGCGATAAAAGAACTTTCACGAACACATTTGCTCATATGATGTATATATTCTCATGCTATGGCTAATACTTAAGCAGTTCATAATGAGATACATGCAAATAAGATCATCCAACAGCTATATCAATCATGGAGAGGTACCAACAATTAATATTAAGCACCATGAATCATGTATATAAGCAGGATTGCAATGTTCATAAGAGAATATGATAAAGTGGTATCTCGCTTGCCGTATTTGATCGGCAAAACATAAATGCCGAGGCACCTCTGAGTTCATAGAAAGACTAGAAGTAGTGATTGTCAAAGATAAAAGCATCAAAGTTATACCACAATCAATCATATTTTGAGACAAGCATATTATACTAAGAATGACAGTTGTGCTCTCAAGATAGTGCTCAAAGAAAGAATGGAGACACAACATAAAAGTAAAAGATTGACCCTTCGCAGAGGGAAGCAGGGATTAACATGCGCTAGAGCTTTTCATTTGTAAAGCAGGAGTAAAATTATTTTGAGAGCTGTTTGTTGTTGTCAACGAATGGTAATGGGTACACTAACTACCTCATCAACCGGACTCACAAGAGCGGCTCCCATGAATTATTTTTATTTTTGGGTGGCACTCCTTCCAACCTTTCTTTCACAAACCATGGCTAACCGAATCCTCGGGTGCCTGCCAACAATCACATACCATGAAGGAGTGCCTTTTTTATTTAAGTTTTATTATGATGATGACACTCCCCCCAACCTTTGCTTACATAAGCCATGGCTAACCGAATCCTTCGGGTGCCGTCCAACAATCACAAACCATGGAGGAGTGTCTATTTAAGTTGATTAATTTGGGACTGGGAATCCCATTGCCAGCTCTTTTTGCAAAATTATTGGATAAGCGGATGTGCCGCTAGTCCATATGAGAGTCCGTCAAAAGTAAATGACAAGGTTGAAACCTAAACACCACATACTTCCTCATGAGCTATGAAACATTAACACAAATTGAGAAGCATTTTGAAAGTTTTAAAGGTAGCACATGAGAATTTACTTGGAATGGTTTGAAATGCCATGCATAGGTATTTATGGTGGACACTTTGGAACAACTTGGTTTTCAGGTGTTTGGAAGCACGAGCGGCGATCCCGCTCAGTACAAGTGAAGGCTAGCAAAAGACTAGGGAGCGACAAATCAAGAGAGAAGTAATGTCATAATCATGCTTGCGGCAAAATAAATTAATGGAGGCATAAAAGTGATACAATAACTCTGAAGCAATATAAATCATCGAGGCTTAATTGACTTTTTGTTCAGTCATATGCATGCGTGAGCATGTGCCAAGTCGATATAAATGAATTATTCAGAGGAGGATACCACAATGCCATACTTACTTATGAATAAAACAATGCAAGCAAACATCCATGACATGCTACTCATATTAATAAATTGGAGCTAAACATGAGGGATCATGAACTACTAGACTTTCTCAAATAACATATACCTCACATGAAACAACTAAGCATGCTCACATGGATGAGTATATGTAAAAAAATGAAAACAAATAGAGTTCATACCAACCTCTCACCACAATCAGATTGTCGTAGATCGTCATTATTGCCTTTCACTTGTGTAGCTTGGATAATATGAAATGAAAACCACGCTCCAGCCACCGAAGACCATTGAACTCATGATGAACTTTACAAACCAAAGAAGAACAGCAAATATTTTTGGTGTTTTCGAATTGGAAACAAGAACGAAAGAAAACAAGCAAACCAACGATAGCAAATAAAGTAAACTAAGAGCAAGGAAACAAATAACCAAATGGTGAAGAGAAACAACAGAAATATTTTTGGTCTTTTTGTGTTTTAGGAAAGAAACAAAACGAAAACAAAAGAATGCAAACTAAAAGAAACACAGCAGGATGACAGAAATCTGCCAAATCCTGACAGCAGTACAGAAATAAAAATTAAAAAAAAAATCTTCCATTGCTCAGACCAAAAAGTGTTCAACTAATGAAAGTTAGATAACAACCTGGGGCACATGCTCAAAAATTGGCAACTCAAAATAACGTTCTGGCTGTGCGTACGATTTTTTTGGTAACAGCCCAGAATCTGTTTTTGGACAGCACTTCCCCAAATATCATCTCCTTCTCATTAGAAAACCACTCTAAGAAACTAAACAAGTATGTACAAGTATCCAGCAACCATAATATGCAAAGAATGAGTGATGCCGGTATACCTCCCCCCAAGCTTAGGCTTTTGGCCTAAGTGGAGTTCATTCCCACCGAGGGTCGGAGTTCCATGCCGGTGGATCATACATGGAGTGATAATAGGGCCCCTGCGCAGAAGAATGTCGTGGAGGTTCCACATGACCATAATGTTGATATGAGGAGCTCGCTGCATCGGATGAAGAGTCGGGGTGCTCCTCGGCCTCCTCCACACCTTCCCTTGCACGATGGCTTTCCCTTTCTATGTATGCGTTTAGCTCATTTTCTGTGATCGACCACCCTTTCCTGGCATCAAGGTTAAACAGAGCAGGTGCAGGCAATCGTACTAGTTTTTCAATTTTCTTAGTTATGCTCCAATTTTTCTTATACAAAGTTATCATATAATGCAGGTTGTTCAAATTAGATGCATCTGAAATAAACTCATGTTTAATCATGGAAACAACATCAAGCTTCTCTATGGAGAGCGGAATATCTAGATGGTGAGGTCCCACACCATGCATAGCTAATAAGCGAGAGGCGATAAGACCTCCACAAATTCCTCCTTTCTCACGGTTAGTAGCAAGTCTACAAGCTATTAAAGCACCCAAATTATAAGTCCTATCCTGTTGCAAAGCGGCAGCTAAGAAAGCCAAATCTTGGACAGATAATTTACCTCCATTCTTTCTAGCAAGAACGCACTTTGTAACGAAATAAGCAAAGTAGCGGATAGCTGGTTGTTGAATGCTACTAATCTTACCACTATCATTGGAGAAGCTCCTCCCATTACAAATCATTGTATAAAGATTTGAGAGCTCCCGCGGCGTTCCCCTGACCTTCTCGCAGGATCCCCACCGCGGCACTCTAATTGCTGCACAAAAATCACTAAAAGGCAAGTCGATAGTTTTGTTATAAATCTTGTATCGGACCATAGGATTAGTTGGAGACCGATGAAATTCAAAATCCTGCACAACCGACACCGTTAGTTTAGCATATTGGTGAGGTTCACCAATAGTAAAACCTTCCAACCCTGCATTGGAAATCAGTGTTTGAACATCTTGCAGGATTCCTGCATTCCGCATAAAATCCGTGCATGGGTAATAAGAGGGGTATACTCCCTCTTCACGATGAACTCTCATGACTTGCTGTACCTCCAACTCTTGTTGGTTAAGTTGGTGCATACTCCCCTCCATTTTCTGAAATTTTCAACAACCATTATAAAATTTGATTTCAAGGTATATAATTGAAGGGAACTACTATAGGAACTTGCTAGAGTACTAAACATGCATCAAAACTAGTTTCTTCCACTTAGAAAAAGCATGCAAGCTCACTAAACATGTTATCTACAGCAAAATATTCAAGATATACTCAACCAAACAAAATTCTAATTGAACAATCAAAGGAGTCACATACCAAGGAGTAAATGTGCCAAATTTCAGACAGAAATCTGGGCTGAGCAAGGAGATCGAAATCGCGAGTTCTTGAGCAGAAACGCGAGTGAGAGGAACTTGGTGCCAGTTTTTTCGGGAGAGATGCCGGGAGGAAGAGATGAAGTAGTGGGGCAAGGAGGGGCCCACACACGGGTGGCGCGCCCACCTCCTTGGCCGCGCCGGCCTGTGGTGTGGCACCCTGTGGTGCCCCACAGGTCATCCTCTGGTACTCCCAGGTGCCTCGTCGAAAAATGGGACCAACGGTATAATTATTGTAATTTTTAGAGAACTTCGAAAAATGCACATTTCTGGGTATTAAATTAATTATTACCGCAGGAAAATGATTTCCAAAATCTTAAACAACTAAAGCATATTGCAAAAACAAAAAGTGCTACAGCAAGTAAAATAAGTGGAGGGAGAAAGAAAGAAAGAAATGTTGTTTAGCTCTCTTATGCATTAAAATATACTTGTTAACAAGGTTGATCAAGTCTTGCTACCAAATAAATTTTATATGACATAAGAAGAAATAAACCTCAAATCAATCATGTTACCTTATATTGAATTGATATGGATCCAATCACAAGAGTTTGATATTCTTCTTTAGGCTCATATATAGGACAATCAATGGTTCCTACTTTGATAGTTTTCACATTAGAAATTGTATTAACTCCACATACTTTATCAATCCTCTTGGGAAAATAGACAGTATGTTCCTTATCATCAACATTGAAAGTAACCATGCCTTTATTGCAATCAATAACAACCCCTGCAGTATTAAGAAAGGGTCTCCCAAGAATAATGGACATATTATCATTTCAGGCATTTCCAACACAACAAAATCAGTTAATATCAAGCAATGTTGAGTAACTTGAACAGGAACATTTTCACATACACCAACAGGAATAGCGGTAGATTTATCAGCCATTTGCAAAGATATATCAGTTGGTATTAACTTATCTAAATCAAGTCTCTTATAAAGAGAAAAAGGCATTACACTAACTCCCGCTCCCAAATCACATAGAGCAGTTCTAACATAATTATTCTTGATGGAACAAGGAATAGTCGGTATACCTGGGTCGCCCAACTTCTTTGGAACTTTGGCATTGAAAGAGTAATTAGCAAGCATAGTGGAAATTTCCTCATTGGGGATTTTCCTTTTGTTAGTAACAATATCTTTCATATACTTTGAATAAGGAGGCAATTTAATAGCATCAGTCAAAGGGATTTGCAAAAATAAAGATTTCATCCAATCACAAAATTTATTATAGTGTTCCTCCTCCTTTGATTTTAGTTTCTTAGCAGGAAAAGGCATTTGCTTTTGAACCCAAGGTTCTCTTTCATTACCATGTTTCTCAGCAATAAAATCTTCTTTAGTGTACTTTTTATTTTTAGCAGGCTTTTCAGGTTCTTTTTCAATTTCTTCTTTATCAGGAGTATCATTCTTATCATTATCTTCCTCATGTTCATTACCACTTTCAGTTTCAGCATCAGAAATAGAAATACTATTAGGATCATTAACAGGTTCAGAGGATTCTACAACATTCTTATGTTTCTTTTTCTTTTTCTTAGATGGAGCACTAGTTTTAGTTAGTTGAGAATCTTGTTCAACTCTTTTGGGATGCCCTTCAGGATATAGAGGATCCTGGGTAGAAACACCACCTCTAGTTGTTACTTCATAAGCATGTTTTTCTTTAGAATTATTTCCCAACAAGTCATTTTGCACTTTAGTAAGTTGATCAATTTGAGTTTGAACCATTTGAAAATGTTTAACAAGTATCTTAACATCATTGGAGGTTCTCTCCACAATAACATGCAATTCACTAATAGCTCGAGAGTTTTCCATTAAATGATTCTCTACTCTCATATTAAAGTTTTCTTGCTTAACAATATAATTATCAAACTCATCTAAGCATTGAGCAGGAGGTTTTGAATACGGAATATCTTCCCTAGTAAAGCGTTGAAGAGAGTGTACCTCAATCATGGATGAAGGGGGAGTTATCTCACATAAATCTTCTATAGGAGGTAAATTGTTCACATCTTCAGGTTTAATACCCTTCTCTTTAAGAGACTTCTTGGCTTCCCTCATATCTTCATCATTTAATTTAATCATTCCCCTCTTCTTCACTATCGGTGTCGGGGTTGGTTCAGGTGTAGACCAATCATCATGATTCCGGCCTATTTTAGCCAATAATTCTTCAGCGTCGTCTGGAGTTCTTTTCCTGAAAACACAACCAGCACAACTATCCAGGTATGCCCTAGAATCAATAGTTAGTCCACTATAAAATATATCAAGTAAATCATGCTTTTCCAAATCATGGTCAGGCTGAGCTCTAATAAGAGAGCAAAATCTCGCCCAAGCCTCAGGCAATTTCTCTCCATCTTCCTGGTCAAAATTATAAATTCTCTGCAAAGCAGCATGTTGAGCACTAGCAGGAAAGTATTTCCGGAAGAAAACATCAAGCAATTCTTTTGGACTTTTAATAGAACCAGGAGGCAAATTATTATACCAAGTTTTAGCATCATCCTTTAATGAGAAAGGAAAAATTTTAGCGACAAAATAAGTACGCATCTTAACATCATCAGAAAACAAGCCACTAAGAGTAGATAACTCAGTCATGTGTTCAACAGCACTTTCTTTTTCAGTACCACAAAAGGGTGTTTCCTCAACAATAGCTATATGAGATAAATCAAGAGAAAAATCATAATCTTTATCCCTAATGTTTATAGGAGATGTGGCAAATTTAGGATCAGGAGACAGTTTATATCTAACAGCATGTTCTGCAAGCAACTTTTTAATTTTTCTTGCATCAGTAGTAGCATTGCATTTTTCAATAAAATCATCATCAAGCTCTACATAATCTTCATCAAGATCATCACTAGAATATTCAACAGACTCAGGTGAATTAACAGGTGTAGCAGCATTTTCATTAGGAGTTTCAGTATTTTCAATTTGTCTAGACTTAGCAATTGTAGCATCTAGAAAAGATCCTAACGAACCATCATTATCAAGCACAGCAGAAGCATCATCACAATTATGAGAGGAATTTTCAGATTCAGCAGAAGTACCAGCATTTGAAGCTTGTGGTGGTGAAACAAGTTTATTTATCACAGATGGTGAATCAAGAGCAGCAGAGGTACTAAGAGTTGTACCTTTTCTTGTAGTGGATGGTAATATGGCGATCTTAGTATCGCGAGGTTTACCCATGATGGAGAATTTGCAGCGAACAATATCAATCCAAGTGAACTTCCAAATAAAGCTATGCTCCCCGGCAACGGCGCCGAAAATAGTCTTGATGACCCACAAGTATAGGGGATCGCAACAGTCTTCGAGGGAAGTATTACCCAATTTATTGATTCGACACAAGGGAGACAAAGAATACTTGTAAGCCTTAACAGCGGAGTTGTCAATTCAGCTGCACTGAAACAGACTTGCTCGCAAGAGTTTATCGTAGTAACAGTTTTATAGCAGTAGGAATAGTAAAATAACAGAGCGGTGAAATAAAGACAGCAATAGTGATTATAGTAAACAGCAGGATTAAAATACTGTAGGCACAGGACGGATTAATGGGCGTTGCATGGATGAGAGAAACTCATATAACAGTCAAAGCATGGGCATTTGCAGATAATAATAAAACGGTATCCAAGTACTAATCAATCAATAGGCATGTGTTCCATATATAGTCGTACGTGCTCGCAATGAGAAACTTGCACAACATCTTTTGTCCTACCAGCCGGTGGCAGCCGGGCCTCTAGGGAAACTACTGGAAATTAAGGTAATCCTTTTAATAGAGTACCGGAGCAAAGCATTAGCACTCCGTGAACACATGTGATCCTCACATCACTACCATCCCCTCCGGTTGTCCCGATTCTTGTCACTTCGGGGCCATTGGTTCCGGACAGCGACATGTGTATACAACTTGCAGGTAAGATCATAAACAACGAATATCTTCATGAATCAATAACATGTTCATATCTGAGATCATGGCACTCGGGCCCTAGTGACAAGCATTAAGCATAACAAGTTGCAACAATATCATAAAAGTGACATCTACGGATACTAGGCACTATGCCCTAACAATCTTATGACTATTACATGACCAATCTCATCCAATCCCTACCATCCCCTTCAGCCTACAGCGGGGGATTACTCACACATGGATGGGGAAACATGGCTGGTCGATGGAGAGGCGTTGGCGGTGATGGCGGTGAAGATCTCCTCCAATTCCCCGTCCCGGCGGAGTGCCAGAACGGAGACTTCTCCCGAGACGGAGTTTCGCGATGTGGCGGCTCTCTGAGGGTTTCTGGCGACTTCGACTTCTCCCCGTGCGTTTTAGGTCGAGGCCGATAAGTAGTCCGAAGGAGGGCGTCGGAGGCCGGCCGAGGGGGCCACACCATAGGGCCGCGCGGCCCCTAGGCCGCGCCGCCTTATGGTGTGGGGCCCTCGGGCCTCCACCTTACTTGTCCTTCTAGCTCCAGTATCTGGAAAATAGGGCCTTCTGCATAAATTCCGAGGATTTTCCCGAAAGTTGGATTTCTGCACAAAAACGAGACACCAGAGCAATTCTGCTGAAAACAGCGTTAGTCCGTGTTAGTTGTATCCAAAATACACAAATTAGAGGCAAAACAATAGCAAAAGTGTTCGGGAAAGTAGATACGTTTTGGACGTATCGCCCCGTGAGCTCCTCCAGGATCTAAAAGGAACTTTGGATGGGCGGAAGAGGAAGGTGACAAGACGGAAAGAGAAGAAGATGAGGAATGGCATCAGCAAAGAGAGCGGGAAGCTGTGGGGAGTAAGCCAATCTTGGTGGGATCGGTTAACACGCGACGTTCTTTTTCTCATAACTTGCAGGGACCTCTACCACCTGCACCTGACCCAACTCTTTCCCTGCTGCGGAGGAAGCTCTTCGGGTGACCGATGAGTTTTGTGATCAATACCGTGTTCTGAGAAGGGAAGTGGAGATTCTTCAGGATGAGAACTATCGACTTCGCAGAATGCTAGAGCGGTTCCTCACTCCCATCAGGGTCGTTCCACCATCACCACTGAAGGATTAATTCATCATTGGTATTGGCATCCCCTTGGTTTGTTCCAAGCTTGGGGGAGTGCCGCGGTATCACATCATCACTATCTTTTGCTTTTTACTATCAAGTAGTGTCATATCATGAGTAGGGAAGTTATCATATAAGATGGTTTGCAGTGTGGAAGTATCTCTCTTTTAGTTGGTTATCTATGTATCCCTTGGTGTGAGTTATCGTTATGGAATATTAATGAGAAGTCTTATCATTTACTTTTTGCACACCTTATTTTAGTTTGCAATTTCTGTTATATGATTGATCTTGTTGTTAGTATTGATATCACTTTGGGAGCATCAAGTAAATCTATTTGGTTTTGGCAAACTTAGCATTGGTCAATAACAACAATACTTTGATGTTTAAGTAGAAAAGAGGGAAGTACATGTAGATATATTATTTCATTATCCTTCTTTCTTGTTAGCTAATGAGCTTAGTATTCTGAAGTTAAAATTGCTTGTGCTTACAAGGAAGATGCATGATTGTTTCTATCACATGTATATTTGTTTGTTTCCCTCAACTCTTATGCTTGCTAATCAACCTTGCTAGCCAAAGACCTGTACTGAGAGGGAATGCTTCTCATACATCCAAAACCTTAAACCAAACCCATGCCATTTGTGTCCACCATAACTACCTACTATGTGGTATTTTGCGCCACTCCAAGTAAATATTTCATGTGCTACCTTTAAACAATTCAAAATCTATTACTCCTTAATTATGTAAATGTTTTATAGCTCATGAGGAAGTATGTGGTGTTTTATCTTTCAACCTTGTTGGGCATACTTTCACTGATGGATTAGTGGCACATCCGCTTATCCAATAGTTTTGCAAAAAGAGCTGGCAACGGGGTTCCTGATGTCTAATCACGCTTCTTTTCCTGTAGACAGTGTTGGGCCTCCAAGAGCAGAGGTTTGTAGAACAGAAGCAAGTTTCCCTTAAGTGAATCACCCAAGGTTTATCGAACTCAGGGAGGTAGAGGTCAAAGATAGTCCTCTCAAGCAACCCTGCAATTAAGATACAAGAAGTCTCTTGTGTCCCCAACACATCTAATACACTTGTCAGATGTAGGTGCACTAGTTCGGCGAAGAGATAGTGAAATACAAGCAGTATGGATGAATATGAGTGGTAATAGAAATATGAATAAAATATGGCAGCGAGTAAACATGCAACAGAACAGTAAATAAACGGAGATTCGATGTTTGGAAACAAGGCCTAGGGATCATACTTTCACTAGTGGACACTCTCAACATTGATCACATAAGTAAATAAGTTATCTTCCTTTGTACTACTTTCAAAGACTCTATTGTTGGATAACAAACACCATTCATTGTGTAGGGCTACGAGAGCACCTCAATGCCGGAGTTAACAACTCCACAACGTCATAAAGGAATCACATAGAGAGTAATTCCGGAGTTCATATAAAGTAACTCTAGAGTGCATAGTAATAGTTAACTTCACAATCTACAAGAGATCACGATCATAACCTACGCCAAGTACTTCATGATGCACACACTGTCCACATTACACCATGAAGGAGGAATAGACTACTTTAATAACATCACTAGAGTAGCACATAGATTAATAGTGATACAAAGCTCATCATATGGATCTCAATCATGCAAAGCAATTCATGAGATCATTGTATTGGAGAGAGAGATTAACCACATAGCTACGGTAGAGCCCTCAGCCTCGGGGAGAACTACTCCCTCCTCATCATGGGAGACAGCGATGGCGATGAAGATGGCGGCGGTGTCGATGGAGATGGCTCTGGGGGCAATTCCCGTCCCGGCGGCGTGCCGGAACAGAGACTTCTGTCCCCCGAATTGGAGTTTCGCGATGGCGGCGACTCTGGACCTTTTCTCGTATCGTGGTTTTTCCGTATCGAAGATTTAGGTCAAGACGACTTATATAGGCGAAAAACGGAGTCGGAGGACTGACGAGGCCGCCAGACAATAGGGGGGCGCGCCCCCTCCCCTGGGCCGCGCCGGCCACCTGTGTGGGGGCCCTGGGCCTCCCCTCTGGACCCTCTCCGGTGTTCTGGAAGCCCCCGGAAAAATAAGATGTTGGGCATTGATTTCGTCCAATTAGAATATTTCCTTACTAGGATTTCTGAAACAAAAAACAAAGAAAACAGGAACTGGCACTTCTCGTCAATAGGTTAGTTCCGGAAAATGCATCAAAACGATATAAAGTGTGAACAAAACATGTAGGTATTGTCATAAAACAAGCATGGAACATCAAAAATTATAGATACGTTTGAGACGTATCAAGCATCCCCAAGCTTAGTTCCTCGCCCTCGAGTAGGTAAACGATAACACAAATAATTTCTGAAGTGACATGCTACCATCATAACCTTGATCAACATTATTGTAAAGCATATGAGATGAATGCAGCGATTCGAAGCAATGATGAAGACAATGAGTAAGCAACTGAATCATATAGCAAAGACTTTTCACGAATAGTACTTTCAAGACAAGCATCAATAAGACTTGCATACGAGTTAACTCATAAAGCAATAAATTCTTAGTAAAAAGATTTGAACCAACACAAAGGAAGATATAAGTTTCAGCGGTTGCTTTCAACTTCAACATGTATATCTCATGGATAATTGTCAACACAAAGTAATATAACAAGTGCAATAGGTAAACATGTAAGAATCAATGCACACAGTTATACAACTGTTTGCTTCTAAGATAGCAAGAAGTAGGTAAACTGACTCAACAATAAAGTAAAAGAATGGCCCTTCGCAGAGGGAAGCATTGATTGCTATATTTGTGCTAGAGCTTTTATTTTGAAAATATAAAGAGAGCATAAAAACTAAAGTTTTGAGCGGTGTTTGTTGTTGTCAACGAATGGTAGTGGGTACTCTAACCCCCTTGCCAGACTTTCAAAGAGCGGCTCCCATGAAATTTTATTTTTGAGTGGCACTCCTTCCAACCTTGCTTTCACAAACCATGGCTAACCGAATCCTCGGGTGCCTGCCAACAATCTCATACCATGAAGGAGTGCCTTTTTATTTTAGTTTTATTTAGATGACACTCCTCCCCACCTTTGCTTTCTCAAGCCATGGCTAACCGAATCCTCGGTGCCGACCAACAATCACATACCATGGAGGAGTGTCTATTTGTAAATTTATGAAAGTTAATTAATTCGGGGCTGGGAACCCCATTGCCAGCTCTTTTTGCAAAATTATTGGATAAGCGGATGAAGCCACTAGTCCATTGGTGAAAGTTGCCCAACAAGATTGAAAGGTAAACTCCACATACTTCCTCATGAGCTATAAAACATTGACACAAATAAGAGGTAATAACTTTTGAATTATTTAAAGATAGCACTCAAGCAATTTACTTTGGAATGGCGGAGAAATACCATGTGGTAGGTAGGTATGGTGGACACAATTGGCATAGTTTTTGGCTCAAGGATTTGGATGCACGAGAAGAATCCCTCTCAATACAAGGCTAGGCTAGCAAGGTTGTTTGAAGCAAACTCAAGTATAAAACGGTGCAGCAAGACTCACATATGAACATATTGTAAGCATTATAAGACTTTACATCGTCTCCTTGTTGTTCAAACACCTTAACCAGAAAATATCTAGACTTAGAGAGACCAATCATGCAACCCAAATTTTAACAAGCTCTATGTAGTTCTTCATTAATAGGTGCAAAGTATATGATGCAAGAGCTTAAACGTGATCTATATGAGCACAACAATTGCCAAGTATCAAATTATTCAAGACATTATACCATTTACCACATGAAGCATTTCCTGCTTCCAACCATATAACAATGAACGAAGCAGTTTTCAATCTTCGCCATGAACATTAAAAGTAAAGCTAAGAACACATGTGTTCATATGCAACAGCGGAGCGTGTCTCTCTCCCACACAATCATGAATTTATTCAAATAATGCAAATAACAAAACGAAAATAAAAGCACACAGACGCTCCAAGTAAAGTACATGGGATGTGACGGAATAAAAATATAGTTTCACTAGAAGTGACCTGATAAGTTGATGAAGAAGGGGATGCCTTGGGCATCCCCAAGCTTAGACGCTTGAGTCTTCTTGAAATATGCAGGGATGAACCACGGGGCATCCCCAAGCTTAGGCTTTTCACTCTTCTTGATCCTATATCATCCTCCTCTCTTGACCCTTGAAAACTTCCTTCACACCAAACTTAGAGCAAACTCATTAGAGGGTTAGTGCATAATCAAAATTCACATGTTCAGAGGTGGCACAATCATTCTTAACACTTCTGGACATTGCACAAAGCTTCTGAAAGTTAATAGAACAAATAAACTCATTCATCATAGCAAAAGCGGCAATGCGAAATAAAAGGCAGAATCTGTCAAAACAGAACAGTCCGTAAAGACAAATTTTGCAGGGGCACTTAACTTGCTCAAACGGAAAAACTCAAAACTAATGAAAGTTGCGTACATATCTGAGGATCACGCACGTAAATTGGCAGATTTTTCTGAGTTACCTACAGAGAATTCTGCGCAAATTCGTGACAGACAGAAAATCTGTTTCTGCGCAGTAATCCAAATCTAGCATCAACTTTACCATAGAGACTTTACTTGGCACAAAAACATGATAAGGAGAGGTTGCTACAGTAGTAACAACTTCCAAGACTCAAAAATACAGTAGCAAAATAAACACATGGGTTATTGATGACCCACAAGTATAGGGGATCGCAACAGTCTTCGAGGGAAGTATTACCCAATTTATTGATTCGACACAAGGGGAGACAAAGAATACTTGTAAGCCTTAACAGCGGAGTTGTCAATTCAGCTGCACCTGGAAACAGACTTGCTCGCAAGAGTTTATCAGTAGTAACAGTTCTATGGTAGTGGAAATAGCGGAATAACAGCAGTGAAATAAAGACAGCAGTAGTGATTATAGTAAACAGCGGGATTAAAATACTGTAGGCATAGGGACGGATTTAACGGGCGTTGCATGGATGAGAGAAACTCATATAACAATCAAAGCATGGGCATTTGCAGATAATAATAAAACAGTATCCAAGTACTAATCAATCAATAGGCATGTGTTCCATATTTAGTCGTACGTGCTCGCAATGAGAAACTTGCACAACATCTTTTGTCCTACCAGCCGGTGGCAGCCGGGCCTCTAGGGAAACTACTGGATATTAAGGTACTCCTTTTAATAGAGTACCGGAGCAAAGCATTAACACTCCGTGAACACATGTGATCCTCACATCACTACCATCCCCTCCGGTTGTCCCGATTTCTGTCACTTCGGGGCCATTGGTTCCGGACATGTGTATACAACTTGCAGGTAAGACCATAAACAATGAATATCTTCATGAAACAATAACATGTTCAGATCTGAGATCATGGCACTCGGGCCCTAGTGACAAGCATTAAGCATAACAAGTTGCAACAATATCATAAAAGTGACATCTACGGATACTAGGCACTATGCCCTAACAATCTTATGACTATTACATGACCAATCTCATCCAATCCCTACCATCCCCTTCAGCCTACAGCGGGGGAATTACTCACACATGGATGGGGGAAACATTGCTGGTTGATGGAGAGGCGTTGATGGCGGTGAAGATCTCCTCCAATTCCCCGTCCCGGCGGAGTGCCGAACGGAGACTTCTGGCTCCCGCGACGGAGTTTCGCGATGTGGCGGGAGGGTTTCGCGATGTCGACTTCTCCCCGTGCGTTTTTAGGTCGAGGCGAATAAGTAGTCCGAAGGGGCGGAGGCCGGCCGAGGGGGCCACACCACATGGCCGCGCGCCCCCCTGGGCCGCGCCGCCATGTGGTGTGGGGCCCTCGGGCCTCCACCTCCTTCGCCCTTCTGGCTCCGTCAATATTTTGGTAAAATAGGGCCATCTGAAGAAATTCCGAGGATTTTCCCGAAAGTTGGATTTCTGCACAAAAACGAGACACCAGAGCAATTCTGCTGAAAACAGCGTTAGTCCGTGTTAGTTGTATCCAAAATACACAAATTAGAGGCAAAACAATAGCAAAAGTGTTCGGGAAAGTAGATACGTTTTGGACGTATCAACTCCCCCAAGCTTAGCTTATTGCTTGTCCTCAAGCAATTCAGTTAACAACTGAGCGATAAAAGAACTTTCACGAACACATTTGCTCATGTGATGTATATATTCTCATGCTATGGCTAATACTTAAGCAGTTCATAATGAGATACATGCAAATAAGATCATCCAACAGCTATGTCAATCATGGAGAAGTACCAACAATTAATAATAAGCACCATGAATCATGTATATAAGCAAGATTGCAATGTTCATAAGAGAATATGATAAAGTGGTATCTCGCTTGCCTGTATTTGATCAGCAAAACATAAATGCCGAGGCACCTCTTGAGTTCATAGAAAGACTAGAAGTAGTGATTGTCAAAGATAAAAGCATCAAAGTTATACCACAATCAATCATATTTTGAGACAAGCATATTATACTAAGAATGACAGTTGTGCTCTCAAGATAGTGCTCGAAGAAAGAATGGAGACACAACATAAAAGTAAAAGATTGACCCTTCGCAGAGGGAAGCAGGGATTAACATGCGCTAGAGCTTTTTATTTGTAAAGCAGGAGTAAAATTATTTTGAGAGGTGTTTGTTGTTGTCAACGAATGGTAATGGGTACACTAACTCCCTCATCAACCGGACTCACAAGAGCGGCTCCCATTTATTTTTGGTTGGCACTCCTTCCAACCTTTCTTTCACAAACCATGGCTAACCGAATCCTCGGGTGCCTGCCAACAATCACATACCATGAAGGAGTGCCTTTTTATTTAAGTTTTATTATGATGATGACACTCCCCCAACCTTTGCTTACACAAGCCATGGCTAACCGAATCCTTCGGGTGCCGTCCAACAATCACAAACCATGGAGGAGTGTCTATTTAAGTTAATTAATTTGGGACTGGGAATCCCATTGCCAGCTCTTTTGCAAAATTATTGGATAAGCGGATGTGCCACTAGTCCATATGAGAGTCCGTCAAAGTAAATGACAAGGTCGAAAGCTAAACACCACGTACTTCCTCATGAGCTATGAAACATTAACACAAATTGAGAAGCATTTTGAAGGTTTTAAAGGTAGCGCATGAGAATTTACTTGGAATGGTTTGAAATGCCATGCATAGGTATTTATGGTGGACACTTTTGGAACAACTTGGTTTTCAGGTGTTTGGAAGCACGAGCGGCGTCACCGCTCAGTACAAGTGAAGGCTAGCAAAAGACTAGGGAGCGACAAATCAAGAGAGCAGTAACTGTCATAATTATGCTTGCGGCAAAATAAATTAACGGAGGCATAAAAGTGATACAATAACTCTGAAGCAATATAAATCATCGAGGCTTAATTGACTTTTTGTTCAGTCATATGCATGCGTGAGCATGTGCCAAGTCGATATAAATGAATTATTCAGAGGAGGATACCACAATGCCATACTTACTTATGAATAAAACAATGCAAGCAAACATCCATGACATGCTACTCATATTAATAAATTGGGACTAAACATGAGAGATCATGAACTACTAGACTTTCTCAAATAACATATACCTCACATGAACCAACTAAGCAAGCTCATATGGATGAGTATATGTACAAAAATGAAAGCAAATAGAGTTCATACCAGCCTCTCACCACAATCAGATTGTCGTAGATCGTCATTATTGCCTTTTCACTTGTGTAGCTTGGATAATATGAAATGAAAACCACGCTCCAGCCACCGAAGACCATTGAACTCATGATGAACTTTACAAACCAAAGAAGAACAGCAAATATTTTTGGTGTTTTCGAATTAGAAACAAGAACGAAAGAAAACAAGCAAACAAAGCAAAATCTTTTTGGGTTTTCTTATAGCAAACTAACGATAGCAAATAAAGCAAACTAAGAGCAAGGTACCAAATAAACAAATGGTGAAGAGAAACAACAGAAATATTTTTGGTCTTTTTGTGTTTTAGGAAAGAAACAAAGTGAAAACAAAAGAATGCAAACTAACAGAAACACAGAAAAGCAGGATGACAGAAATCTGCCAAATCCTGACAGCAGTACAGAAATCGAATTTAACAAAAATCTTCCATTGCTCAGACCAAAAAGTGTTCAACTAATGAAAGTTAGATAACAACCTGGGGAACATGCTCAAAAATTGGCAACTCAAAATAACGTTCTGGCTGTGCGTACGAATTTTTTTGGTAACAGCACAGAATCTGTTTTTGGACAGCACTTCCCCAAATATCATCTCCCTCTCATTAGAAAACCACTCTAGAGACTAAACAAGTATGTACAAGTATCCAGCAACCATAATAGGCAAAGAATGAGTGATGCCGGTATACCTCCCCCCAAGCTTAGGCTTTTGGCCTAAGTGGAGTTCATTCCCACGGTCCCCATGAAGTGGTGTCTTCGTAGTATGACGAAGAACGACCCGGTTCCATGTATGTGCTGGAGGAAACGTCGGGGTACGTGACGGTGTAGTCGTAGGAGGGCTCGGCGTTCTCGGAGTCATGTTGCTGGTGGAATTCTTGTATCTTCATATGCTCTTCCACCACCTCCTTTGTTAGCGACCATGATTGCCTGTCAATATTAAACAAACCCTGCTGGGGAAGAGGGATTTCTTTCTCGTTCCCATCAGCAAACAACATTTTATAGACAATATTATCTATGGTGGAGTTAGTAGTAACAAAATGATGGCTCTTCATAGCAGCAATATCTAGCTTCCTAGGGGTTAATGGTACATCATTAGAATCAAGAGGAATATCTAGATGTGTTAGAATGCGTGCAATAGTTCCTCCAAAAATAGGTCCCCTGCTAGACAGGCGGCGAGCAATAAGAGAACCAAGATGATAAGGTGTCTCTCCAGTAAGTGCAACATTCAAGAAAGCAAGATGGTAGCTAGAAATGTTACTAGTATTTTCTCTACCCAAAATGCTAGTACCAACGTAATATGCGAAATACTTAATAGCGGGGAGTTGAATGTTTCTTATCTTCCCTCGCTGGATGGTGCGGCAATCATCCCCGGTGATCCCTCGGTATAGCTCCAACAAGTCCCGGGGGTTGTCATCAATCCTTCTTGCTGTACCTACAGGGGCAATACCCAATGCAAAACAAAATTCCTCCAATTTCATGGTAACAGGAATATCATAAATCTTGAATGCGACTGTCGGCTCATATTCCGTGTTGTGGAACTTGAAGCTCTCAACGAAAATCTTGGTGAGCCTGTAATATTGTCCCCTCTCGTCTCCCACGTAGGTGGCTAGGCCTGCCCTGTTGACGAGGGTGAAGAAGTCATCCAATAACCCTGCATTGGTTAGAAACTCATAACAAGGGAAGGATGAAGCATTAGGGGCCCCATGGTCCTCCTCGGGCGCGAAGCTAGGCGCGATGACATCCTCATTGTAGGATCGCCTAATTTGAGTAGACGCCCTTGAGGGCCTACCGGTGCTGGTTGTTGCTTTCTTGAACAACTCTCCAAACTTGAATTTCTTCATCTTCCCCTTCTGAAATTTTCAACAATCATTATAAAATTTGATTTCAAGGTGTGTAATTGAAGGGAACTACTATAGGAACTTGCTAGAGTACTTCACATGCATCAAAACTAATTTCTTCCACTTAGAACAAGCATGCAAGCTCACTAAACATGTTATCTACAGCAGCAAAATATTCAAGATATACTCAACCAAATGAAATTCTAATTGGACAATCAAAGGAGTCACATACCAAGGAGTAAATGTGCCAAATTTCAGACAGAAATCTGGGCTGAGCAAGGAGATCGAAAAATCGCGAGTTCTTGAGCAGAAACACGAGTGAGAGAAACTTGGTACGAGTTTTTTCGGGAGAGAGAAGGTGCTGGGAGGAAGAGATGGTGTAGTGGGGCAAGGGGTGGCCCACACCACATGGTGGCGCGGCCCCCTTGCTGGCCGCGCCGCCCTATGGTGTGGCACCCCCTGGTGCCCCACAGGTCATCCTCTGGTGCTCCCAGGTGCCTCGTCGAAAAATAGGACCAACGGTGTAATTTTTGTAATTTTTAGAGAACTTTGAAAAATGCACATTTCTGGGTATTAAATTAATGATTACTGCGCAGGAAAATGATTTCTAAAATCTTAAATGACTAAAGCATATTGCAAAATAAAAGTGCTACAGCAAGTAAAATAGGTGAAGGGAGAGAGAAAGAAAGAAGTGTTGTTTAGCTCTTTTATGCAATAAAATATACTTGTTAACAAGGTTGATCAAGTCTTGCTACCAAATAAATTTTATATGACATAAGAAGAAATAAACCTCAAATCAATCATGTTACCTTATATTGAATTGATATGGATCCAATCACAAGAGTTTGATATTCTTCTTTAGGCTCATATACAGGACAATCAATGGATCCCACTTTGATAGTTTTCACATTAAAAATTGTATTGACTCCACATACTTTATCAATCCTCTTGGGAAAATAGACAGTGTGTTCCTTATCATCAACATTGAAAGTAACCATGCCTTTATTGCAATCAATAACAGCCCCTGCAGTATTAAGAAAGGGTCTTCCAAGAATAATGGACATATTATCATCTTCAGGCATTTCCAACACAACAAAATCAGTTAATATTAAGCAATGTTGAGTAACTTGCACAGGAACATTTTCACATAAACCAACAGGAATAGCAGTAGATTTATCAGCCATTTGCAAAGATATATCAGTAGGTATCAATTTATCTAAATAAAGTCTCTTATAAAGAGAAAAAGGCATCACACTAACACCTGCTCCCAAATCACATAGAGCAGTTCTAACATAATTATTCTTGATGGAACAAGGAATAGTCGGTATACCTGGATCTCCAAGCTTCTTTGGAATCTTACCATTGAAGGAGTAATTAGCAAGCATAGTGGAAATTTCCTCATTGGGGATTTTCCTTTTGTTAGTAACAATATCTTTCATATACTTTGAATAAGGAGGCAATTTAATAGCATCAGTCAAAGGGATTTGCAAAAATAAAGGTTTCATCCAATCACAAAATTTATTATAATGTTCCTCCTCCTTTGATTTTAGTTTCTTAGCAGGAAAAGGCATTTGCTTTTGAACCCAAGGTTCTCTTTCATTACCATGCTTCTCAGTAATAAAATCTTCTTTAGTATACTTTTTATTTTTAGCATGCTTTTCAGGTTCTTTTTCAATTTCTTCTTTATCAGGAGTATCATTCTTATCATTATCTTCCTCATGTTCATTACCACTTTCAGTTTCAGCATAAATAGAAATACTATTAGGATCATTAACAGGTTCAGAGGATTCTACAACATTCTTATGTTTCTTTTTCTTTTTCTTAGATGGAGCACTAGTTTTAATTGGTTGAGAATCTTGTTCAACTCTTTTGGGATGCCCTTCAGGATATAGAGGATCCTGGGTAGAAGCACCACCTCTAGTTGTTACTTCACAAGCATGTTTTTCTTTAGAATTATTTCCCAACAAGTCATTTTGCACTTTAGTAAGTTGATCAATTTGAGTTTGAACCATTTGAAAATGTTTAACAAGTATCTTAACATCATTGGAGGTTCTCTCCACAATACCATGCAATTCACTAATAGCTCGGGAATTTTCCATTAAATGATTCTCTACTCTCATATTAAAGTTTTCTTGCTTAACAATATAATTATCAAATTCATCTAAGCATTGAGCAGGAGATTTTGAATACGGAATATCTTCCCTAGTAAAGTGTTGAAGCGAGTGTACCTCAATCATGGATGAAGGGGGAATTGTCTCACATATATCTTCAATAGGAGGTAAATTCTTCACATCTTCAGGTTTAATACCCTTCTCCTTAAGAGACTTCTTGGCTTCCCTCATATCTTCATCATTTAATTTAATCATACCCCTCTTCTTCACTATCGGTGTCGGGGTTGGTTCAGGTGTAGACCAATCATCATGATTCCGGCCTATTTTAGCCAATAATTCTTCAGCGTCTTCTGGAGTTCTTTTCCTGAAAACACAACCAGCACAACTATCCAGGTATGCCCTAGACTCAATGGTTAGTCCACTATAAAATATATCAAGTAAATCATTCTTTTCCAAATCATGGTCAGGCTGAGCTCTAATAAGAGAACAAAATCTAGCCCAAGCCTCAGGCAATTTCTCTCCATCTTCCTGGTCAAAATTATAAATTCTCTGCAAAGCAGCATGTTGAGCACTAGCAGGAAAGTATTTACGGAAGAAAACATCAAGCAATTCTTTTGGACTTTTAATAGAACCAGGAGACAAATTATTATACCAAGTTTTAGCATCATCCTTTAATGAGAAAGGAAAAATTTTAGCGACAAAGTAAGTACGCATCTTAATATCATCAGAAAACAAGCCACTAAGAGTAGATAACTCAGTCATGTGTTCAACAGCACTTTCTTTTTCAGTACCACAAAAGGGTGTTTTCTCAACAATAGCTATATGAGATAGATCAAGAGAAAAATCATAATCTTTATCCCTAATGCTTATAGGAGATGTGGCAAATTTAGGATCAGGAGACAGTTTATATCTAACAGCATGTTCTGCAAGCAACTTTTTAATTTTTCTTGCATCAGTAGTAGCATTGCATTTTTCAATAAAATCATCATCAAGCTCTACATAATCTTCATCAAGATCATCACTAGAATATTCAACAGACTCAGGTGAATTAACAGGTGTAGCAGCATTTTCATTAGGAGTTTCAGTATTTTCAATTTGTCTAGACCTAGCAATTGTAGCATCTAGAAAAGATCCCAATGAACCACTATCATCAAGCACAGCAGAAACATTATCAATATTATGAGAATTTTCAGATTCAGCAGAAGTACCAGCACGCGAAGCATGTGGCGGTGAAACAAGTTTATCAATCACAGATGGTGAATCAAGAGCAGCAGAGGTACTCAGAGTTGTACCTTTTCTTGTAGTGGATGGTAATATGGCGATCTTAGTATCGCGAGGTTTACCCATAATGGAGAATTTGCAGCGAACAATATCAATCCAAGTGAACTTCCAAATAAAGCTATGCTCCCGGCAACGGCGCCAGAAAATAGTCTTGATGACCCACAAGTATAGGGGATCGCAACAGTCTTCGAGGGAAGTATTACCCAATTTATTGATTCGACACAAGGGAGACAAAGAATACTTGTAAGCCTTAACAGCGGAGTTGTCAATTCAGCTGCACCTGGAAACAGACTTGCTCGCAAGAGTTTATCAGTAACAGTTCTATGGTAGTGGAAATAGCGGAATAACAGCAGCAGTGAAATAAAGACAGCAGTAGTGATTATAGTAAACAGCAGGATTAAAATACTGTAGGCATAGGGACGGATTTAACGCGTTGCATGGATGAGAGAAACTCATATAACAATCAAAGCATGGGCATTTGCAGATAATAATAAAACAGTATCCAAGTACTAATCAATCAATAGGCATGTGTTCCATATTTAGTCGTACGTGCTCGCAATGAGAAACTTGCACAACATCTTTTGTCCTACCAGCCGGTGGCAGCCGGGCCTCTAGGGAAACTACTGGATATTAAGGTACTCCTTTTAATAGAGTACCGGAGCAAAGCATTAACACTCCGTGAACACATGTGATCCTCACATCACTACCATCCCCTCCGGTTGTCCCGATTTCACTTCGGGGCCATTGGTTCCGGACAGCGACGTGTGTATACAACTTGCAGGTAAGACCATAAACAATGAATATCTTCATGAAACAATAACATGTTCAGATCTGAGATCATGGCACTCGGGCCCTAGTGACAAGCATTAAGCATAACAAGTTGCAACAATATCATAAAAGTGACATCTACGGATACTAGGCACTATGCCCTAACAATCTTATGACTATTACATGACCAATCTCATCCAATCCCTACCATCCCCTTCAGCCTACAGCGGGGGAATTACTCACACATGGATGGGGGAAACATTGCTGGTTGATGGAGAGGCGTTGGCGGTGATGGCGGTGAAGATCTCCTCCAATTCCCCGTCCCGGAGTGTGCCGAACGGAGACTTCTGGCTCCCGCGACGGAGTTTCGCGATGTGGCGGCTTCTTTGGCGATGTCGACTTCTCCCGTGCGTTTTTAGGTCGAGGCGATAAGTAGTCCGAAGCGGAGGCCGGCCGAGGGGCCACACCACATGGCCGCGGGCCCCCGGCCGCGCCGCCATGTGGTGTGGGGCCCGGGCCTCCACCTCCTTCGCCCTTCTGGCTCCGTCAATATTTTGGTAAAATAGGGCCATCTGAAGAAATTCCGAGGATTTTCCCGAAAGTTGGATTTCTGCACAAAAACGAGACACCAGAGCAATTCTGCTGAAAACAGCGTTAGTCCGTGTTAGTTGTATCCAAAATACACAAATTAGAGGCAAAACAATAGCAAAAGTGTTCGGGAAAGTAGATACGTTTTGGACGTATCAGTTATCTCCCAAGAAGTTCTTTCTTTATAGCCATTAAGATGGGCTCAGCAATTTTATTGATGATGCTCTCATAAGGATGAGAGTCGCATCAAAGAGAGCATCAAAAAGCAAGTATGAAACAAATTTAAGCCTAACCCTCTTTCTATGAAAAGGAATCTTGTACACAAATAAATTCATGAAGAACAAAGTGACAAGCATAAGAAGATAAGACACGAGTAACTTCAAGATTCTCAACATAAAGAGGGGAAACTTAATATTATTAAGATGCATACAACCGTGTTTCCCTCTCTCATAATAACTTTCAGTAGCATCATTGATGAAATCCACAATATAACCATCACTTAAAACATTCTTATCATGGTTCATATGCATAAGGGTATCATTATTTTTGACATAAGAAAAACTCTTCTCATTAATAGTAATTGGAGCAGGATCATTATTAAGAATTTGAACATGGTAAACAAGTTGCATACTAAGGGAATGGTTTTTGGCAAGCCCATCATAACTATGACAAGTTTCATAAGGATAATTGTAACATGTGTCATATCCATCTCTATAGCGATTATCTAAACCAGAATATGTAATATCATCATTTTCACTAAAAGTAGAGGTCTCAAATATAGGATCTTCAAGCACAACATCCCCAAGCTTAGAGCTTTCAATATCATCATTTGAGGGAACATGAATAGTGCTATCATCATTACTTTCATAATCAGTACCAAAGAGATTTCCAATATCAAAGGTAGTGTGCTCTTCCAAATCATGATCACTAATATGGGTAAAGGGCATAGGAAGATCATCGTACTCAGATTCATTATCATAATAATCATTAGGAGCAACATACTTACGGTTACCTATTGTTACCTCATACACGCGGGGATATGCTGTTACCTCTTTCTTTTTATTCCCCTTCTTCTTCTTCATCTTCTTCTTCTTCTTCTTCTTCTTCTTCTTCTTCTTCTTCTTCTTCTTCTTCTTCTCTCCTCCTTCTTTAGGAGGGAGAGGCTTGATGAGAGGCTTCTCCACATAACCTGCTTTATTTCCAGAAACAATAGAAGAAACCTTGGAGGATTCCTTCTTTTCATTAATAAGTTTGAAACACATAGCGGTCCTATCATATTTTGGCAAAGTGTCATCTTCTAAAATATTTTGTATGTAAGTATTTTTATGGCAATTATTAATGCAATAAGAAAGACACCCATGCAGGACATCATCAATATCAAGATCGTTAATATCTAACAAAGAAATTTTCTTGATAACTCTTCACACTTCAAAAATAAGGTAAGTTCATCATGCTGATTAGGAGTAATTTCATCATCACAATACAAATTTGCAGCACTCATGGGGTTCAAATTATCATTGGAGGAGCATTGAAAATTAAAATGACCAACTCTATTGCAAAGTTCACAAATAAAAGGATAGAGGGCACACACTTTTTCACCAAGATCATCTAAAGCCCTAGACCACTTTCTAGTTTTTTCATTCCTATGATGGATACAATATTCATCTTCGATTTGATTTATTCCACAAGGTCTATGTATTCCACAAAAATTAACATGCTTATAGGAAATAGCATTTTCAGAAGTTTGAACATGTTCATTGCAATCATTAATAACAGTTTCATCCTTCATGCAAGCGTCTTTAAAAGGTTCATGATACTTATCAAAATTCTTCCTAGGCAATTCGAAATGGGAGGCAAAAGCTTTATAAAGATTTGCAATAACTTGAGAGTCAAGACCATAAGTAGCACTCATATTTCGAAATTTATCAGTATCCATAAAAGTTTCAATGCATTCATAATCATAATTTATACCTGACTCTCTACCTTTGTCGTTCTCCCAATCTTCAGCGTTCTTCCTGAATCCGATTAAGAAGGTCCCATTTAAACTCTTCTTTGTTGCGTGTGAATGATCCAGAACAAGCAGTATCCAGCAAGGTTTTATCTTGAAAAGAAAGTCTTGCATAGAAATTATCAATGATAACATTACCAGGAAGCTCATGATTGGGGCATTTGAGCATTAAGGACTTCAATCTCTCCCATGCTTGGGCAATACTCTCTCCATCATGAGGCCAGAAATTATATATACGGTTTCGGTCTTTGTGAATTTCACTTGGAGGATAGAACTTAGAATAAAATAGAGGCACAATATCCTTCCAATCAAGAGAACGCCCGTCCTTCAGCAGTTTATACCAATGCGCCGCTTTACCAGATAGCGACATAACAAATAATTTCTTCCTAACTTCATCCATTGAAATACCTGCACACTTGAATAACCCGCATAATTCATCTAAAAACAGTAAATGATCTTCAGGATGAACAGTTCCATCCCCTTCATAGCGGTTATCCATAACACGTTCAATAATTTTCATGGGTATCTTGAAAGGAATACTTTCAGCAGGTGGATTTAAAATATCACAAGCATCATTAGAGTTATCGCATATAGGAGATAAAGTATTATCAGAGCAAATTTTCTCCCCTAAAGATGGGAAGCTAAAAAGATCACAAAAACTAGCTTCCCCAAGCTTAGACTTCTCCATAGCATTAGCAGTAATTGCATTCATACCAATAACATTGCTACTAGCATGCAAATAAGGTTCCATAGGTTTTTTAATTTTCGTATCAAACAATTCTAAATCAGGAAAAAGATTAAAAAGCTCACTAATTTTTTTGTTGTTTTCCATTATGCCTAACTAGTGAAAATAAAAACAAGAAACAAAAAGATGCAATTGCAGAGTCTAAAGGAGATAGCTTCGAGCACTCACACACCGGCAACAATGCTAAGAAATAACTTAGTAGTCGGAGGATGTGAATACCTTTTACCTTACCTCCCCGGCAACGGCGCCAGAAAATAGCTTGATGTCGACTCACGCTTCTTTTCCTGTAGACAGTGTTGGGCCTCCAAGAGCAGAGGTTTGTAGAACAGCAGCAAGTTTCCCTTAAGTGAATCACCCAAGGTTTATCGAACTCAGGGAGGTAGAGGTCAAAGATAGTCCTCTCAAGCAACCCTGCAATTAAGATACAAGAAGTCTCTTGTGTCCCCAACACACCTAATACACTTGTTAGATGTATAGGTGCACTAGTTCGGCGAAGAGATAGTGAAATACAAGCAGTATGGATGAATATGAGTGGTAATAGCAATCTGAATAAAATATGGCAGCGAGTAAACATGCAACAGAACGTAAATAAACGGAGATTCGATGTTTGGAAACAAGGCCTAGGGATCATACTTTCACTAGTGGACACTCTCAACATTGATCACATAAGTAAATAAGTTCTCTTCCTTTGTACTACTTTCAAAGACTCTATTGTTGGATAACAAACACCATTCATTGTGTAGGGCTACGAGAGCACCTCAATGCCGGAGTTAACAAGCTCCACAACGTCATAAAGGAATCACATAGAGAGTAATTCCGGAGTTCATATAAAGTAACTCTAGAGTGCATAGTAATAGTTAACTTCACAATCTACAAGAGATCACGATCATAACCTACGCCAAGTACTACATGATGCACACACTGTCCACATTACATCATGAAGGAGGAATAGACTACTTTAATAACATCACTAGAGTAGCACATAGATTAATAGTGATACAAAGCTCATCATATGGATCTCAATCATGCAAAGCAATTCATGAGATCATTGTATTGAGAAGAGAGAGAGATTAACCACATAGCTACGGTAGAGCCCTCAGCCTCGGGGGAGAACTACTCCCTCCTCGTCATGGGAGACAGCGATGGCGATGAAGATGGCGGCGGTTGATACGTCTCCAACGTATCGATAATTTCTTATGTTCCATGCTACTTTATTGATGATACCTACATGTTTTATGCACATTATATGTCATATTTATGCATTTTCTGGAACTAACCTATTAACAAGATGCCGAAGAGCCAGTTGTTGTGCTGTTTTTGGTTTCAGAAATCCTAGTAAAGAAATATTCTCGGAATTGGACGAAACTTTCGCCCAGGGTCCTATTTTTGCACGAAGCTTCCAGAAGACCGAAGACCTAACGAAGTAGGGCCACGAGGCAGGGGGTGGCCGGCGCGGCCCAGCCCTTGGCCGCGCCCTGCCCTGGGCCCCTCGTGTGGCCCCTCGCGTTGACCTTCCGCCTACTTAAAGCTCCGTCGCGAAACCCCCCGAGAGCCACGATACGGAAAACCTTACAGAGACGCCGCCGCCGTCCCATCTCGGGGATTCGAGATCGCCTCCGCACCTGGAGAGGGGATTCATCTCCCGGAGGACTCTTCATCGCCATGATCGCCTCCGGAGTGATGAGTGAGTAGTTCACCCCTGGACCATGGGTCCATAGCAGTAGCTAGATGGTCGTCTTCTCCTTGTTGTGCTTCATTGTTAGATCTTGTGAGCTGCCTAACATGATCAAGATCATCTATATGTAATTCTATATGTTGTGTTTGTCGGGATCCGATGGATAGAGAGTACTATGATTATGGTGATTATCAATCTATTGTTCATGTGTTGTTTATGATCTTGCATGCTCTCCGTTATTAGTAGAGGCTCTGGCCAAGTTTTTACTCTTAACTCCAAGAGGGGGTAATTATGCTCGATAGTGGGTTCATGCCTTCATTGATACCTGGGACAGTGACAGAAAGTTCTAAGGTTGTGATGTGTTGTTGCCACTAGGGATAAAACATTGATGCTATGTCTAAGGATGTAGTTATTGATTACATTACGCACAATACTTAATGCAATTGTCTGTTGCTTTGCAACTTAATACTGGAGGGGGTCGGACGATAACCTGAAGGTGGACTTTTTAGGCATAGATGCAGTTGGATGGCGGTCTATGTACTTTGTCGTAATGCCCAATTAAATCTCACTATATTTACCATGTCATGTATATGCATTGTTATGCCTTTCTCTATTTTGTCAATTGCCCGACTGTAATTTGTTCACCCAACATGCTTTTATCTTATGGGAGAGACACCTCTAGTGAACTGTGGACCCCGGTCCTATTCTTTCCATAGCATACAATCTACTTGTTTTATGTTTTCTTTGCAAACATCTTCCACTCGATACGTTTAATCCTTTGTTACAGCAAGCCGGTGAGATTGACAACCTCACTGTTTCGTTGGGGCAAAGTACTTTGGTTGTGTTGTGCAGGTTCCTAGTTGGCGTCGGAATCCCTGGTGTTGCGCCGCATCACATTTCGCGACCATCAACCTTCAACGTGCTTCTTGGCTCCTACTGGTTCGATTAAACCTTGGTTTCATTCTGAGGGAAAACTTGCCACTGTGCGCATCATACCTTCCTCTTGGGGTTCCCAACGGACGTGTACATCTACGCGCATCAAGCACTTTTTCTGGCGCCGTTGCCGGGGAGATCAAGACACGCTGCAAGGGGAGTCTCCACTCAATCTCTTTACTTTGTTTTTGTCTTGCTTTATTTTATTTACTACTTTGTTTGCTGCACTAAATCAAAATACAAAAAAATTAGTTGCTAGTTTTACTTTATTTGCTATCTTGTTTGCTATATCAAAAACACAAAAAAATTAGTTACTTGTCTTTACTTTGTTTGCCTAGTTTACTTTTTGCTTATTTCATCATGCTTAATCCTAAGTTTACTTTGGAAGAGATACCGGTAGGACGAGGGTGTATCATTGGAAGAGATAATATAGAAGAATTTTTCACCCATGTTAGTATGGATGAAGATTTTGAAGATATACCATTATTAAAAACTGCTCCTACTTATGAAAGTGCTTCTGCCTGTTTGATACACATGTTAGAAACTAGATTTGTTAATCTCAATCCCATAATACAACATATGTTTCTTACACTTTCGGATATGGAGATGGGGGAAAAGAGAAATTTTGTTTTAAAAGTCCTTGTTAGAGAATTTGAGGATATAGTTAAAGAAGCTAGAAAAGTTTTTATTAAGCATAAGAGGCTTGGTTTCTTTCCTAATTTTAAACAAATACTTGAAAAGATGGATATGGATAGAATTAAGTATACTAATAATGTTAATGATGGTAGGGAAATTAAAGCGCCAATACCTAGTAAACTACTAGGGATGCATGAAGCTTTGGAAAATAACTATGCTTGGCTTGTTCCTGAAAATTTGTTTGATGAGAATAGTAAGCCTAGGAGCAATGAGAGAGGGGTTACTTATATAGACCAGATACAATGCATTGTTGAGAAAACTCCCAACACCCCTGGTAATGATGTTGATGCTTCTTCATTCGATAATACTTGATTTGCACTTTCTGCGCCTAGCTGAAAGGCGTTAAAGAAAAGCGCTTATGGGAGACAACCCATGTTTTTACCTACAGCAATTTTTTGTTTTATTGAGTCTTGGAAGTTGTTTACTACTGTAGCAACCTCTCCTTATCATGTTTTTGTGCCAAGTAAAGTTTCTATGTCAAAGTTGATGTTATATTTGGGATCGCTGCACAGAAACAGCATTGCTGTCTGTCACGAATCTGGGCATAATTCTCTGTAGAAAATTCGAAAAAATCTGCCAATTTACGAGCGTGATCCTCAGATATATACGCAACTTTCATTAGTTTTGAGTTTTTCCATTTGAGCAAGTCTGGTGCCATTTATAAATTCGTCTTTACGGACTGTTCTGTTTTTGACAGATTCTGCCTTTTATTTCGCATTGCCTCTTTTGCTATGTTGGATTTATTTCTTTGATCCATTAATGTCCAGTAGCATTATGCAATGTCAAGAAGTGAAAAGAATGATTGTGTCACCTCTGAATGTGTGAATTATTAATGATGCACTAACCCTCTAATGAGTTTGCTTGAAGTTTGGTGTGAAGGAAGTTTTCAAGGGTCAAGAGAGGAGAATGATATACTAAGATCAAGAGGAGTGAAAGCTCTAAGCTTGGGGATGCCCCCGTGGTTCATCCCTGCATATTTTAAGAAGACTCAAGCGTCTAAGCTTGGGGATGCCCAAGGCATCCCCTTCTTCATCGACAACATCATCAGGTTCCTCCCCTGAAACTATATTTTTATTCAGTCACATCTGGTGTTCTTTACTTGGAGCGTCGGTTTGTTTTCGTTTTTGTTTTTGTTTGAATAAGATGGATCCTAGCATTCACTTTGTGGGAGAGAGACACGCTCCGCTGTTGCATATGGACACATGTGTCCTTAGGCTTTACTCATAATGTTCAAGGCGAAGTTTCTTCTTCGTTAATTTGTTATATGGTTGGAATTGGAAAATGCTACATGTAGTAATTCTAAAAATGTCTTGGATAATGTGATACTTGGCAATTGTTGTGCTCATGTTTAAGCTCTTGCATCATATGCTTTGCACCCATTAATGAAGAAATACATAGAGCTTGCTAAAATTTGATTTGCATATTTGGTTTCTCTAAGGTCTAGATAATATCTAGTATTGAGTTTTGAACAACAAGGAAGACAGTGTAGAGTCTTATAATGTTTACAATATGTCTTTTATGTGAGTCTTGCTGCACTTGTTCATCCTTGAGTTTGCTTCAAATAACCTTGCTAGCCTAAACCTTGTATCGAGAGGGAATACTTCTCATGCATCCAAAATCCTTGAGCCAACTACTATGCCATTTGTGTCCACCATACCTACCTACTACATGGTATTTCTCCGCCATTCCAAAGTAAATTGCTTGAGTGCTACCTTTAAAATTCCATCATTCACCTTTGCAATATATAGCTCATGGGACAAAATAGCCTTAAAAACTATCGTAGTATTGAATATGTACTTATGCACTTTATATTTTATTAAGTTGCTTGTTGTGCGATAACCATGTTTCTGGGGAACGCCATCAACTATTGTTGAATATCATGTGAGTTGCTATGCATGTCCGTCTTGTCTGAAGGTCTATCATTTTAGTGGTTGGAGCATGCAAAATTGTTAGAGAAGAACATTGGGCCGCTAACTAAAGCCATGAACCATGGTGGAAGTTTCAGTTTTGGACATATATCCTCAATCTCATATGAGAATAATAACTTTGCTACATGCTTATGCATTAAAGAGGAGTCCATTATCTGTTGTCCATGTTGTCCCGGTATGGATGTCTAAGTTGAGAATAATCAAAAGCGAGAAATCCGAAATGCGAGCATTCTCCTTGGACCTTTGTACAGGCGGCATGGAGGTACCACTTTGTGACACTTGGTTGAAACATGGCATGCGAAGACCCGGTAGTCCAAGTTAAGTAGGACGAGGTGCGGGCACTATTAGTATACTATGCGTGAGGCTTGCAACTTGTAAGATATAATTTACATAACTCATATGCTTTATTACTACCGTTGACAAAATTGTTTCATGTTTTCAAAATAAAAGCTCTAGCACAAATACAGCAATCGATGCTTTCCTCTGCGAAGGACCATTCTTTTACTTTTATTGTTGAGTCAGTTTACCTATCTCCTTCCACCTTAAGAAGCAAACACTTGTGTGAACTGTGCATTGATTCCTACATACTTGCATATTGCACTTGTTATATTACTTTATGTTGACAACTATCCATGAGATATACATGTTATAAGTTGAAAGCAACCGCTGAAACTTAATCTTCCATTGTGTTGCTTCAACACCTCTACTTTGATTTATTGCTTTATGAGTTAACTCTTATGCAAGACTTATTGATGCTTGTCTTGAAGTACTATTCATGAAAAGTCTTTGCTATATGATTCAGTTGTTTACTCATGTCATTACCTTTGCTTTGATCGCTGCATTCATTACATATGTTTACAAATAGTATGATCAAGATTATGATGGCATGTCACTTCAGAAATTATCTTTGTTATCGTTTTACCTGCTCGGGACGAGCAGAACTAAGCTTGGGGATGCTGATACGTCTCCAACGTATCGATAATTTCTTATGTTCCATGCTACTTTATTGATGATACCTACATGTTTTATGCACATTATATGTCATATTTATGCATTTTCTGGAACTAACCTATTAACAAGATGCCGAAGAGCCGTTGCTGTTTTCTGCTGTTTTTGGTTTCAGAAATCCTAGTAAAGAAATATTCTCGGAATTGGACGAAACTTTCGCCCGGGGTCCTATTTTTGCACGAAGCTTCCAGACCGAAGACCTAACGAAGTAGGGCCACGAGGAGGCCAGGGGTGGCCGGCGGCCCACCCTTGGCCGCGCGGCCCTGCCCCTGGGCCCCTCGTGTGGCCCCTCGCGTTGACCTTCCGCCTACTTAAAGCTCCCGTCGCGAAACCCCCACGAGAGCCACGATACGGAAAACCTTACAGAGACGCCGCCGCCGAATCCCATCTCGGGGATTCGGAGATCGCCTCCGGCACCCTGCCGGAGAGGGGATTCATCTCCCGAGGACTCTTCATCGCCATGATCGCCTCCGGAGTGATGAGTGAGTAGTTCACCCCTGGACCATGGGTCCATAGCAGTAGCTAGATGGTCGTCTTCTCCTTGTTGTGCTTCATTGTTAGATCTTGTGAGCTGCCTAACATGATCAAGATCATCTATATGTAATTCTATATGTTGTGTTTGTCGGGATCCGATGGATAGAGAGTACTATGATTATGGTGATTATCAATCTATTGTTCATGTGTTGTTTATGATCTTGCATGCTCTCCGTTATTAGTAGAGGCTCTGGCCAAGTTTTTACTCTTAACTCCAAGAGGGGTAATTATGCTCGATAGTGGGTTCATGCCTTCATTGATACCTGGGACAGTGACAGAAAGTTCTAAGGTTGTGATGTGTGTTGCCACTAGGGATAAAACATTGATGCTATGTCTAAGGATGTAGTTATTGATTACATTACGCACAATACTTAATGCAATTGTCTGTTGCTTTGCAACTTAATACTGGAGGGGGTTCGGACGATAACCTGAAGGTGGACTTTTTAGGCATAGATGCAGTTGGATGGCGGTCTATGTACTTTGTCGTAATGCCCAATTAAATCTCACTATATTTACCATGTCATGTATATGCATTGTTATGCCTTTCTCTATTTTGTCAATTGCCCGACTGTAATTTGTTCACCCAACATGCTTTTATCTTATGGGAGAGACACCTCTAGTGAACTGTGGACCCCGGTCCTATTCTTTCCATAGCATACAATCTACTTGTTTTACTGTTTTCTTTGCAAACATCTTCCACTCGATACGTTTAATCCTTTGTTACAGCAAGCCGAGATTGACAACCTCACTGTTTCGTTGGGGCAAAGTACTTTGGTTGTGTTGTGCAGGTTCCTACGCCGGAATCCCTGGTGTTGCGCCGCATCACATTTCGCGACCATCAACCTTCAACGTGCTTCTTGGCTCCTACTGGTTCGATTAAACCTTGGTTTCATACTGAGGAAAACTTGCCACGTGCGCATCATACCTTCCTCTTGGGGTTCCCAACGGACGTGTACATCTACGCGCATCAGCGGTGTCGATGGAGATGGCTCCGGGGGCAATTCCCCGTCCCGGCGGCGTGCCGGAACAGAGACTTCTGTCCCCCAAATTGGAGTTTCGCGATGGCGGCGGCTTTGGACCTTTTCTCGTATCGTGGTTTTTCCGTATCGAAGATTTAGGTCAAGATGACTTATATAGGCGAAGAAACGGAGTCGGAGGGCTGACGAGGCCGCCAGACAGTAGGGGGGCGCGCCCCCTCCCCTGGGCCGCGCCGGCCACCTGTGTGGGGGCCCTAGGCCTCCCCTCTGGACCCTCTCCGGTGTTCTGGAAGCCCCCGGGAAAAATAAGATGTTGGGCATTGATTTCGTCCAATTCCGTGAATATTTCCTTACTAGGATTTAAACCAAAAAAGAAAAACAGGAACTGCACTTTGGCATCTCGTCAATAGGTTAGTTCCGGAAAATGCATCAAAACGATATAAAGTGTGAACAAAACATGTAGGTATTTTCATAAAACAAGCATGGAACATCAAATTATAGATACGTTTGAGACGTATCGTTCCAACCCCAATTAATAACTTTCATTAATAATTCTCTTCACATGTTTTGCCCTGATTTATCGTAAGCAACTTAATTTTGCAATAGACACTCCTCCATGGTATGTGAAATGTTGGAAGGAACCCGAGGATTCGGTTAGCCATGGCTTGTGAAAGCAAAGGTTGGGGGAGTGTCATCCATAAATAAAACTAAAATACATGTGTAAACAAAAGAGAAGGGGGATGATCTACCTTGCTGGTAGAGATAACGTCCTTCATGGGAGCCGCTCTTGGAAGGTCTGTTTGACAAGGGGGTTAGAGTGCCCACTACCATTCGTTGACGACAACAAACACCTCTCAAAACCTTACTTTTATGCTCTTTATATAGTTTCAAAACTTAAAAAGCTCTAGCACATGATTTAATCCCTGCTTCCCTCTACGAAGGGCCTATCTTTTACTTTTATGTTGAGTCAGTAAACCTATTTCCCTCTATCTCAAGCAAGCAATTGAGTTGTTGTGATCCAACCATTTATATTGTGATCTATTTAATCATGCCTTTTATTCTTCCTTGTTTAGTACAAATTTTATCTGAATGAATATGACTTTGAAGGCTATCAATGATTATGAGGAGATTGTTATGATTGAGGATGTAAGTTCTGCCATATAAGTTCTAATATAAAGGCTTTGCTCGAAAGATAAGTACAATCTGTTAATAGTTCTTTGACCAAGAACAAGGTTTGCCATAACCAATTATGATTTCCTATGCACCTTTATTTGTGATTTCTCTTTACTTATTTCAAGTTGAGTTATATGAGGAAGATGTTTACTAGAATGTCTTGTGTGAATTAATAAATGTGATGCTTCTTGTCCGTATTTTATTTATCGACTCTTCACTCCATAAACATGTGGTCTTGTTTACTGAGTTCAGTTTTGCTTGGGGACAAGCGAGGTCTAATCTTGGGGGGAGTTGATACGTCCATTTTACATCACTATTTTATATCATAATTTACTGTTATTCATTGATATATTTCATATTTAGAGATGATACTTATGTTATTTCACCTATTTTGCATGTTTCATGATTATTGGAGAATTATTCACCGGAGTCAGAATTCTGCTGGAAAAAGCACCGTTAGGATACCATATTTCTGAAGATCAACAATTGACGAAAAATACACCGAAGCTCTTATTTTCCCAGATGACGGAGCCATCCAAAAGGGGAGGCCGAGGAGGGCCGCCATGGCCCCCCAATAGGCCGGCGCGGGCCCTGCCCTGGCCGCGCCGCCATGTGGGGAGGGGGCCCACGACCCCCCTAGGCCATCTCTCCTTCGCGTACTTCATCTCCCGAGAACCCTAAGGTACTGGGAGGCATCGAGAATAGACACAGCTGCCTCTGCGGGGCGGAAAAACACCAGAGAGAAAAGAGCTCTCCGGTGGGCAGGAATCCGCCGGGGAAATTCCCTCCCGGAGGGGGAAATCATCGCCATCGTCACTGTCATCGAGCTGGACTTCATTGGGATCATCATCATCATCATCTCCACCATTGACATCGTCATCTCCACCGCTGCACCTCGTCTCCGCTGTAACATCTTGGGTTGAATCTTGGTTATTTCATAGGGGAAACTCTCCCGGTGTTGATTACTCCTTGTTATTGATGCTATTGAGTGAAACCATTGGATCAAGGTTTATGTTCAGATTGTTATCCATCATTATATCACCTCTGATCATGTTCCATATGATGTCTCGTGAGTAGTTCGTTTAGTTCTTGAGGACATGGGTGAAGTCTAAATGTTAGTAGTGAACTATGTTGAGTAATATTTAATGGTTTGATATTTAAGTTGTGGTGTCATTCTTCTAGTGGTGTCATGTGAACGTCGACTACATGATACTTCACCTTTATGGGCCTAGGGGATACATCTTGTATTCGTTTGCTAATTGTGGGGTTGCCGGAGTGACAGCAACCTGAACCCCTGTTGGTATATCGATGCAGGAGGGATAGCAGGATCTTAGAGTTTAAGGTTGTGGTTAGATTTATCTTAATTACTTTCTTGTATTTGCGGATGCTTGCAAGGGGTTTAATTACAAGTATGTATTAGTCCTAGGAAGGGCGGTGCATTAGCATAGGTTCACCCACACAACACTTATTAAAACAATGAAGATTAATCAACTATATGAAGCGAAAGCACTAGACTAAATTCATGTGTGTCCTCAAGAACGTTTGGTCATTATAAGTAAACAAACCGGCTTGTCCTTTGTGCTAAAAAGGATTGGGCCACTCGCTGCAATTATTACTCTCGCATTTTACTTACTTGTATTTTATTTATCTGCTATATCAAAACCCCCTGAAAACTTGTCTGTGAGCATTTACAGTGAATCCTTCATCGAAACTGCTTGTCAACACCTTCTGCTCCTCGTTGGGTTCGACACTCTTATTTATCGAAAGTACTACGATACACCCCCTATACTTGTGGGTCATCATCGTTCCACGTCTCGCTTCATCTTGGGCCAATAGTAATGGGTGGAGAGCATGGCAAGAGTCTTGTCGCATCCAAAGTGTCCCATGAGTTCACATCCAGGTGACTCTTTGAAAAGCAACTCTCAAAGAGAAGACTCGGGTATGCAAATTTTGTTAGCTTTGAACAAGAAACCATTATGCAAATAGAAATCATCAAATCCTTTTTAAATGGAATAGTTGGCAAAAATGTGGCCAAAGAATGTATCGGTTGGGTAAAGTTCCCTTATCTCATCAAGACCCAACACATGAAAATCCAAACGAGTAAGCAAAAGGTTGTTCCTGTGGGAAAGAGCATCCTCCAGGATCTGGGTTGCAGGAAGCCTTCCGCCTCCAAGCTCCGTAGTTCCTCTTCGGTGGCAGTGCAGGGCCACCATTGTCCCTTCACCTCGCCTTCGCGGGTTCGAGCCTTAGATTTTTTTGGCAGCGGCCTCATCAACCTTCTGCTCCATCTTCTCCCTTTCGGCAAGCTCGGCCGGATAGATGGGTGCGCCCTCAATGATCTTGCCGGATCCCTGAGAAGGATCCAGCCGGATTGGTATCAGGGGAGGAGGGACGGAGGCAAGTGGTGTTGCCATAATAGGTTCCGACTGAGGCCGAGGAGAAGAAGACATCTGCACAAAGAACTGGCGTAAATACAACTAGCGGGAATCCATTTGGTTTGTTCATTCATCCCTGCGAGGTCCGATCAAAGCTTGGAGCCGGAGATCTTACCGGCAATGGCAGACGCGGTAGTCGGAGTTGCCGGCGGCGAGGTTTCGGCGCAGTGGCTTGTCGTACTTAAGAATAGTCGATGAACACGGCGCGTCGGAGAGATTCCGGCAAGGTTCCGGCGCGGCGGCGATGAGAGCTCGGAGGCGACGCTAAACTGAGAGCGACGTGAGGGGAGAAATGAATGGATTAAGGGGTTAAACCCTACGGCGGTGATATTTATAGCCTGGGAATGAGATTCGTGCTCCGCATCATGTGGTCGGAACGCAAGCGTCGCGCCATTGGATGAAGGACACGTGTCCTAACCCCTAGCGGTAAAATTGGCAAAAGGATTATTACTGGTGGAATTACCCGAAACTGGACCCTGAGTTGGCGGAACCATTTGGTCTCCGTAGAGGATCCGAGAAACTCCAAGGTACTTAATTTTAAATCTACGAGATAGTTATCCGGAGAACAATTTTGAAAGTTTGGTCGATGGATGAATTCATGTGGAGAGAAGACTTTCTGGCAAAGAGGCTGGAAAGATATTTTTTTGAAGTCGGAGTTCTTCGAGATTTCCAAGACTTCCTGAAGCTAGCCGGAGATTTGAGATGAGCAAGACGGAAGATATGGTGAACCTCGGAGAACTCCGGGGGCTACTGTTGTGTGTATACTTCATGAGTGTACCATCGACGGTGCCTAGATCCGGTAAGCCCGGGTGGCCCACAGATGGTGGTGGTGGCTTACGGCCCACCGGGCAGCCCAGTTGCTGTTGATCAAGATGGAAGAAGTCCAGCCCAGGACAAAGAGACGGATCTAGCCCGACTTGCGCCAGGAGTCGGATCCGACAGTAGCCGGATCCAGTACGATGTTTTACGTAGTAGTCGAATCCTTGACGTGCACAGCAATGTCGTATTCTGGCTAGGACTCCGTGTAAACCCTAGATCCTAACGCCTTTATAAGACGGATTCCGGGAGTCCTAGAGGCACAACCATAACTCATTGTAACAACGCGAAAGAGACCACATGATTCCAGACAACCAGCTGTAGGCCCTGCCTCCGAGCAGCATGTTCCGAAGCTAGGTAATCCGCCTACCACCGTCTCAATGGCTCTCCGCCCTATGGCCCCCACTTCTTCCCCACTTCGTGAGGATCCCTCCGCCGGGGTACCGTAGATTAGGCAACGACAATATCGATGCCGGTTTTTACAGACAAAACAGCGAGAAATGGGGGATGAATTAGGCGAGATGCGACGAGACATGGCGGGAGAGGTTGGGGCGAGATATGGCGGGAAAAACGGCTTGTATAGGCTAAACTCGGACACGGTGCATTAATCATGCAACATTTCGGCTATCAGTACGCTAATTAGTCCTTGTTGGCGAACTAGACGCCAATAAGACCTTGTCAGCCAACTAGTAGCCAATACAAAAATCAGAAGATTGGACAACGCCGCACACCTGCTCGGCCATCAGTTAGCCGATAGGGCCCTATCGGCCAATAGTTAGCCAAGTCCATATTATTTTTGACAAACCGCCGATTTACGTAATATTTGTGGTCTTAATTAAAATAAACGTATTATTTAGAATTTTTTTTAGCAGTTTTGTGGTCCTTTTCCTTGCGCCAGGCATCGAATTTGGTTAGACACCAAAATACTACTCGACGATTTATCGCTGAAAGTTAGAATTTGATCATATTGGAGAATATAACTAGCTAACTAGTGTTATGAATTTAGGATATGTGAGCTTTTGAGCCTTTCATGTATGCGGCAGTGCAACATCTCCAATCTCCTTGTCCCCCATTTAATTGTCTCTGTCACTTTTCCATGAATGGATCGATTGATCTAGCTACGGGTTGCCGTCCCTTTTCCTCCCCTTTTTCCCCTCCTCTCCTTTTTTCGGAATTAAAGTTAGCAAGTTCACCTCAAGGAAAAGGAGCTCGATCTGCTGGCGACCATGCGGGAGGAGTGCCCACGGTGGCAGCGACGGTGGTGATCCATCTTCGATTGCTTTTGTGCGAGGAGGCATGGCATGGGGAGAATGTACTCGATGACCATGCCAAGGTTTTGATCCTTCCACACTGCAGCTGCTCCTTTTGTAACTTTGGTACAGCCTGTCTTGGCTCATCCGACTGTACATTTGACATGTCAGGTCTTGTCCGAAAGCTAGTGTGAGCTCTGACCTGCTCACTTAACAGCTGACTCTTCCTATAGCTACGATGTTAATTACAGCCTGCTTGAAGACAATGGTTAGAATGACAACTACATTGGCATACTAAAACTAGGTACTGTTGTGATCAGCTGCACATAATACCTTAATCATGTGGCGGAGATCTTGACTTCTGTCGCACTAATTTTCTGCTCAACCAGCACCATTCCCAAGCTGCCAAAGGTTTAAGTGAAAGTTACTCCAGGTATATACCAGATGAAGCACTCAAGTGTACAAACTGTCACCTGTCCTTTGTGTACCTGATGCATCCTGGGTACAGAAATCAAGGCACATCATCCTGCTAGTAGCTCCCTTGCCGATCCGAGAACTTAAGTCTTGCTACTACAAACTCTCATCTTGTCTTCTTGAACCAAGTAAAATAACCTGCCGATTTGACCTCGGCTTCCTGCAGTGCAGTGTCTTCATGCGGCAGCCTCTCTATGCGAGCGGAAGCAAGCAGACACAAATACCAGACTGCATGGAGCAACTTTTGGACAGAACTAGTTGTTTAAACATTACTAAAGTGGAGGGTTAAAAGTTTTTTGCTGGAATCTTTTAGTCAACATTGTCTCTCTTCGGCAAAAATATAGTAGTTTCATGTAAATCCAGTTCGTATGGTACCGCTGAATTCTATTTACCTTTTTATTCATATATAAACCAAAAGTTAATCATAAACCGAAATAAATCTTATTCTTGTTAGAAGGGCAATGAAACACAGCAAGAGGTGAGGATATATTAATTATATTGGATACTTCACTAATTCATCACAAGTTCACTTCTACACACTGATTATCTGATCAACAAGCACCATTCCCAAGCATCACCCAACATACACATATACTCCATGATACTGAGAGTAATCACGCCATAGGTTGAAGTGAAAGTCACTCATCTTACGTTGCAGACAGATGGAGCACTCGAGTGTACACAAACTGTCACCCGTCCTATGTTCTTCTCGATGCATTTTGGGTGCAGAAAGCAATGCAGCTTAATCATAGCTCGCATGCAGCAACAGATCGGCCGGCCAGTGCGGATCCAAGAACCTGATCAGATCGATTAAGCTGTCCAAAACAAAGCACCCATCTTGTTCTTTCACTTGGAACAAATATATTAAGTTGCACATCTGACCACATTTTGATGTAGGTTCTTGCAGTGCACTGTCTGCAGCGACTGCATGCGGCAGCTAGCAGACAGAAAATAGCAAACTGCAGAGAGAAGGAAGAGCTTTGCTGATAGTGTGGACCTAAATAGTAGTTTAAAGGAGGTGCAGAGTTCTTTATTTCAAACCTTTGGATGCATATTGTATTCGTATTATTTTCATCCCCATTAATTATTCAATATTTAATCCTCCAATGATTGGCTTAATTGGACAATCAGCGCTTGTAGTCAACATAGTATTAAAATTTTGCTAACCTGTTTGGGTCGTGAACACATATATCATCTGACTGTTGATAACATTGTGTGTGTGCCTATGGTTCTTAAATAAAATTAGATTTGCAGTCACTGCACCATTTCTTGGAACACGGTTTCAGTTAACCAGATAGATGCTGTAATAACAAAACATTGCACCTTGGAACACGGTTTTCAGTTAACAGATAGATGCTGCCATAACAAAACATTGCACCCTTTCTTTTTTTTCCAAACGATCCGCCTGGATCGGATTTCATTACCACGGGATAACGAAACCATACAGAAAGTATCTCTTGCCCACCTGGCAAGTTACACAAGGTCTAGCTAAAGAAACGTAGCACAAAATATACAAAAAGCCGCCTAAGGCTAGCAGACAACATGATCAACCAGAAGTCTTCACCTAAACCAAGCAACACACCAAACCATCCTAATAAAACGAAAGCCACCAACAGGTAGCCACATCTAGCAGCGACTACAACCCAGAGCGTCAAGCGATGTCTGTGTGTTCTTCCTCTTCCATAGTATCTGTTTCATCAACAAAGTCTCTGGCTTCTCTGATCATCAGGGCCCTCTGCCTACGTCCAGGTTCCGTCCGAGATTCTCCAGCGGCTCTTGAAGCAGTAGCCAGTTTCAGAAGTCCATCAGCTCCCAGACGCAGCTCATCAGCATCTTTTTCACCATGACTACCTGCCCAGTATTTCATAAAAACAGATTAACTGAACAGGGTCTTTGATCAATTTATGATCAAAGCAGGATCTATTTCTAAGCTTCCAGATCGCCCAGCAAATCGCAGCCAACCCCGCAATCTGCGTGTTTCTGCTTGCAGGGATGAATTGAGGAATCCACCAAAAGAATTGTGTGAAAGATCCAGGCCTTGATCTTGCCCCAATCAAATTGCCAACTGCACTCCAAACAAATTTTGCAGCTGGACAGGAAAAGAAAAGATGTGGAATAGTTTCAAGACCATTGCAGAACTGGCATGTGGCACTTCCTTGCCAGTTTCTTTTCAACAGGTTATCTTTTGTGGCAATGGCATTGTGCCAAATCATCCAAAGCCAAATCTTGATCTTCAGAGGGATTTTACTCTTCCAGAGGTGTTTGAAAGTTCTATCTCTGCCATTGCTGCTTAAATGGTTATAGACTGATTTAACAGAGAACTTGCCATTTTTTGTCCACTTCCAGTGAGGTTTATCTTGCACATCAGATAACACAGTCTGTGACATGATTTGATTCAGACCATGAATCTGCAGAGCAATATCAGGTGTCATCCATCTTCTGAAGGAAAAACTCCAGTTCATGTCTGCAGCCTCAGCAACTGTCACATTTTGCTCCACACATATGTCATAAATTTCTGGGAATCTGTCTTTTAGGGGAATCTGACCACACCATGCATCACCCCAGAAGCTTGTGTCTTTTCCATTCCCCACCTTCATTCTTCTTCCTCTCAAATATATCTGTTTCACCTGTAGCATGTCAGACCATAGAGGAGAATCTCCAGGTTTTTTCCTAGTATGGTATACACCACCATGGTTCATATACTTTTGTTTCATCAGATCTTGCCAAGGTCCTGTTTCATTTTCCATTTTCCACCACCACTTGCACATTAGACTGATGTTGAACCAATGGAGATTTTTTATACCCAATCCACCTTTTCTTTTTGGTTTACAGATCCAATTCCATTTAACAAAATGGTATTTCCTTTTATCAGCACTTCCAGCCCAGAAGAAAGACCTGATGGGTTTTTCAAGTTGCTCAATAGTTGTCTTATGGAGCAACCTCATTGACATCTGATAAACAGCCACACTGGACAGACATGCATCAATCTTGACAACTCTTCCTCCAATAGACATGGCATTTCCCACCCAACCACTCATTTTCTTCTTAGTCTTTCCCCCAGAAACTTCATTTCAGCAACTGTTGGTCTTCTAGCACACACAGGTGTGCCCAGATATTTTATGGGCCAATTTCCCTGCTGACAGTTGAAAAGGGAAGCAAAGAAATGTGCTTTCACCTCATCATCTAGTATCATCATGACCTCACTTTTCTCAAAGTTAATTTTGAGACCACACATAGACTCAAAAATATACAAGATGAGTTTCAAATTCACTGCTTGTTCAGCATCATCTTGAATGAGCAAAATTGTATCATCAGCGTATTGAAGTAAGGCAACACCATTCTCCACCAGATTATCTGCCAGTCCAGTAATGAGGCCATTCTGCTGTGCTAGGGAAATCATTTTTGACAAGCTGTTGGCAGCCATATTAAACAAGAAGGGGGCAAAAGGATCCCCTTGTCTCACACCTTTACAGCTAGCAAAATATGGACCAATATTGTCATTCACCTTCACACTCAAAGTACCATTTGTTACAACCTTTTTTATCCAAACAAGCCAACTGTCACTGAAACCCTTCTGTGAGCAACAGTCAAACAAGAAATTCCAGTTTACTTTGTCATAAGCCTTTTCAAAATCAATTTTCAGCACAACCCCCTGCTGCTTCCTATATTTACTTTATCTCAAAACCTCCTGGAGCAGCATAACCCCATCTGTGATGTATCTCTCTTTGATAAAGGCAGTTTGATAAATAGATAACAATTTATCCATGACTGGAGTTACTCTGACAGTGAGAGTTTTGGTGAAATTTTTGAACAGAACTTGCAAAAGGCAGATAGGCCTGTACTTTTGGATCCTATCTGCTTCATCACTTTTTGGAATTAAGGTAATAATACCATAATTAATGCTGGCCAGATCAATTCCGTGTTCATGTAAATCATGAAAAACAGTCATAATATCACCTTTGATAATGTCCCAGCATGATTGATAGAATTCTATTGGGAAGCCATCAGGACCTGCTGCTTTGTTCTTCTCCATCTGGTCCACCACCTCTTTAACTTCTTTTTCAGTAAAATCTCTGGATAGCATCTCTCTATCTATATCATCCAGTTTTTCTGCATTGTTCCATATATATGCATTCAATCTAACCCCTCTATCTTCTGCTGGACCAAAAAGCTCTTTGTAAAACTGAGTGGCATGATTCAACAAAGCATCATCACCTTGAATAGTAGAATCATTGTGTTTCAAAGAAAAAATCTTTGATTTTCTTTTGCAACCATTGGCCATTTTATGGAAGTAAGTTGTATTACAGTCCCCCTTTAGCAGCCAGTTGTCTCTTGCCCTTTGTCGCCAAAAGCTTTCTTCCTTCTCTAGGATAGCAAGCATTTCTTGTTGCAAAGTGGTTCTTTTTAGAATATCAGGAGGCAGCAAAGGAGAGAACTCTTCTTGCAATTCCAGTTCAGCAAGTAAGAGAGAAATTTCACTCTTTCTCTTTTTATCTCTCCCCCTTAAATTGTATCCCCAACCCTTCAAACTATTCTTGACAAGTTTGAGTTTCTTTTGCACCCTGTCCAGACAGTTTTTTGCTCTAACATTTTGCTGCCAGGCTCTACCCACTCTAGCCAGAAAATCATCTTCCTTTATCCATTTTTTTTCAAACCTGAACTGGAATTTTTTCTTTGGTTTACGTTCCATAGTGTCAAGGATAAGAGGATTATGGTCAGAAACATCTCTATTTAACTTGTGAACCGTTGTCAAGGGAAACAAGTCTTCCCAATCACTGCTCATCAGAAATCTGTCTAACTTTTCAAGAGTGGGATCATTTTGATTGTTTGTCCAAGTATATTGACCACCAGACAGATGAATTTCCCTCAAAGCATAAGTATTGATTATTGAATTGAACATATCTGTCCATCTGTTGGATCTCAAGCACTTATTCTTCTCAGAGGAGAATCTAACAATATTGAAATCTCCTCCAATAAGGACATGATGTTTTTGATCACTGCAAACCATACCAAGCTCTAACAGAAAATCTTCTTTATCACAAGTCTGTGCAACACCATAAACTATCACCAAACACCAATGCACTCTGAGCTTAAGATCCATCAAAGTAACTTTGATGAAGAATTTGCCAACCACAGTATCAGTGATGGAGAATCTGGATAGCCTAAAACCACCCAAAATTCCACCACTTCTACCAATAGAACCAATCCATTTCCACTCAAATAAGTTCTGTGGATCTACAGCTCTGAAGAAAGCAGAAGAGAAATCTTTCTTGATAGTCTCTTGCAGGCCAATGAAGTCCACCTCTTGCTCTCTAATGAAATCAGCCAAAAAACAACTCATACCTTTCTTCCCCACACCCCTGCAATTAAGAGTTGCACCAATCATAGATATCTTGGGTTCTTTTTCCTACATCTGGTTCCAGTGACAATGCCACACAAAGGGTGATCATTGTTCACCTTCCCTGAGGCAACACTTGATTTTGATTGTGCTCCTCCATAAGAGTCACCTGATTTTGTCAGTGACTCCTTTGATCTCCCAGATTTGATCACACTTCTTCTTTTTCTTCTTTTTTTCCTGGACAAAACAGGTGTAAAACCCTCTTCATCATCACCACCCTGATCTTTGTCAAAACCCAATAGCATAATTTTCTCTGTGTCTGACTCAGCCTCTGTTTCAGTGACACATTGAACAGTAGCAATAGCATGTCTAGCCTGCTCTAAATCTTTCAAATAGTTGATTTTTTCCATATTAAAAGTTTCTGGATTAATCCCCATTTCTAGGGCCCTTTCAAGGATAGCATCATCATCAAGTAAAGCAAAGGAATTATGAGAAGTTAAGTTTGTACCTGATACATCTCTTGCAGCAGCAGTTTTAGTAGCCTTGTCAGCAATCTTGATGGAATGTAAGTCCTGTGAGATAAGCCTGGAGCTCATGCGAATTGTTTGAGAGCCACAACCTGCTGGAGGTAAATATTCATTAGTTCTTGTTTCATTAGCCTCCACACCTACAGGGTTATCAACTTGCGACAAAGGTTCCTCCTGAGTGCCATCCGCTTCAGGTTGAGATCCTCCCTCAAGAACGATTGTATCATTTCTTTCATGCTGAAGAATAGGAACAGCTAGGGCAAGGACCCCCTGGCCAGGGTTGATGTATTGAACAGAAGTAGCAGCACCCTCAGAATCAGAGCTGTCATAGTCAACTTTTTCTTCAGAAACCTCCTCTTCATTAGTTGTCTCAAGAATAGGGCCCAATTCCTTCATGTACTGTTTCTGGAACATGTAGGCTTTATCACTACCAGATTTCGACAAGTTGTGTAGGAAGTGAACATAAGATGAGGAGGACAGTAGATGAAGCTTGTCCAGGGGACACAGCTCTTGGAGCAAAAGCATCAGATGGATGTGCAACTTTATCAGAAACTGTCATAGGATTAAAGCCACCTGCATGTATTTCATTCCCAACTTCTTCACATGTGTCTTTCACCATACTATCCAGAGTCCTAGGCTCAAAGAGCTTTCTCTTGCCTGTGATCTTGTCAGAGTTTACACAAATAGCTGCAGCCAGTTGTCTGTGAGAAGCATTATTCCTATCATTGTTTCCATTGAATTTCGGAGGAGCAGACTGAGACCCAGCATCAGAATCAGGCCTACCAGTTCTTTGTCTTTTTGGGGTGCCATTACCAGATTCATCACCTTGATTAGTGTCAGCAACAATAATCCTTGTACCAGGGGTAGGAGTGGCCTCACACAGCTCTCTGGTGTACTGAAGTTCATAGAACCCACCTTTGATTTCAGCAATCCTAGTATTAGGGACTAGGGACAGATCCTGACTTCCAATCTTCACTCTGACATAGGAGAAATTTCTCAGAATTTTTTTTATCCATGACCAATGGTTTTCCAACAAGGCTAGCAGCATAAAAAACAGTGCTCCTGCTTCTATAATCCATTGGAATTCCCTTCACCCTGAACCAAGCTTCTTGCATCATAGCTATAGGTTGAATGTCTCCAACCCATTTCTCCAAAGAGATAATAGCTCCTGGGACAGTCTTCATGAACAGCTTTCCAAAATGAGCCAACTCATCTATGGCTTTAGCAGAGGGAAACCTTGTTCTAAATTCAGTAGGAGAAACTTCTTTGGCAAAAAATCGCCAGTTTACCTTCATAGATTCTGCCCAAACATTGAATTCGTTCTCTATGTTCCTGCAATTCACTTCACCCTTCTCAACAGTGATGTGAACATAATTCAGCTGCTCCACAGGATGATTTTCTGCTTCCGCAACAGGAATGGAAAAGAAACCAGACCCAAATTCCTCATTACCGTAAAAAGGAGCCTTGCAATCCCAAGGTTCTCTAGTTTGACAAACATCAAAATGATGTTCTCCACAACAATGCATGCAGGAGCCCTTGAACTTAGTGAACCTTTTATCAACAGTATTAGCAGCAGGGAGATTTAAGCCAAGACCCGATGGAGGTACAGAGGACCCCATCGGATCTGGTCCAGCAGTAGCTTGAGAAGCAGCATTGAGAGTAGCAACAGACAGAGGCTGACTCATACTAACATCTCCCCTATCAGATCCTACAGCTGCAACCTGAGGTGGAATAGAAGAAGAGTTATTCAGACTTACATCATTGGGTCTGGACAGATCCTCCAGATGCGACGAGGCGCCATGCAACATCTCGGATCGGTGTGCCCATCGATCACGATTACGAAGTTCTTCCTCCTTGCGCCGCTTGTCCTCCAAGGCCCTCTCACGAGCCACCCTCTCGGAGATGCGAGAAGCTTCTCGGCGACGGTCTTCGTCAAGTCGATGACGCTCCTCGACGCGACGACGCTTCTCCTGGCGGAGCCGCTCCTGATCTGCCAGGCGTCTGTCCTCTTCACGACGCCGTTCATCTTCGTTTCTCCAGTTAGCTTCCCGACGTCTCTCGTCTTCCCAACGCCTTTGTTCATCACGGCGGTCAGCATCAGATCCGGGGCACGGGCGGTTACCGAAGTAATTTCTCGGAGGCGATCTCCGCGGAGGGGAGCGCCTCGGTCCTCCATAGCGTCGGTCCATCGGTGGTGGTGATCGGAGAACTTGAGCGAACGATCTCCGGTCGCCGGCGAGATTTCTGGTCCAGATCGGCGGGGGATTTGTGGTGGGGATCTGAGGGCGTGATACGGAAGGAGGTGGAACGAACACGACATCTCCGGTGAGATTGGATCTAGGGTTGAAGCGAGGCGGAGTGGGTAAGGATAAGGGCGAAGTATGCACAGTGTTGGGCTGCGGCCCAGATCCGGCTTGCACAGAGGCCGCCATGGATCGATTCATCCCAAGGTTTTGACCCAATCGGACCACTTCGCAAGCGCGCACACAGGGCGGCTCGCGAAGCAAATCACGACGCAAACAAACATCCACCGGAATCTCCGGCCCAACTTTCACCCAGGCGCCATTGATCCATCTACAATCTCCATGCGAAATCGAGACCAAATCTATTTCCGGCCCAATCTGTTTGAAATCTGAACGATGAATGGAGGCGCGAAAGCCTACGGATCTGATGAATCCCCGGATTCGTCGAAGGATCCCATCGACGGGGATGAGGATAGCGGCCTTCCGTGTGCTGATCGGCGGTGAAGAGGGAGGGGGGACGGAGGTGGAGGTGGCGGCGGCGATATCGCCGGGGTCGGTGTCGGAAGCGATGGAGCCCGCCATCTCCGCTACAGTATACATTCAGTTTGAGTGACCATGGCTTCCCTCCATTGCACCCTTTCTTGGACCACGGTTTTCAGTTAACCAGCCAAGAGTCTGAAGAACCGTTGCAAACCTGTGAGAACTGTCACCGGTCTCCTGGACTCCTATACTACTACGTATTTAAGAGTAAATAGATCAGTACTCCTTCCGTTTCATAATTTTTGTCGTATTTTTAGTTTAAATTTCAAACACACGACACAATTATGGAAGGGAGGGAATAGCTAGGAAACAAGAACTCTTACATGGCAATAGATTAATTCCAGAGGTGGAAAGGCAAGTACTAGCTATGTATGTGTGCCAATAAGTGCCCCATGCTAAAAAAAATTACTCCTCAGTCTCAAAATGTAAGGCTTGATAAAACGCCCGATTAAGAGGCTGCTGGCGCCGCTGAGCTCATGGAGTGCCAGCTGGCGCCGTTCCCGGTGAAGTACCTCGGCGTCCCGCTCTCCATCAGGAGGCTGTCGGCTGTATCTTTCCAGCCCCTGGTGGACCGGCTTGCCGACAAACTCCCCACTTGGCGGGCATCCATGATGCCTAGGGCGGGGCGTTTGGCGCTGATACGCGCGGTCCTTGCGGCTATTCCCCTACATCAGCTTATGGTGTTGGGGCTGGACAAGAGGACTCTGAAGCAGGTCAACAAGATCCTGCGCAGCTTTCTCTGGGCTGGGAGGACGGATGCCAATGGCGGTCACTGCCACGTAAACTGGTCCCGGGTCTGCCGGCCGCCTCGGCTGGGTGGTCTGGGAATCCCCGACTTGGCACGCACCGCGATCAGTCTGAGGGTGCGATGGATTTGGAGGATGCGTACAGACCCCACGCGGCCGTGGCGTGGGCTCGACATGCAGTTCTCGAAGGTGGAGCTTGATGTCTTCATGGCCTCCACCTTTATGGAGGTTGGCAATGGGGAATCCGCTCTCTTCTGGGAGGACAAATGGTTGGACGGCAGGTCCATCAAGGAGATGACGCCGTAGGTGTATGCGCTGGTACCTAAACGCCGCCGAAAGGCGCGTACGGTTCGGGAAGCGCTGGTTGATCGCGCTTGGATCCTTGACATTGCCGGAGCGCCGAGTGCCCTGGCTCTGTGGCAGTATGTACAACTCTGGGGAAGACTCAGGGATGTTCAACTGTCGACGGAGCACGATAGGATGATATGGCGCTGGACGACGGATGGCCAGTACACTTCTCGTTCCTGCTATGACACCCTCTTTCAGGGGGCCATCACCTCAGGTTCGTGGGAGCTGAACTGGAAATCCTGGACGCCGCCAAGAGTGAAGTTCTTTATCTGGTTGGCCTGCTTGGACAGGTGCTGGACGGGTGAGAGGCTGGCGCGGCGGGGCCTGCCGCATGCGCCTAGATGCCCGATGTGCGACTAGGCTGTGGAGACCATGTCACACCTGCTCACTGGGTGCTCGTTCTCCAGGGTGGTGTGGTACGAGGTCCTCTCGTGGATCCGATCAACCTCAGAGCCTCCCACGGTTGAGGGCGACTTCGCGGAGTGGTGGTCGCTGGTGGTGCGGACCGCCCCTCGCCAACTGCGCAAAGGCACTTCGTCGATGATCATGCTTACGGCGTGGTGGATATGGAAACACAGGAATGCTGCGGTCTTCGACAACGCACTTCCCTCGTTGATGTCCCTATTCAACGACATTAGGTCCGAGGCGCGTCAGTGGACGGACGCGGGAGCCCGTGGTGTTCGCCAGCTCCTCCCCTAGATTAGTTTCTTCTCTTGGGTTGAGTTGTAAGGCGTGGTGTGTGCCCTCTCGGGGGTTTGTACATATAACCTTCTTTCTATCAATGCATCGAAACGCAATGCTTTTGCGTTTTCGCGAAAAAAACGCCCGATTAATTACCAGAATGCTTTTTACTAACGAAAATAGCAAGAAAGGGATTAGCTTAATGACAGGGCCAGCTAGGCAAAAGGTGATGATTATCAGAAGCTCACATGCAGCAGCTTTCCAATCCCTTATGTGCCAAGACTAAACAAATCTGGAAAGGCTATGCTAATTAATCTTCATTCCCAAGGTGAGTGAGTGCTCATAAGAAAGATATAATCATCAGTGATGTCGGTCTAACTACCTTGCTACATCCAGTATGTTGCTTTCTGATGCAACGAACGCTAAGCATGATGTAACATACCACAAGAGCGGAGAGCATATACTCCCTCCGTCCATAAAAGAATGTTGGAAATTTATTTAAATTTGAACATCTATATACTAAACAGTGTCTAGATACACATAAATTTAGAAAAGGCACCATGTTTTTTTATCAAAAAAAATCTAAATTCAGAAAAGAATTCAACATCCTTTTATAGACAGAGTTAGTCCTATGTTATTAATTTCCACCGGCGTAAGACTAGCTACTACTCCGTAAATGCATAGTATTCTGAACATTTTACTGAGTTTTTTTCCCACGTTATTGTTGGAACTAATAGAGCTTCTTCTGCCAACTGTTCGACCCGTTTCCACCTATGGACGGCACCATCTTCTTACTAGATTTACTGCGAATGGAAGTTTGAAAAACGAAGCTGTTGATTTCGTCGTGGGAACGAGCTAGCTAGGAGGAATGATGTTAATTTTGCAGCCTTTGGACCTCCAGATAGGAGTGAATCGAGTGGCCGGATCATGGCATGCATGGCGTGGCCAAAAAGCAGAGGAGAGGAGAAGAGAGAATGGCAGCATACACAGATGCAGGAAAGATCACGCCATTTTCAGGCGGACCTAGGGATGGATGGACGCATCATGCATGAGACACGCGCGGGATTGGGTTTTGTCGGACGCGTGCGTGCCACCGGATTGATCGTTTCGCACTCATCTCGCCGCCTTTCACTTTTGTGAAATTTTTGGTTGGAAAGTGATCGACTCGAGTGAGTCGGCCGGCCGACGAAAGGAGAAGCTTCTTTACTTGCGCTCCCACTCTCGGCTACAAGATCGAGACGGAGGCTCATAAAGAAAGAACAGGCAGAGGTTTACATGTCCTAATTTGGAGTATCTTTTTTCTTAAAAGGGCAGTGCCATATAGTATTGAGAAGAGAGTGAATTTCACATTTTACATGCATTTGTGACACTAATTACCTAATATCCTTTCAGAATTAAAACTGGACCTCCTTTTCTGATGCTTTCAGTTGGACAAATGTGTGAGGTGATGATTGAGGCTCAAAAATTTAGGTGAAGAAAAGGTGAAAGAAATGGCTAGACATGATCGTTCGATGACACCCTCATGTCTTTACATTTTTGTTGCGACATATCGATCTAACAAGCTGGTCGTATCTAACAAAATAGATGAATGCTAAAACGGAGTAAAACCATGTTCCAAATTTCCTAAAAAGAAAACGACTTCAAGTTTTCTCCCTAAGAAGTCGTAGTGAAGATTTCCTTCATTTGTACTCCCTTATTTACAGTGGCGTCCTTTTCTACGTGATTTCATTTTGATCATTCATTTGACCAATAACATAAATAACATGTGTTATAAAAATTATACCAATGAATAAATATTGAAATATAAATATGTGTGTTTTACTTTTGTACCAAGTGACACTCTTTTTTGCGGATCATTGTCAAAGTACCACCTTGAAACAAGTGCCCACCATGGAAAGATTGAGAGAGATACCAAAGTTCTCATTGGCAAAAAAATATCTAGAGCTTTCTACTATGGATTTTTTGTATAGATGATTTTTTATTTCTGGATTTGGCACCTTTGTTAGACTTTAATCGACCGTACGCCCTCCATCCAACAAAAGATGTCTCGGTTTTATTTAAATTTGAAACTATCTATGTACTAAATTACGTATAGACATATTTAAATTTATATAAAATTTAGATAAATTTTGTTGAGGAGGGAGTATTATTTTTTTGCTTTTTTTTTCGAAGGCAGATTTTGACACAAATGAAGGTAGGCTCGGGCCCAAGTTTCTGGGTGAATCCTATACACCGACCAGGTCGGTGCTTACCAAGCACCGCACACCCTGGTCGGGTATAGGGCCCGACCCATTTCATTTTTTTCCTTTTATTTTCGTTTTCTGTTTATTCGTTTTCTTTCTTTTTTGTTTGTTTTTTTGTTTTTCTGTTTCTTTTTTCTTTATTTTTTCAAATTCCAAAAAGCTAAAATAAAATTGTTTAAATTTTAAAAATGTTCAAATTTATAATTTGTTCAAACATGAAAAATGTTTAAATTTAAAATTTGTTCAAATTTGAAAAATGTTCTAATTAAAAAAATTGTTCAAATTTGAAAATTGTTTAAACTTAAAAATTGTTCAAAGTTAAAAAAATTCAAACTTAAAATTGTTCAAATTTAAAATTTATTCAAATTTGAAAATTTTTCAAATTAAAAAAGCGAAAAACTTAATAATATTGTCAAATTAGAAATGCTTGATTTTAAAATTTAAAAGTTCAGATTTTGATAATTTTAAAATTTTAAAATATTCATATTATAAAAAACTAACAAAATAAGAAATAAAAAAGAAAAACGTTTACCTGATGCTATTGGGCCGGGCCCAGCAAACCACGTCGGACCAGCGGAACTGAAAACAGCCTCTCGGGATTGTGGGCCGGGCCCAACAACAACCGAGGGGGTGTGCGGCTCCTCACTCGCCACCGACCAGGTCGGTGTAAAGCAAGCCCCAAGTTTCTGGGGAAGGAGCTCGTACAGTCGGGGAGGCAAGCATCATGTATTCGGCCCGTGTTTAACTTGGCCCACACTCGCTCGTCAGCCGCCGCCGCCGCTTCCTCCTCTCCAATCTCCGGGGACCTAAACCCCGGCAGTACCCTACCTTCCCTCTTCCACCCGCTCCGTCCCTCCCGCCGCGCCGCCACCGCCACCGCCAGCCGATACGATGGTGGGGCTCTCGGAGGGGGAGAAGCACTTCATCCGCGGCGGCATCGCGCAGGACCTCCGGGCAGACGGCCGCACGCGGCTGCAGTTCCGGGCCGTCACCGTCGAGACCGGAATCATCCCTCAGGTATGTCAACAATCCCCACGCCTTCCTTACGCGCTGCCACCGTCCGTGCCCTAATTTTTCTTCGGATTGGTGGCTGCAGGCGAACGGCTCGGCGCGTGTTAGGATGGGCGCGACCGAAGTCATCGCCAGCGTCAAGGTACGGTTCCCTTCCTTGGATCCTTGCACTCGACTGGCTATCAATCTTCCTTACAACTTTGCTGTATGCTGTACTATTTGTCTATGATAAGCTCTGCCCCAAGCAAGACCTATGTTGCCAAGTTAACAACATTGCTTCTAATTTATTGTTCTGATTTGAGCCGTATTGGTAAATATGTTCATGTATAGAGCTTCGAGATTGTAAGAAAAAATTGACATGTGCCAGTCTAGTTATTCTTCTGTTTTAGTTCTGTTTTACTCTTTTTTTTTCTTACTGTGATTACTCATCTGCAGGCTGAGTTGGGGAAACCCACAATTCTTCATCCTGGCAAAGGAAAAGTTTCCATTTATGTTGATTGTAGTCCGACTGCTGCGCCTATGTTTGAGGTTGGTAATTTGTTCTACTTGGATCAGACTGAAAAAACCTGTTAATCTTTCACATTAAATTAAATTAGTAATAATCTAAATCAGCAGTTATTTCCGTGGTACCTAGGTTATGTCATCTAGACCTTCTAGACATGAATCAGTTTACAGATTTTTTTTTTTGTTCATTGAATAATGGATACCGGGTGTTGTGATGATGAACATGGAATTGTTCGCTATGTGGAGTAATATGATCATTAGTAATAATGTGAAGAAACTCTTTAAGCTATTTGATATTTTATTATTAGACAACCTTGCTGATCGGTCTCCTCTTAAGCCTTAACCATGCCCTCGTTACGGTTGTCGAATGAAACACATTCATGTAAGCTTATTATAAGTACAAGCAAGTATACCATGATATCTGTTTACTATTTTTGTTAGCTAAAAGCACAAACTCATAGGGCAGGGTTGCACAGCAGAGCACTGGACTGCTATGCAAGAGAAGAAGCAGACTGACCAGCCTTGGCTTTAAAACACTGCTAGATTTGCTTTATTGAACCCATTGGCTGCATTTCATTTGTTCCCTTTCTCATCGTATTCCATTGCAAGTTTTTTGTGCACATGATTGACTTATGTTCATTAATTGAAATTTCTAGGGCAGAGGTTCTGAAGAATTGTCGGCTGAACTCTCTGTTGCGCTGCAAAGATGTTTACTGGGTGGTAAAAGTGGGGCAGGTGAAATATAATTTGTTAATTCCCACTTATCTTTGTGTTTCATATCGCATTTTAACATGTGCCCAGTATCTCGTTTTGGTATTTGCTGGGACCTACTTTATTGCTTATAGTTGTTGGTTTGTGGCTCAAGAAACAAATACTGCAAGCCTCTTTTTTTGTTTGCACATCTGTAATTTTATTATTAAACTCGTGTTATCGAGTGAATTGCTGTTTGGAATTTAGGTGCACCAATCTGAATTTCCTAAGATACAAAAACTACAATTTATATTCCATTTTAATTTTCCATACTTTTCCCATTGCTGCCTGCCTGGTGGCAAGGGTTGTCATTGGTTAGCTGGTAGGAAATAGGTGTGGATAGCGAGTCATATTCGAATGAATACACCGATGTTTCAGGCAATTAACGATTATTCCTCAAAGTTAAGCTCGCTTTGGAATTATCAGGGGGTTATCGACCAATGGAAAGCAGCATCGTAATTTGTTCCAGCATGAATACTCTACCTGTAGGTTCCTTTTAGTCTTCCAATGCGCCAAAGTTGTGTCGGGTCAATTCCTGTGTAACCATCAAGAGAGATCTCATTTACAATTTAGTGATTTAACCAAATGCAGCTCTGTTTCTGATGCCCTCTTCTTGCTTCAATAAAACTTCCACAAAAGTAGATTATCACTCTTGGTATCAGTAATTGTTTCCACTTATTGACCCAAATTTAACGAACTATATTGCAGGGGCTGCAATCGATTTGTCATCCCTAATCGTCATTGAGGGAAAAGCTTGCTGGGATCTGTACATTGATGGACTTGTCGTCAGTTCTGATGGTAATTTGCTTGATGCACTAGCTGCTGCGATAAAGGTAATCTGTGGTTTCTATTGATTCAGCAGATGCATCCCTTGTAATTTCAATTTATATCTTTTGGTGCAAGTGTTGGTGATGCCATATTAACTTGAAGTCAGCATATTTATTGGTTATAAGAAGTGTCATCAATTTTTTTTCTTATTATAGTCCACTGTAATGGTTATTCAAATTAAGAAGGTCCTATTCGCCATTGCTGAGAAATACATAAAATCAACTAATGGAAGGCCTTTATACTTCCCCAGTCCTCTTAAAATAAAAAAAAGAATGAAAACTTTGTTCATATATGATATATCTACTTCTGTGTTCTGGATCTTATGCTGGCAGGCAGAGCTTATCAATACCAGATGAGTTGGGCACCAAATAGTAATAAATGGCCATCTTATTTTGTGTTATTTGCTGGCATAGCAGCAGAACAAATCTACGAAAGATAAATCATTAGTTTGTTGATGCCAGCCATTATAGTTTCTACTGTTGCATAATTCTTCGGGGCGGAAACTCTTATGCCTAAAGATTCTGTCAAATGGACAAGTTCAGACGCTACTTGAATTTCTTGGTAGATTCAATTGTGATATTGGGAACAAATGGGATTTTTAGAATGTAAAACACAGAGCAAGGTAGGAATCAGTAATCAGGCATAAATTGGATGTACTTTATAAATTTTGGATGGATTGGTGATATTTTGATGCCTGTTGACACTTGACAGCCAATTTTGAGCTGTTGCTGGGATATCAAGGAACCACTGGTTATTGGTAATTTTTTTTAGTGTTTTCTGGTACACATGTTATTATCAGTATCAACTATTCATGTTATGATCCGTGATTGTGGTGTGCTGTCTAGTGTACATTGCGTTGTTGACATAATTAGGACAAAAGAGCGGTGCAATTGTTGGGTGCTAATAATCTATATGCTTATTGCAGGTTGCTTTGAGTGATACAGGTATTCCAAAAGTTAATGTTTCCCTGAATGCTGAAACGGATGGGGAGCCTGAGTTTGATATCAGCGATGAAGATTTTTTGCAATTCGACACTTCCAGTGTTCCTGTTATAGTTACATTGACCAAGGTCTGTGTGTTTATTTTCCCTTTGAGTAACATTTATGCATCTGTGCCAAGAAGGAATAATCGATTTGTTTAGAAATGCCGTGGCATTAATCAGAATGGACAGGAACATGATGGTCATCCAAAGTTAGGTCTATTTTTTTTATAGTTCACTTAAATCAATGATCCACCACCTGTCAAGTAAATGTTTAAAACTGTCATGTGGCACCAGATTTTTTTAGTTCACTTAAATCAATGATCCACCACCTACCAAGTAAATGTTTAAAACTGTCATGTGGCACCAGTGTTTGTAAACTGTTACTGTGTTAAAATTTGGATTGCATTGAATAATTTCCCTCATTATTTGATTGTGTTCACAACTTTAATCGTATGTTTGTAAGAATAATCTTGTATATCTGTATTTTCTTTTCTGCTTTTGTAAAGTACCTTTTTTTTTATGCCAGGTTGGTAAGCACTATATTGTCGATGCCACTTCGGAGGAAGAATCCCAGATGAGTTCTGCGGTTTCAGTTTCAGTCAACAGGCTTGGCCAAATATGTGGGATGACCAAGAGGGGAGGCGCAGGGTTGGATCCAAGCGTTATTTTCGATATGATATCCGTGGCCAAGCATGTAAGCCAACGGTTCATCTCTCTACTGGACTCAGAGATCGCAGCTGCTGAAGCTGCAGATGCTGAATAAAGAAAAAGATGCAGAGAAGATGATATCCTGATGACTACTGACTGTTCCTACCTGCACTTGCAAATGCTTTGCAAGAACGTACTATCTTCCTACTGTAATTGCCATTGTTCGCACAGTCTTCACTGACTGCTCCTACCTGCCCTTGCAAATGTTATGCAAGAATGTACTATCTTCCTGCTGCAATTGCCATGGTTCGCACAGGCTTTTGGTTTTATGTAGAATGTCAACTCCAAGCGTGACAAAATGTTTACGAGTGGTTGCGCTTGTTCAGCAATCAGCACTGTCAAGACTTACGCCAAGGCGTGCAGCAAGTTGTGCAGCCATGCATTAGTTTTCCAGATTCACATCTGATTATTTTGTTTGCTCACTCATACATGTCTTGTCTGATCTACAGAATTAATCTATTGAGATTCGGGGATGAAAATGTTGAGATATAGGTAGAATATATATGCGAGATGTGACAAAAGATGTAGTTTATGTCTTATCTTAATTTGTCGAAAAAACAACTTTGTTCACGGCTGGTAATATCCACCCAACCCTGCCCTTATGGCTAGACGTAGACGTCACTGCACTAGCTCCTTGAACTGGGATTCAAAGCTACCCGCCCTACTAAGGGCCTCTTTGAATTAATATTAGATTTTTTGGAGTATTAAATTCATATTACTACTTTTTTATACTATTGTGTTTGTTTGATAGGTAGGATTGAATTATATTTGAAACTTTCCTAAGGAATCCTTCACAGTAGATTTTTTTTTATGAAATCTAACATCCACTGAACTTTTTTTTACTAGAATATTTTGTTTTTTTCTATGGTGGAATCAAGCAAACTTGGGTGCATATGAAATTATATACTCCCTCCGTTCCTTTCTATAGTGCCTATAGATTTTTGGCATTTGTTTCAGAATATAAGATGGTAGCTTGACTTTTTTTCAATTACCCCCTCCCGCGTTCAGCTCCCACACAACATGCATGAGAAAAAAATCCATACAAAATTGGAAACAATTAATTGAGATTCCTAATGCATGGCCCAATGATTTCTTAAAATTAGGCAGCAATGTTTTACTTTCATTAATTGAACTTGGCTGCACATATATGGAGAATGAACAAGAGAGATTTGTGGGATTTGTTATGGTAAGTTAGGAAGATATGGATTTCCCAAATTTTACGTTGATCTCAAATCGTTCAGATAGGGGGTCTTGTGTAAAAAATACTCTTACGCTAATTTCCGTGCCAAAAAACAATAGGCACTGTAGAATGGAACGGAGAGAGTATTAAAGTGGACATGCCACTACAATCCTATATTTTTCCTTATTTTCTATCTGTAGAATCATGTGAATGGAATAGGGCCTAAAGAATTTGGGCAAGTAAGGGACATACGGAACACCTACCTTTTCAAGTGTGACTTTGAAATTTTGAATCATGGCTCCTGGGCCGGTCGGAGGTGGGGCCCACATATCACTCACCATATATTCCTCTCGGACTAGTCATAGTGGAGAGTAATATTAGGTAGTAACATGCACATGTTACTACCTTCACAGTGGGTAGTATCATAGATATAATAACATAGAATTCCATATTATTATTACTTTGTAGATCCATTCTTCATTGGAATATGTGATACGATAGTAACATGGTTAGTTACCACTATACTCTTTTTTCTCAAGTAATGATATGCTATGTCATCAAATTGCTTAGTTGGCATTGCATGCTGTTGATATTACTACCTATGTTACTCTCCACTATAAATAGTCTCATAAACTTTTGATGTACTGACAAATACACATAAAAAACAATGGGGAAGTAGTTTAATGATCATGATCATGGTCGCACTCACCAAGACACCAGAGTTCCACTCTCATCCAAAGGAATTTCTAAAATTCTCGCTAAGGAATACTTTCTCCATTAAAACATGCCAACAAGGGCTAGTTATAGACTTCTAGTTGGTCTCCTTTTGTTTAAAGGAGACACATAAAAAGGTCGTGATTTTTTGATTTGAAGAAAATCAAGACAGAGGCAATACCGTATCCACGCTATAGCACGTTTGAATTTCCATGTTCAAATTCTTCTCATTCCTTAAAACCCAAATGGACAAATCTGACTATAAATAAACAATGCCAAACTCAAATTTGAACGAATAGTCTCACATCGATACTATCAAGGACATATTTTTCATTTTCATTCCTTTAGCCGTGAGTCCAATTTGTATGTGAAATTTGTGACATGGTAATGTATGTTGTATCAATTTTATAGAAGAATATTCACTATTATTGTTAAATATGTTTTTTTTTTCAATCATCTACTCCTCCGTCTAAAAATAGATGTCTCAATTTTTTCTAAATGCAGATATTTTTTGAGAGTTCTATATGCAGATGCATCTATAACTAAAGCGTGTCTATGTAATGTTCCATGTAGACAGGATGCAGCCCATATAGCCTACAATTTTTAAAATCTCAAGGCCCATCATGTTGACAATTTGAGGACAAACTTGGTACAAAGTTTAGTCCCACATTACTATTCGGGAGGGAGTTGGAGTGGTTTATAAAGGCTGCTCATTTAGTCCTTCCAAGTGAGTGAGAAGAGAAGGAGCCCTCGCGCACTCCTCCTCCTCCACCGCCCGCCACGCGTCACGTCGTGCATCGTGAGTTGAGTTGGGTACGTGTCAGCGTGCGTCGTGTATGCTCGCCGCGTGTCCCTGGGTACGTGTCGACCGTGCGTGCGCATGATCGTCGCGTGTCCCTAGCTTCCTACACATGGCGATGCGGTTCTATCCGGTCTCCTCCCACGCTATACCAGGAGATGAGAGACAGAACAGATCTAGAACGCTACACTCTTCTTTGTCTCTCTCGCGAAGTTTCTTTTGTTGTGCTACTCTCTAGTCTTTCCCATCTCGACGACCGCGTGCACGGTCATCCGGGAGAGCAGGCCTCCCCTTCTGCTGAGATCCTGCACCAAGAGGCGGGCGATAAGGTTTTTGGGGAGCGTCTCGACGCTACCGCTCGCTGTTGTTCGTGTTCTTCTTTGCCGGTTTAACTGCTTCGTCCACAAATCTGACTGCACCATGGGCGATATCAACGAATGCCGTGGTGCTGCTGCTGGAGCGACCTTCCACTTTTTCTCTTTTACCTTGCACTATTACTTATTCCATGTTCAGATCTGATGTATATGTTTAGTATGTTGTGTATAGTTAAATATGCTAGTGCATCTATAATGTTTCTTTCGGTGGTTAAACTTACTCGAAAATTGCCTAATAATCTAAGAGGTACTACACAAAGGTAAGACAGCTAGTACTACAATCTTTGTTCCTAAACATAAATTCACTAGTATTTTCAGTCTAATTAAGCTACTGTACCAGAAGTTCAGAACGTCTTATATTTAGAGACGGAGAGAGGACTCTCCAGTGACTCTCATCCACGATCCAACGGCTGGAAGCAAAACTTGTTCGCACATTGTGATACTCAGGGCATGCCCAACGCGTCGCCTCAACTCGCTGCCCTACATGCCAACTAGGCTCGGATGTCAGACCGAACCTCCAACTCGCTGCTCCAGAGACCAACTTGTCTCTTGCAGGGGAGGCTACTTCCTTGGCAGAGAAAGGTAGAAGAAAGAGAAAAATGGGGAGAAAGGGAAGAGAGAGAAGAGGATTGAGATGGAGAGCTGCAACACACGGAAAATATGTAGCGATTAACTATCGAACTACAGCCAGTCGGCCATGGTACATGTCCTTGCGCTTCCTCCTCTTGGCCTTCATCAAATCTCAAACTCCAAAATAATATAAATATAGAGAGAAACCCGGCTGAGGAAATGGATGTATTGACGGATTTGGGCTTCGATTTTGAAGATTTACTGGATTACTACGGATTTTGGAGACGAATTTGAAAGAAATTTTGAGGAAGAAAGAGGAGCTCGGGAGAGGTTAGGAGGAAGAGGATGGACCATGAAGATAAGGCAGATGGGGAAAGAAGAAAAATATATGAGGAAAGAGAGGGTGGGTCCCGGCAGGGTTGTGGCCTCACATCATTGCGTTGGGAGTTTCCTTTGTAGATGGCTGCCTCAAGTTTCCTTTCCTACGTGGAGTTCATGGGGCAGCGACATGTGACTGCCCCCATTGCTCATGCCCTCAGCGAAGTACGTACGGAGTATTAATTACTACCAACTACCAACGGCCGTTCATCAAAAACCGGTTCCCACCACGCATCCACTCCTCACTTGTCACTCGAAAGTCGAAATCCCGTCCAGATTCTTTCGGAGAGACGCAAGTGGGAGGGAGAGAGCCTGAGGCAGCCATGGCGGCGGCGGTGGTGAGGTACGGCATAGTTGGGGTGGGGATGATGGGTAGAGAGCACCTCCAAAACCTCGCCCACCTCGCCGGAGAAGTCGAGCGGGAGCAGTCTGTCCGCGTCCGGGTCACCTGCCTCGCCGACCCCCACCCGGAGTCCCTCCTCCTTGGCCTCCGCCTCGCCGCCGAGCTTGGCCTCCCAGCTCCGCAGGTACATGACACAGCCTCTAGTCACATTAATATGGTACCATCGCTGCCTTGCTCGCTGTACGAGCCAGTCATACATAACCAGCTAGGTTCTGTAATGTCCCGTTGGTACTTCGATTCCATCCGAATCATACTAAATGTATGGAAACAGTATACAAAGTCTAGATGTTCCACAAGTACTGAGATTACTAATGATAGACTGTATATTTACAGTGCAATTGTGCCGTGGTCTATTACCAAACCCTTAAAAAGCAGAAGTTTTCAAGACATTTTCAGGTCACCGCGAGTTGTTGGACAGCGGGCTATGTGATGCCGTTGTTGTGTCGTCGCCAAACATGACACACTGTGAAATACTCATGGATATCATTGGTTGCGCCAGGCCACACCACGTTCTTGTTGAGAAGCCTTTGTGCACCACGGTACACGACTGTAAGAAGGTGAGGTCACATTCTTGTCAGGGTTGTGCGATGCAATGCACTCATTAACTGCTGTAAATGTAAAATACATTTTTGATAGAGAAGGGGAAACTCTGGTATATTTTAACTATGTAATGGAGGCATAAGAAATCTTTACAGGAACTAAAAAGTACTTTACGATAATGCCTAGTCACATAGCCTGCTCAAGCGTACAGCAAAAACATCTCAAAAGAAAAGTGGCATTCGATACTTGAGTAAAACATCAAAGCAAGAACAACAAGTGCTGCTGATGAATTTTAACTTTCCTACTTTTTATGGATATCATCTCAATGTCTTTTATTTGTTGCTGTATAGTTTCTCATTGTCCTAACTAGAGATACCAGTGTCACTATTCTGGAATGCTGTAGATGTGTAGCTGGGTACTTTGTTGCCTTTAATTAATTCAGATCAGATCATAATGTATAGTGACGCACATGTTGTTGACTACATAATTAAAGAGAGCTGCTATACATACGATGATTTGGGTATGATAAGACACAAATTGGGAATTGGGCCATAGCAGGTGAAACAGCAATGTGTCTGATCGTAACAGTATCGTATAAAGAATGGTGGTATGCACACCAATTCCAATAATTAAATTACATCCAGGGATACTAGCTTTTCTCCCAAGAAAGAAATTCAAGAACCCTAGAAACCTGTTGCTTATTTGAAATATTTTTTCCTTCTACCAGCAAACATCTCATACTTTCTTGGAAGACCGTTCCATCTGAATCTTGTGACTTTTACTACCTTTTTTTTAATCATCTTAGACATTTGTTGAACAACTTAACTGTGACAGCAGAAAGAGTAAATTAAGAGAAAGGAGTATCATTCCCAGAGAAATAATAGAGAAAGTGGGCTAGCCACATTGCCGAACACACTGATTTCATGGTATCTGGTATTGAATCCACATGGATCGATCTTGTGTATTTGTTTATCTGTCATGAAGTGCTACAGACCTTAGGTGATGTTCATTTGTTCTCTTATCAACCAATGATTACGATTTGCAAGTCCTCTAAATTTCTGCAACCTTATTCTTTGGATATCTGAAACTTCTTTTTCTCATGTATAGGTCATAGAAGCTGCTAAACAGAGACCGGACATACTTGTGCAAGTTGGATTAGAGTACAGGTATATGCCTCCGGTGGCTAAGCTGATAGATATTGTTAAAAGTGGTACACTAGGGCATGTCAGAATGGTGGCTATCCGTGAGCACCGATTTCCTTTCCTTGTTAAGGTACGAGACCCAAAACTGTGACACTTGTGGTAATTAATAATTTCCTTGTGTCTTTAACTCCTAAACCTCTTGTAGGTGAACAACTGGAATAGGTTTAATTGCAACAGTGGGGGGACTCTGGTTGAGAAGTGCTGCCACTTTTTTGATTTGTTGAGATTGTTTGCAGATGCGAACCCTGTTCGTGTGATGGCCTCTGGAGCTATTGATGTTAACCACAAAGATGAGGTTTATGATGGAAAGGTCAGGTTCATTGACTTCAAGCTCTCTCCTTGCACAGTAGTACTCATTATGGTCTTGCAAGTTAAAAATTATGTGTGCTGAACTAATAGTGCAGTGATAATGATTCCTTATTAATATTTTATGTCTGATTTATGGAATACCGGATGGGATTTGAATTCATCAAGTGACCATGATATATAGATTTTTAAGCTATCAAGCAATCTATCAAGCAATCTTTGAGCTCTTCTGAACTTCTGATTATAGTAGGTACACTAAAGTTGAAGAATTTGTAACTTGGTTTCTAAAATTTTCTCTCTGGATGCAGGTGCCAGATATAATTGATAATGCATATGTAATCGTAGAATTTGATAATGGCTGTCGTGGCATGCTTGATCTCTGCATGTTTGCAGAAGGTAGTAAAAATGAGCAGGAAATTTCTGTTGTCGGTGACATTGGAAAGGTAGAACCAGATGCTTTTTATATTTTAATATTTTAAATTAGATGCATATATTAAATAACTCTAGATATGTTTTGTCTGGTCTGGTCAGTTTGCAGTCTGGTGTCATTTATCATTTTTTTTTCTTCTTCACCCCCATATTTTCTTAACGATTTGTATTTGGTAGGGAGTATGTATAGTTTATACACAAATTTACATACTCCAGGTAAATCATCTGAATTTTTTATATGTCCTATAATAACTCTTCATATTGGCAACTCCACTTGTCTCGCAAGACACAAACTTTATCTCTATCTTCCTAACTAAATTGGTCTTGCCTAACAAGACAATTCTTCCCAATTAACTTATCTCTATCTCCTAACGCCATTATGATTCTTAATTGCTAACACCCTATCAAGACTTATGCTATAAACGGGCTGGCCTACCTATAAACCATCCATAATAGATGCATATCAGCTGTAGTAAGAACTGTATCAAATGCGGGGCCTGTCTGGGTAATACTGCATCTCTAGGTGAGGCATAGTTCATGCTCAGCTTTTCAGAAAGGCTGCAGTTCACCGGTGAATCTATTACGAAAGGATCATCAACGGTGACCCCATTCCTTTGTCATATATCACATGCATCTCTACATTTGATGCATATCAGACGTAGTATGAACTGTATCAAATGTGGGGGTCTGCCAGGGTAATATTGCATCTTCTAGAGTAGCCATTGTGCATGCTCAAGTCTTCATAAAGGCTGCAGCTCACCGGTGAATCTATTATGAATGAATCATCAATGGTTACCACAACCCTTGAAAATAAAACACATGCATCTCTACACGGTAGCACCACACAAGAGATTGACTTTGTGTAGAACCAAGAGCATGTAAGGAGATAATGTCATGAGCCACGAAAGAACAATTACATGGTGGAATCAGATGAGAAAGGGAGGCATCATGAAATGAAGTTCAAGTTCTACATGAACCTGATGCTCCGTTTCTCTCATCATTAGGATTTCAGAAAACTTGCTTCTCGCTCAAAGACCAAGGTTACTTAGTTAGTGCATTGCAATCGGAGCAAGGGGAAAGCATTCTGCGTGTTTGTTTTTGTCAGATCAATGGATCTGCCTGTCCTCCAACACATGTGCTATTCATAACCTCTTACAATTTTAATTGCATGTGTAGGATAAAAGAATTTTAATTGCATGTGTAGGATAAAAGAATTTTAATTGCATGCTTAGGCTAAAAGAGTCATACTTTAGGCACTCCAATACAGATATGTGAGGCTTGTATATCAATTCAATTTATGAAATTCTAGTATCCGTTTGTAATAGAAATTTCCGAACAGGGCGAGGCTTTTGTTCCACAGAGCATTGTGAGGGTTGGGACACGAGCAGGAGGCAGAGATGGAGTGGAAACGGCAAAGGCTGAAGATGACCGAATCAAGTATGTTCAACTTTGCAACAATATACTATCAACTTTTTGTTGATCTTAACATTTCAACAACAAAATATTAAGAAAATATTATATTATTTTTATAGACACGTCGCCTGTAGTTGTTCAAGAGATACAACTGGCTTAGAGTTGAGACCTTCTACTAGCTTTCAATAAAATCTCCCTTCTATACTTCAAGATGAGTGATTTACCATGGTTCTGCATCAGATTTTCATGTATATATCTGACGACTTGCACATTGTTTAGGTACCAGGGGCTTCACCATGGATCTAGCTACTTGGAGCATCTCAATTTCTTTTCTGCCATCAGAGATCAAGGTGCCTGTAGCCCAACTATCAGCTTGGATGACGGTTTACTATCTGTTGCGATCGGCGTGGCTGGACAGTTGTCTATCGAGAAAGGCCGCTTCGTCACCATTGACGAGGTGCTATGAAGCTGATAGTCAGCTATTTGTCGATGCACTGTATATTTTACACTGCTAGCTCTACTCAACGAACCCTGCAACAGTTGTGTACATCTGTAATAGCAGGAGCTTTTTTTTCCTCAACAAGCACGCATGGGGTAATTGCTTGTATTGTGCAGTACGTAGACTGTTACATAAGGCATAAATGGATTGAATGAAATCGAATCTTGTTCCCCCTTCGTCTGTTCCCAGCCCCATCGTCTCTCTCCCAATATTCCCACATAGTTCTGTTCGATTTAAGCCATAGCAATTGTATCAGCGGCAAGGGGGTGTTACAATGTCATGCGCACTTGTTGCACAGTTGTTTGTAATTGAGAATGTAGATGGTCAGTGAATATATAATATAAGCTCTCAGATGCTCTTTATATAGTGCCACGGAGATTGCTATGTAATGTGCACTTGTTACGCGGTTGTCGCATTTGAGATCTAGACTAGATGGTTGGTGGCCATTTAGTCATCAGTTCACGTATTCTCTTTCTATATATAAAGGAACGGAGACTAGGAATGCCAGTTCTCAAAATACGAATTGCCGCTGGAACATCTTAGAGCATGAAGACAAGATTTACTAGACGAGTTAGGCATGTGAAGCATCAGGAAGGGTACCACCGGGTGTCCTTGCTTTGCTACATGATGAAGGACAACACCGGGGATCATGCGGATTGGGTGCTGGGCACAACCTGGGCAGGGAGACCGCGATGTTTGTTTGGTCAGAATTTGAGTCGAACTTTCTCAAAAAAAAAAAAAAAAAGAATTTGAGTCGAACTACGTGTAGGATAAACCAGCGTCTCTTCCAGAGATGACTCTCTCTTAGCCTCCAACCTCTTGAATATATCTCAGGTCATGGGGGCAGCAAAAGGTTGTTACAGTAAGCTAGGCTCAAGTTGATTGTCCAGCGGATATCTTGCCGGTTAGTTGGTGGTATAATCAAGGTTTGTAGCTGTGGTCTGTGGATGGTCTAGCAGCATCTTGTATGCAATGTGCTTGGCAGAAACTCTGTGAGGTTGAGTTGTCTCGGGTTCAATGTGCTCCGACGCGTTGGAAACCCGCAAAAAAAAAAAAAAAAACTAGACATTGTCATTTAAGAACAACGCTGCAAAATTATGTCTATATATAAAAAGAATATACTTAGTCGTTGTCATATGTGAGGATAACGTAGAAACAACATCTATACAATGTGAAAAAAGTGTGTAAAAATCATATAGGAAACCGAAATTACCCTCCAGATTAGTAAAATTTCTACGTGGCATCCTTCAAAAGAAGCTGACGCAAGCTTGTCGTACATGTCACATGTGCTTAATCAGCAATGTCTTGGAATCTGATTACTATGTCATGTAGAACCAACATCTCAAATATATAGGAGGTAAGAAAAAAATGCCAAATTTAGTGTGGCGATGTGCCAATGCATATTTGTTGTATCTCGTGGTCTTGGTTCTGTGGATCAAAACCGTAGATCTGGTTTTGCCTGATTGGGTAACAATTGCGTGTTGCAATGTTGTTAACCTATTTAGAGGTGTCGCCTTGAAGGCCTCTTCGAGCAACGGAGATTTATTTGTCATGCTGCGAGGCTCGTTTGTGCAAGCGTTAGAGCCTTGCACTGGTTGTTGCAGCCTCAGGGAAGTGGGATCACATCGCCAATCAATCAATCATCCTTCCTTTCGTCAAACTGTTTTCCTCGATCCCTTTGGTCGCAAGGCTTTGTCGATGCGGCATTTTGACCTAGCCATGCTCCGGTCATAATAAAGTTTTCTGCTTAGTTTTCCTAATAAATCTTTCTTTCCTCTTAGAAAACCTTCGTTGCGCATTTTGGTGGTATGGTGGTTTCCGTACGCTTTAATTAAATCCCGTAACAGATAATAGGTACATCTGCCTCTCATCTGAATAATAAATAACACGTACATTGGCACCTCAGAACTGTAGAAGGATAGTAAAACCCATAGATTTTGTACTTACACCATGGGATTTTGAAGAAGACACGTGTCAAATGAGAAAGGCCACTTCCCTAAAAAAAGCTGAAACGCCACAGGCACATGCACCTTCCAGAGCTGTGAAGGATTTGGAAGAACACTTTAACAAGACAATATCCAGTCAAGCATGTCATCAGTATGATCAGCTGCAACAGGTCATAACTACAAATGCTTTATCTCTAAATCAAGGCCAATGGATCCTTGGGAGTCATTGGATCATTAAAGGTGCAGGTGTAGTTTTATAGATGTCTCATTGGCAAAGTGCAGGTGTGTGATATTTTTGAACTGCTGTGGAAGAGTTCATGAATGCTAAATCACACAAAAAAGGCGCATACATGAACTTGTCCCGCATGTGCATAGTCCTCCACCTACTTGCAAAATGTGCTCCACTTAGCCATTAACGGGTTCAAATTAGCACCTAGCGTACGATGTGACGCCACCTGGCAGGCCATGCTGTCAAAAGGGCCTAACACGCTATCAAAGATCACGCACGGAGTCGGCGTTTTTATGGAAACCCCCCTCTATTTCTTTAACTAATTAAAACTCGTCTGCATTTGATTTTATCAAATCCCGTAGAACCCTAGTTCCCAAATTGCCCCCCCCCCATGGCGAAGATGACGACGAGGCTCGCTTGTGGTGGACAACCATTGATGATCACATCATCCCTGATGGATTTGAGAAAGTTTGTGTGATCAACCAATAGAACAAGAGTTTTCTCATACCTCACTCCATTGCACATTGCTACAATATTTGCATCTTTCTCTATGTAAACTAGCCCATCTGTTATGTCCTTGCCAGGTAGACACTAGTACACATGCATTCTACCATCCCTCTCATACTCCATCTGACTCAACAGATCATCAATCTAGAGAATGGACCAGGTCTCAGTACTCAATTGATGGCTGAATGTATGATAAATTCTCATGTAAGCCACAAAAGAAACCATTGTGTTCCACTTCTACAGAAAATAGTGTCTCATCATTTCCTGCAATTACAGCGCAAAATTGAATTCAACACAACCCTCAAAGTGTATGCATAACATATATGAATTTGTAAAAACAGAGCAAAATTTCAGTACAAATATTGCAGTTTCATACTTTCAGTTAAGCAACCCAATCAAATCTAACCCACAAACAAACTGCAGCCCAAAATTCGCTAACTTTTTTCCAACATAGCTTCCACAACATCTCCTTCATCGAATTCGACCTTCTGAACTTGCATTCGCACCAAGAGGCGAACAAATCCGTCACTATTTCGTTCATATAAAACGAGTTCATGCACCATCGAGAACCAAATCTGAAGGGAAATAAAAAAATTGCATTCTCGTTCTATTTTGCTGTCAAATCGACCCTAATAGAGAGGCAAATCGACCTAATTCTTCGAGGGTCATCACGAAGCAAACCCTACCCAACCGCAGAGACAACACGGAATAGAAAAGTAGAGGAGAGGGGCAGATTCGTCGGCGTACCGTACTCCGGGGCGGCCGCCAAGAACGGCCGGAGGTGAGGCGGCATCACGGCGGAAGCGACGGCGTCGTCTTCGTCCTGGAGGAGGAGCAGTCGACGTACACGTCCAACTGATCGCGAATGAGGAGGAGTGCTCGAGGTGGCTAGCTTGGCAGAGATGTAGACGTGGGTCTTTGAGAGAGATAGAGTAGAACAGCCAAGGGTTTTAGACCTCTGAGGGTGGTCGCCACAAAGTGGTTGTTCTTGATCCTTTCTTGTATATGTTTCCCCTGATGCTTAATATAAAGACGCGCAGAGCTCCTGCGGGTTCTCCAAAAAATATCGGAGAATTTGTGCAAGTATCCGTGTCATTAATGTCTATTTACTACGGCCACGAGTTCACATGCCTCCAACTGGTACTACATAAATAGGGAATTTCTCGTAAAACAGACGAGCAGACAAGGCTAGCGTGTCATCCACGTGTCAAATTCAGATCGTTTCGTGCTAATTTGAACCTGCCTGCCAAGTTGACGGCTAAGTGGACCACATTTTGCAAGTAGGTGGAGGACTATGCACATGCGGGACAAGTTCATGTATGTGCCTTGCTAATAACTCAAAACAAAATTGGTTCGTTCTTCGTGGCAGAATCAACACCAGAAATTTACTCTAGGAAAAAATCTACATATTCCAAACTATAATTGTGATAATTGTGTTCTATGTCGAGAGGAAGTAATTGAAACACAGATGCATCTATTTTGGGGTTGTGGCTTTGCGCAAGACTGCTGGAATTCTGTTCTACAAGGAAAGAGGTAGCATTACTTCTTTTTATGATGAAGTGCGCTTGGCCAGACAACATGTGCACAAACATGTTTAGAGATCATAACTAGTCACACTTTCAGGGTGCTGTTCAGAAAAAAAGGCTTGCAATGTGGAATTCCCAATCTCGACATTCTGTTCTGCAGTCAGGCAGCTCCGTTGCGACTTGCACACATCAAGTTAAGGAGATTCAACGGCTTTGGTGAAGTTTGATCCATGGCCACGTAATGATATTCACAGACATGCTAGTTGGCTTGACATTCTCAGCTTTCACCCTTTGACGCATTTCCTGGCAAATATAAAAGCAGATTGCGATTGTTTGAACACATGATATGATACAGCAAAAGTAAGAACAGCAATGGACATTATCATTATAAGCTCACTGATAAATAAATTTACTACTTTAGGTACATTGTTATACAAAGAATTACATTGTAAAGATTAATTCAAGGACAACATCTAGTACAACCAACCATGTGGTACACGTGGTGAGCAACTAAACAATTATTAAACAAACATCTAGTACAAGTGTACAACACATTGCCTTCCGTTCTTTCATGGCCCCATTAGCCACCTCCAAATCCATATACCGTAGCGATGTAATAGTCACACGTTCAGGGTGGAGTTCAGAAAAAAAAACTTATAGGTGTAATTGTTTGAACACATGATATCATACAGCAAAAGTAACAAAGGAAAGGGTAACTCCCAGCCTCCCGTAACTCCCCAGCCCTAAACGCCGCCGCCGCCGCCGGTAGCGCCGCCGGGGCAAAGACCCTCGGGGCGTGGCGGCGGCGGGGGCCCATCCTCGTCGACGCTTGGTGGACGACGGCCGGATCCCCTTCCTCGATGCATGGCGGGCGCGCGGATGGTTGGGCGGCGGCGGCCTGCGCTGCGCCCCCTTCTCCCGTCGGCTCTCCCTCGGCCGGCGCGGTTGGGATGGGCGGCGGCGGCCAGCGATGTGGCCTCCCTCCTCCCGTCGGCTCTCCGCAGCACTCCGGCTGGTGGTGGGCGGCGGCCAGGCTCATGGCCTGCGCCAATTCCCCCCGCCTCTCGCCGGTGAGTGGAGGCGATCTCGGGCTTCACCCGCGACACGAGGTCGCCCAGGGCAGCAGCCTTGGGTAAGACGGTGGAGGTGGCCCTCTTCTTCGCCGGAGAGGGTTGGCCTGCGGTTGGTGGTGGTGGATCTATCGATCTATCACCGCGTTCCGGCGGCGAGATGGAGATGCTTGGAAGCCGGCGACGGAGTCGCCGGTGGAGGGTTGGAGTGGCCAGCCTGGGATGGTCGCCGACGTGGGGGTCCGACCTGAATAAAGGCGGTGGTCCTAGGGTCTCTCTTGCGTGAAGAGGAAGACCTACCGGAGGCCTGGACTCGTGATCTAGCCGGAGTGTTGAGTTCCGGAAGGCTCCGCCGGCGAATGTAACATCTTTTGCCTGGAGTTTGCTGGATCGGTGGTATTCGGTCGTGCGCACCCATGCTTTTACTCCGACCGATTGGTTCTGGAGGGAGCGGCGCGAAGCTCTTTTTCTGTGTCGACATCAAGTGACTATGGATCCATGATGAAAGTCGGAAGAAGAGAAGTTCATGAAGGCCGGAGGGGAGGACTAGCTAAGGGAGGTTCAAGTCTCCGCGTTGTTGAGGGACTTGCTTGGTGTTCCGGGTTCACAGCTGCGGTATGAAAGTGGGGCGACAACACAGGTGAAGTTCAGAGTCCTACCTTTCAGGGTGAAAACCCAAGGTCTGGCCTTAACTGGTTGTGCCTGGCAATGACCTTGTTGGAGGCATTGTTTTGAGAGCGGGGACTATCTTCAGGGTGAAAACCTAAGATCGTTGATCGGGTGACGATGGTTCTTGAAGAAGTCCCTGAAGAACTCGTACCTAAGCAAAACAAAGATGAAATCAGCGTCCGAGAAATTTTAAGGCAGACCTTGGAATCTTGGACTATGCATCACAAGTTGCTGTCAATTGGTATAAATATAACAATTGCTTCGTGGCGCATCAAATTCATGGAATTATGACACTCACCGGAAGACACGTAGAGGCGTGAGCCCGATCTGTTCCTTGGCTCCATTGCTGTTTGCTACCAATTTGACCTTCTTCCACGCCGCGGCCCTCCTTCTCCTCAAAGACAACTTGGCGTCGGCCTCGCCGTTGGCCATGTCTGCTGGCTAGTTCGTGCCAAGGACGGAAGAGGGGAAGAGGTTGGATCGAGAGAGGAGAATCGAGGGGGGTTGGGGTTTCCGGCTTCCGGCTTCCGAGGAGGAAACGAAGACGAGCTGCAACCTACAAGGGCATAAGTAGCGCTACGCAGATGTTCGACTCGGCAACCAATTCGAAACCTTACCGGAATCGAAAACGGAAACCGAGAATCGAAGGAACCGGAACCGGAAACTAACACAGCCGCCACACGGCAACACAGAAAGTATTCGCGCCGCGGCCCCTCGGACTCTCCTCGGCCGCGGACCGGTGGGCATGGCGGCGGTGATCGGCCTGGCCTCCCCTGATGTGGCGGTGCGGGGAGGTGGCGGCCATGGCGTTGATCTGGCGGCGGCTGTTGCTACGTCGGCGGTGAGGCGCTACGGGGCCTCTCTTCGTCATGAGGAATCCTAGGGCAACAACTCTAGGCATGGCGGTGGTGCCCATCTTCTCCGTCGGAGGTGGTCGGCTAGATTGGGGTTGGTTGTGGAGATCTCCTAATCTCACATCTAGTCCTAGCAGCGAGTTGGAGATAAGTGGCTGCCAGTGAAAAACCGTGCTACGACCCTGGTCGTGGCGGGCGATGGTGACGTCACGCGTCATAACCTTCTTGAAGGCATCGCCGTTGCAGTCTGTGTCTACTCACTTGTACTGCTCCGGAGAAAACCGTAGATATGGATCTCCCGGATCGGACGATGGCGGCGCTCTATATATGCGTCGTTGTACCTCTTGGGGCATCGTTTTTGGAGCAGCTGCTGGACAATGGTGGGCTGCGGTGGTGTGGTGTTCATCTACCGCGTCGACGATGGTGTCTCGGTGGCGTGGCGCAGCGGAGTATCAGTGTTGGATCAAGATGATGAACGCGCGCAGGACGGTGGTGCTGTCAGGCGTCATGATGGCATCGATGGCAAGTCTGGCAAGGTCAATGCGGTGATCCCTCTTGGAGATGGGTTTGAGGAAGACGGCGGTAGCAATTTCTGCGGCGCGTGCAATGGCATGCGCTGAGGGTCTGGTTGACCGGTTGTGCTTCTCACCCGCCAATGGGTGGCTTGGGAAGGCATTCGGTTTTAGATGATGTGTGTGTTGGAGATATGCCCAAGAGGCAATAATAAATGGTTATTATATATCTTTATGTTTACGATAATGTTTACATACCATGCTATAATTGTATTAACCGAAACATTGATACATGTGTGATATGTAAACAACAAAGAGTCCCTAGTAAGCCTCTTAACTAGCTTGTTGATTAATAGATGATTAGTTTCATAATCATGAACATTGGATGTTATTAATAACAAGGTTATATCATTATATGAATGATGTAATGGACACACCCAATTAAGCGTAGCATAAGATCACGTCATTAAGTTATTTGCTATAAGCTTTTCGATACATAGTTACCTAGTCCTTATGACCATGAGATCATGTAAATCACTTATACCGGAAAGGTACTTTGATTACATCAAACGCCACTGCGTAAATGGGTGGTTATAAAGGTGGGATTAAGTATCCGGAAAGTATGAGTTGAGGCATATGGATCAATAGTGAGTTTTGTCCATCCCGATGACGGATAGATATACTCTGGGCCCTCTCGGTGGAATGTCGCCTAAATAGCTTGCAAGCATATGAATGGTTCATAAGAGACCACATACCACGGTACGAGTAAAGAGTACTTGTCAGGAGACGAGGTTGAACAAGGTATAGAGATACCGATGATCAAACCTATCGCGTGACAAAGGGAATCGGTATCGTATGTAAATGGTTCAGTCGATCACTAAAGTCATCGTTGAATATGTGGGAGCCATTATGGATCTCCAGATCCCGCTATTGATTATTGGTCGGAGAGAAGTCTCAACCATGTCTACATAATTCACGAACCGTAGGGTGACACACTTAAGGTTTGATGTTGTTTAAGTAGATATGGAATATGGAATGGAGTTCGAAGTTTTGTTCGGAGTCTCGGATGGGATCCAGGACATCATGAGGAGGTCCGGAATGGTCCGGAGAATAAGATTCATATATAGGAAGTCATATTCCAAGTTTGGAAATGATCCGGTGCATTTATGGAAGGTTCTAGAAGAGTCCGGAAGAAATCACCATGGAAAGTGGAGTCCCAGGGACTCCACCTTGCATGACCTGCCAACCCTAAGGGGAGGAGTCCCAGGTGGACTCCCCTAGGGTGGCCGGCCAACCCCCCAAGGAAGGGGTGGGAGTCCCACCTTGAGTGGGATTCCCCCTTGGGTAGGTTTTGTCCCTTTGGTAGGTTTTGGTTTCGGGTCTTATTCGAAGACTTGGATACCAACACTTGGGGATTTCCACCTATATAATGAGGAGGAGAGGGAGGGGGCAGCCACACCTTGGCCGCACCACCCCAGCCCCCTTGAGGCCGGCGCCCATAGCCCCTCTCCCAAACCCTAGCCACCTCCTCCTCCACATACAACTCCCGCAGCGCATAGGCGAAGCCCTGCCGGAGTTCTCCACCACCACCGCCACCACGCCGTCGTGCTGCCGGGATTCCGAGGAGGATCTACTACTTCCGCTGCCCGCTGGAACGGGGAGAAGGACGTCGTCTTCATCAACACCGTGTGACCGAGTACGGAGGTGCTGCCCGATTGTGGCACCGTGATCAAGATCTTCTACGCGCTTTTGCAAGCGGCAAGTGATCGTCTACCGCAGCAATAAGAGCCTACTCTTATAGGCTTTGGAAATCTTCAAGGGTGAGTCTCGATCATCCCCTCGTTGCTCCCGTCTTCTAGATTGCATCTTGGCTTGGATTGCGTTCTCGCGGTAGGAAAATTTTTGTTTTCTATGCAACGAATCCCTACAGTGGTATGAGAGCCGTGTCTATGCATAGATGGTTGCACGAGTAGAACACAATTGTTTTGTGGGCGTTGATGCTTTGTTGTCTTTAGTTCGAGTACTTTGCATCTTTGTGGCATGGTGGGATGAAGCGGCTCGGGCTAACTTTACATGACCGCGTTCATGAGACTTGCTCCACGTTCGACATGCAACTTGTATTGCATAAGTGGCTTTGCGGGTGTCTGTCTCTCCCACCATAGTGAAGATTCAATTTACTCTTTCTATTGACAACACTAGTATCACCGTTGTGGTTCATGTTCGTAGGTAGATTAGATCTTACTCGAAAACCCTAAACCACGTAAAATATGCAAACCAAATTAGAGAACGTCTAACTTGTTTTTGCAGGGTTTGGTGATGTGATATGGCCATAATGTGATGATGAATATGTATGAGATGATCATTATTGTATTGTGGCAACCGGCAGGAGCCTTATGGTTGTCTTTAAATTTCATGTTGAGTAGTATTTCAAAGTAGTTGTAATAGTTGCTACATGAGGTGAACAACCATGAAGACGGCGCCATGGACCTTGACGCTACGCCGACGATGATGGAGATCATGCCCGTTGATGATGGAGATCATGTCCGTGCTTTGGAGATGAAGATCGAAGGCGCAAAGACTAAAGGGCCATATCATATCACATATGAATTGCATGTGATGTTAATCCTTTATGCATCTTATTTTGCTTAGAACGACGGTAGCATTATAAGATGATCCCTCACATTAATATCAAGATAATAAAGTGTTCTCCCTCGTATGCACCGTTGATATAGTTCGTCGTTTGAAGCATCTCGTGATGATCGGATGTGATAGACTCAACGTTCACATACAACGGGTGTAAGCCATGTTGCACACGCGGAATACTTGGGTTTGCTTGACGAGCCTAGCATGTACAGACATGGCCTCGGGACAACGGAAACCGAAAGGTTGAACACGAGTCATATGGATGATATGATCAACATGTTGATGTTCACCATTGAAGCTACATCATCTCACGTGATGATCGGTTTTGGTGTAGTGGATGTGGATCCTGTACCACTTAACAACTATGAGGGATGTTGTATTAAGTGGGAGTTCATTAGTAATTAGATTAAAACATGAACTAATTATCATAAACATAGTCTGATTAGTATTTTGAATTAATTTGTAGTATTGGCATCCGTTTTTCTACCAAACGCTAGTCTTGTTTATTGAGATAGAAATACTGTTAAGTTTGACAAGAAACTTTACGGACTGGTACCGTATTGTTAAAGAATCAAGAAATGATTAAGTCCTATTGCAAATTTTTAGTAAACCTCATATTGTTGATTCAAAGAGCTATGGTTTCAATTAGTACCTAAAGTTATCTTGTCTCCGTGAAACTTGAAGTTCAAATCTGTTTGAAAAGTAAGGAGCTGAAAATATAGTTTTCAGAAATAATCAAGGTATGAGATATATGTGATATCTAAGACCTTGTTGCAAGGTGATAGAATATAATTTGGTGAGACTACATAAACTCATAAGTTTTATGGGAATGTACGAAGGTTGAAGACGCAAGGCGTCCCAATCCTCCAACTATTGGGGCACTAACGATATTCGTATATCCATGAAGTGATCGTCCTTAGTATATGATGTCTACGTTCCCCCTCCTTTCCTGTAGACAGTGTTGGGCCTCCAAGTGCAGAGGTTTGTAGAACAGCAACAAGTTTTCCCTTAAGTGGATCACCCAAGGTTTATCGAACTCGGGAGGAAGAGGTCAAAGATATCCCTCTCATGCAACCCGCAACCACAAAGCAAGAAGTCTCTTGTGTCCCAACACACCAAATAGGTGCACTAGTTCGGCGAAGAGATAGTGAAATACAGGTGGTATGAATATATATGAGCAGTAGCAACGGTGCCAAAATAGCTTTGGCGTGTAGTTGATGGTGGTATTGTTGCAAGTAGTAACACGAAAACAAGAAAGCGTAGTAACTCAGCAGTATTTAGGAACAAGGCCTAGGGATTACACTTTCACTAGTGGACACTCTCAACATTGATCACATAACAGAATAGATAAATGCATACTCTACACTTTTGTTGGATGATGAACACATTGCGTAGGATTACACGAACCCTCAATGCCGGAGTTAACAAGCTCCACAATAATGCTCATATTTTAGTAACCTTTAGTGTAAGATAGATCAAAAGACTAAACCAAGTACTAGCATAGCATGCACACTGTCACCTTCATGCATATGTAGGAGGAATAGATCACATCAATATTATCATAGCAATAGTTAACTTCGCAATCTACAAGAGATCATGATCATAGCATAAACCAAGTACTAACACGGTGCACGCACTGTCACCTTTGCACACATGCAGGAGGAATAAAACTACTTTAATAACACATCACTAGAGTAGCACATAGATAAATTGTGATACAAACACATTGCAATCATCAAGAGATATAAATAAGCACTTCACTACGCTCTTCAACAGTGAATAAGTACTTCGTGAAATATAGCCTAAGAGACCCACACGGTGCACACACTGTCACCTTTACACACGTGGGACAAGGAGTCTCCGGAGATCACATAAGTAAAACCCACTTGACTAGCATAATGACATCTAGATTACAAGCATCATCATATGAATCTCAATCATGTAAGGCAGCTCATGAGATTATTGTATTGAAGCACATAGGAGAGAGATGAACCACATAGCTACCGGTACAGCCCCGAGCCTCGATGGAGAACTACTCCTCCTCATCATGGGAGCAGCGGTGATGAAGATGGCGGTGGAGATGGCAGCGGTGTCGATGGAGAAGCCTTCCGGGGCACTTCCCCGCTCCGGCAGGGTGCCGGAAGAGACTCCTGTCCCCGATCTTGGCGTCGCGATGACGGCAGCTCGGAACTTTTCTCGTATCGTGGCTTCCTCCGTAAGGGTTTTCGATGCAGGGGCTTTAAATAGGCGAAGAGGCGGCGCAGAGGGGGACGAGGCGGCGACACCATAGGGGGCGCGGGCCACCCCGGCCGCGCCGGCCTATGGTCCCCCTGTGGCCCCTCCGGTCCTTCCCGGGTGTTCTGAAGCTTCGTGGAAAAATAGGAACCTGGGCGGTGATTTCGTCCAATTCCGAGAATATTTCGTTACTAGGATTTCTGAAACCAAAAACAGCAGAAAACAGGAACTGGCACTTCGGCATCTTGTTAATAGGTTAGTTCCAGAAAATGCACAAATATGATATAAAGTGTGCATAAAACATGTAGGTATCATCAATAAAGTAGCATGGAACATAAGAAATTATCGATACGTTGGAGACGTATCAGCATGCACCGTTGCTAAGACCCGTAGTTTCGAATACTAAGGTATAGATTCTATGTGTGCATACAAGCCAGATTTGCACATACGAATACGAGGTTAAACTTTACGAGCCTAGCATGTACAGACATGGTCTCGAAAAGTCGTCATGATATGATGGATAAAAATTATGAGTGAAATTGTTCATCATATTAAAAGGTTACTAATAGTGAAATCCGGAACATTTTTCATATGATGATCAACTTCAGAACCTCAAGGTTATTGGTATTTGACCAACAAACCTAGAAGTTATTGATGTTGAAGTGTTTTTATGAATAATGAGGAAAGCTAAAAGAGAAACTACAAAAGATATTTTGGCAGAAAGAAAAGAAAAGACTAGAAAGTCTAGCTTAGGTGTATATAAATGATATACATGTTATGGTTGTATTCCTAGTTTGATCACACAATGAAATTCTTGGGTATTAGTACCATATTGGTTGGTATGAAGTGTCATACAAAACAACGCAATACAAGAATACAATGGCCTAAGTGACTGACAAGGAATATGATAGGAATGCACTTCTGGAACAAAAATAAAGTGTTATTATGTTTGTCGTTGGCATTCCATCTAGCCCTTAGAATTTATAATAAAGAACTTAATAATTGTTATTTTGCTCTGGTCAAATGAAAACAATGAGTTGTTCAAATTATGACATTATTCCATGTACGATGGATAAGTTATTATAAATCTTAATGGTGAAACACACATACATAACACTGACGCTAAAATGCCATAAGGCAAATGATTTGAATTCCACTTATTTGTGGAACCGCCATTTAGGTCATGTTAGAAAGGAACGCATGAAGAAACTCCATGCAGATGGATTTTTGTAGTCATTTGATTTTTGAATCGTTTGGCACTTGCAAATCTTTTCTAAAGAGAATGACTGAAATACCGTTCATAGGCCAAGAGTTGAACGGGCAACGACTTAGTGGAAACATACATGATGATGTATGTGGTTCACTGGGCAAAGTTGTGTGCGGGAGATTCTTCTACTTCATGAAAACTTCCAACAATGAATTGAGTATATATGGGGATATATTCAATAAGGAAGAAGTTTGAAACATTTGAATGGATTCAAATAAATTTCAGCATGAAGTGGAAATCATCGTAATAGAAAAGTCAAATATCTATGATTGGATTATAGTGAAAATATTTGAATTACGAGTTTTAGCAAAACATCTAAGAGAGTTATGAAATTGTTTTACAACTCACATTTCTTGGAGTATCATAATGATGATAGAGTATCCAAGAGATGTATCCAAACCTTGTTGGATTAATGATGAGATAATATAAAATGACGCCATTATAATTTTTGTGGATTATGCTTTAGAGACTACCGCTTTTACACTAAATAGAGCATCATCATGATCCATTTAAATGACACCATACGAGTTATGGCATGGGTATGAACCCTAATAGTCCTTTCTTAAATTTTGGTATGCATAGCATAAGTAAATGAGTTTACAACCAAAATCGGATGAATGTCTTTGTTGGTTATCCCAGAATTGATTGGGAATTCTTTCCACTATGAAGTAAAAGACAAAAGTGTTTGTTAATATTACTTGCTTATTTCCAAGGAATTGTTTTCTAGCGAAGTATTTGAGTGGGAGGACAATAGAACTTGATAAGGTTTATGAACCTGAGCATAATAGTCAGAGTAGCGCAGCATCGGAAATAGGTTCCGGAAGCGGCTACGACAATCATGACTCCCATGACTACAAAGTGTTTTAGCCATGGAGATCGAAGTACCTATTGAACCTTGTAGGTTCGGTTTACTTTGTGATCAAATAAATGATTTGTGAACAAAGGATTGTTTTTGAACAATGATAAACCAACTACAAACAAAGAAGTTATGATGGGCCCTGACTCCGTTAAAATGGCTATACGCCATGAAATCCAAGATAGATGAATACTTTTTGAAAGTAAATGGGTCTATGAAATTGATGAACTTGGATGGAATATCCTTGAATAAGCTCGACTTGTCGAAAAGTTGTTTACGACAAAGTTCAAAGAGTTGACTACGATAAGATTAGATCTTCCGTAGCAATGCTTATAGTCTATGTGGATTATTCTAGTAATCGCTACATATTTCTTTCATGAGATATGATAGTAGGATGGCAAAATACATTACTTAACAGAAGTATGTATTAAAGGTGTATACAAGATACAACCAATTGTTTTGCTAGCCCGTAGAATACTAGATAGGTATACGAACTTCAATTGAATGAAGTGAGTATCGCGGAGTTAGAATCTTCACCGGATGAAATAGTCAAAGAGTTTTTGATTTTATCAAAACGATGAAGATACTTGCATTTGCAAGAAATTAAGTGGGAGCGCTGAGACATATTTATAATACTTTATGTAGATGACATATAGTTGGATATAAATGATGTAATTATATACTTGATTATAAAAGGTTTCATTGAGAATTAACTTCAATGAAAGAATATGGACTGAAACATATTTAGTGTCAAGATCTATGAAGATAGATTGAAACACATAATAAGCTTAAGTCAAAGTACATAGAAAGGATATTGAAGTAGTTCAATATAGAAATATTAAGAAAATGTTCTTGTCATGTGAAATTTTAACAAAACTTGAGTGTATCTGACACTCAATGAGTAAAAACACATGAGTGATTTTAAATCACAATTAATATGTACACAATCAGATGACCTGAGCTCTAAAAGTTAGGAGCATATACCAGAATGATTCATGTGATGATCATTGACAAACAGTAAGAATATCCATGTGTGCTTTAGAAGAACCAAGGATATATATATAGCTTTATATGGGTAATGACAAACAAAATCGCTGTAAAGTGTTGCACCGATATTAGTTTGGTCACATATAAAAAATAAATTTCAATCTCAATTAGGCTAAGTGTTATTAAAAAGGTAGCACAATGCTAGATTTAGAAGAGCTCTAAATATTGTGACGGATTCTACAAAAGAAGGCAGAATATGTCATTGTTTTGACAATGATTAAAGATGTTAAGTCAAAAAGTTCTTTGAGAACTTGGTGTAGTTCCGATAGTGTCAACTTTGAAGCTATATTGTGTGTGACAATATTAGTGACATATTTCAGACCGCGGAATTAAGGTTCCACCAGAGGACTAAAGCATATATGCCGACTCATTTGGAAAATGAGTGATGCGTTGAGACGCAAATGAATTGCAAAATACATACGTTTCTGAGCATATCAGATCCGTACTAAAACCTCTCCCATAGGCGAAACATGATAAAACACCAGAAAGGCCAAGGTGTTATATCTTTACAAATGTAAACTAGATTATTGACTCTAGTGCAAGTGGGAGACTGTTGGAGATATGCCCAAGAGGCAATAATAAATGGTTATTATATATCTTTATGTTTACGATAATGTTTACATACCATGCTATAATTGTATTAACCGAAACATTGATACATGTGTGATATGTAAACAACAAAGAGTCCCTAGTAAGCCTCTTAACTAGCTTGTTGATTAATAGATGATTAGATTCATAATCATGAACATTGGATGTTATTAATAACAAGGTTATATCATTATATGAATGATGTAATGGACACACCCAATTAAGCGTAGCATAAGATCACGTCATTAAGTTATTTGCTATAAGCTTTCGATACATAGTTACCTAGTCCTTATGACCATGAGATCATGTAAATCACTTATACCGAAAGGTACTTTGATTACATCAAACGCCACTGCGTAAATGGGTGGTTATAAAGGTGGGATTAAGTATCCGGAAAGTATGAGTTGAGGCATATGGATCAATAGTGAGTTTGTCCATCCCGATGACGGATAGATATACTCTGGGCCCTCTCGGTGGAATGTCGTCTAAATAGCTTGCAAGCATATGAATGGTTCATAAGAGACCACATACCACGGTACGAGTAAAGAGTACTTGTCAGAGACGAGGTTGAACAAGGTATAGAGATACCGATGATCAAACCTCGGACAAGTAAAATATCGCGAGACAAAGGGAATCGGTATCGTATGTAAATGGTTCAATCGATCACTAAAGTCATCGTTGAATATGTGGGAGCCATTATGGATCTCCAGATCCCGCTATTGGTTATTGGTCGGAGAGAAGTCTCAACCATGTCTGCATAATTCACGAACCGTAGGGTGACACACTTAAGGTTTGATGTTGTTTAAGTAGATATGGAATATGGAATGGAGTTCGAAGTTTTGTTCGAGTCTCGGATGGGATCCACATCACGAGGAGGTCCGGAATGGTCCGGAGAATAAGATTCATATATAGGAAGTCATATTCCAAGTTTGGAAATGATCCGGTGCATTTATGGCAGGTTCTAGAATGTTCTAGAAAAGTCCGGAAGAAATCACCATGGAAAGTGGAGTCCCGGAGGGACTCCACCTTGCATGACCTGCCAACCCTAAGGGAGGAGTCCCAGGTGGACTCCCCTAGGTGGCCGGCCAACCCCAAGGAAGGGGGGAGTCCCACCTTGAGTGGGATTCCCCCTTGGGTAGGTTTTGTCCCTTTGGTAGGTTTTGGTTTCGGGTCTTATTCGAAGACTTGGATACCAACACTTGGGGATTTCCACCTATATAATGAGGAGGAGAGGGAGGGGGCAGCCACACATTGGCCGCACCACCCCAGCCCCTTGAGGCCGCCCTAGCCCCTCTCCCAAACCCTAGCCACCTCCTCCTCCACATACAACTCCCGCAGCGCATAGGCGAAGCCTGCCAGTTCTCCACCACCACCGCCACCACGCCGTCGTGCTGCCGGGATTCCGAGGAGGATCTACTACTTCCGCTGCCCGCTGGAACGGGGAGAAGGACGTCGTCTTCATCAACACCGAACGTGTGACCGAGTACGGAGGTGCTGCCCGATTGTGGCACCGTGATCAAGATCTTCTACGCGCTTGCAAGCGGCAAGTGATCGTCTACCGCAGCAATAAGAGCCTACTCTTATAGGCTTTGGAAATCTTCAAGGGTGAGTCTCGATCATCCCCTCGTTGCTCCCGTCTTCTAGATTGCATCTTGGCTTGGATTGCGTTCTCGCGGTAGGAAAATTTTTGTTTTCTATGCAACGAATCCCTACAGTGTGTTGGTGTATTGTCAGAGTAATGGCCATGTTCATGGTCACCACCTTCATCGCTCTTGTAGATATGAAAGGTGACTTCGAGTTGATTTTTGTATCTTCCTTATAAAGCTTTGTGAATAATCTAATAAAAAAATTATATGCATATTTTAGTCGCAGAGGCTAGGGCTATGCTCCCATTTAGAAAAGAAAACTCGTACCGCCACTGGTGCCAGCATCACAAGAACGGGGATATGAGAACAGATATGCATGCACCAAAACGTTTTTTCTAGGCACCGAGGTGCCGGACAGAACATATGCTCCGTGTCTCATACGCTCGTCGCAGATTTGTCTAGTACGTACAGAGAGTACTAAGAAACTGGGACGTGCTTTGTTTTTGGACATGGCTACACAGTGCCCAGGCACTGGGTGGGTAGTCTTCCACGGTGCCCCTCCCCAAATTAGAAAGAAAATGATGTCTATTCCCGCGCCTTACCAAACAAGGAAAGTTGTGATGAGTGCGGACGAATTGCACCCGAGCTTGGGTGCACTCGATGATTGTGTGGCTGAGGTTAATCCATGAGCATTTAATGTTTCTATTTTTTAGTGTGAGAATTGGCTAAAATCTACAATACCTCTTCACGTTGTGTACGTCTCCAGTATGAAATTGAATGAATATGGATGGTCGGCTGTATGGGAATTAAATAAGGCCATGTGGTTGAGCAGGTGCAACATGTACCGGAGTTTGGCACATCTTGGACCTGTTGTGTTAAGCGCAAGCCACTGATTTTGGAAGGTTGCCTCAGTGGAGATTTTCTTTTTCAAACCAGCATTTTAGAGTTTCAAAACAGTCCGACGAAAAATTCCTAGATTTTGACAATGCCATATTATACGGTGCAAAAATATCAACATGAAATAGTTTATTTTTTTTGGCTTACACAAAAATGAAAATACTGACTCCAGCGCGTCCCAAAAAGCATCGGCACTGTTTCGAGCCCAATAAAGCAGTCGTCAACCCCGTCCGGACCCCTTCAAGCGGGGCGTCAAACGGGCGCGCCAGTGCCTCGCGCCACGTCGGATTCAACGCGTGGGCTCCACCTGTCATCCACACGACCCCAATCCCCACAAGTTTACCCCAAATCTCCTCCTTCCGCCCGCCGCTCCATCTCAAGCGCCCATCCAACTCCCATGATGCAAAACCCTCGCCACCATGCCACCGAAGAAGAAGGCTCTGGCGAAACCGCGTGCGGTGGCGCCGAAGGATAAGCTAGCGCACATGACGTAGCAGTAGTGGGACGACGAGAAGAGGCGCTGCTCCATCTTGACGGCGGACCGTAGACGGCGTCACCTCGCGAGCGATGCGAAAAAAGCTAAGGAAGCGGCGACGGCAGCCACGACGGAGATGTGCGTGAGCTTGGGTGGCACGCCATGCAAAGCCGAAAACGGCTGCTACCCCCACCGGCCGCAACATGGCGGGCGGCGGCGCGTCCTCGAGAAGCGCCTCTCCCTCCTCGCCGGCCTACTTCGCCGAGCCTCCATCGCTCTCGTAGATTCGTTTCTCGCAGATGGAGGGGCGCGCCCGCTAGTCCCCCGAGTACGCCGACATCGACATGACCGTCGAACCGAACGCGACGTACTCGCGGGCTTCGGCGCCGAGGGGTAGCAATATCTTCCGCTTCACCATCAACCTCAACAACGGCTCGCCGGATCTGCGCCGCGCACCGGAAGGTAGCGCCGGTCACGTGACCGACCGCACTGGTCTCCCCCGCAGCCTGTTCAACGGCGATAGCAGGAGCGCCCACCATGAGTTCGGCAGCGCGTCCGGGGACGCCATGGAGGACGAAGATGTAAGTTTTCCATTGAATCATGGCTTGTGCACATATAATAGAGCTCCGGGGAGCAAAAGATGAGCCTTTTTATTGGTTTGCTAGGTGAACGACATCGACATCCTCAGTGGCATGATCTGCCCCGGACACGCCTACGAACCCGTCTACAAGGAGGATGACTACGGTGAAGAGTGCGACGACTATGAGGAAGGAGACGAGGTGGACGACGAGAAGATCGACGAGGACGCCGATGAGGTAGCTGAGGAGGAGCTGATCATCGTCGACACCGGCATGTCCGCGAAGAACAAGAAGAGGAGAAAGAATAAGGCCGCCGGCACTCGAGGGTCGAAGTGGAACTCCCTAGAGGATAGGTGCCTCGTCGACGCGTGGAAGCTGGTCAGCTTCTGCCCCATCACCGGTGCCAATCAATCCGTCAACAAGTACTACAAACGCATATTTGATCAATTCAATGAGAGGAAGAATTTCGGTGAGTACGCCACCATCCACATGATCCGGAACGAGTCCGCCATGTCTCACCGTTGGAACCTCATCAAGAAGTCATGCAATATGTTTCATAGCTACTATGAGAAGGTGAAGAACCGCACCGAGAGCGGCAAACGATGGTGGATTGGGTATGTATTGGCATTGTATTCATGTCTACCATTTGATAGATTCATGTCATTGTATTCATGCATTGCTTGCTCTTCATGCATTTGCTAGATTCTCAACGCCCTCATCACCATGTACAAGCATCGAAATGGCGACAAGGACTTCCCCTTCATGCATTGCTTCATAAAGCTTGAGGGTTGCAAGAAGTGGGACGCCGCCAGCCTCACTCTCAATGACAAGAACCATGTCGGAGAAGATGGACCGGTCGCAGCCGCCCCCGCCGGGTGCCCCATTGGCAACAAGAAAGCCAGGGCCGAGAGGAATGCGGCACCGGCATTAGCCGCCATGCATCGATGCCTCCATCGAGAGGATGGTGTCATCCTTCTCCATCGGGAATAAGGAGGCGGCGGATAGGGGCGCCGCCATGTGGAAGGAAATGTTAGAGAAGCAAGATGTGAAGATTGGGATCGAGAGGGAGAAGGTGGAGGCGGCCAAGATGGAAGATCAAGCCGGCGTTATCAAAGCCATGAATGAAGCGACGCAGCTATCACTGACCAAGATGAATCAAGAATCGAAGATCTTGATTGCGGACATGACGAGAATGGATCTATTGGCGAGGGTGCGGCTCGAGATGTACCATGAGCGCATCAGCAAGGAGGTGATGGCGACGCAAGCTGCGGCGGCGTCCATGCCGACATCGACATCGACGAGCATGGTTGCGCCGGCTCCCATGGATCCACCGTCGTCCACTAACGAGGTGCCACAGGTGATCGCTGACGAGGAGGACATTGTCGAGGTGCAGCCTCCGTTGTCGGCCTTCCTATGATCATTTGGCCTTGAAGCACAAGTTATTTTTTTGGGTGCCGGATTATGATGAATGACGCCGATTTGGTGATTCGAAAACCTTAAATTTAAATTTCTATCCATGTTTGTGTGTTTTTTATTTTGAAAAATCCTATTGTGGCCACCGGTGTGGGGAAGCCTTCCCCAAATGGAGGAACCCGTGCCGGCGTCGCCCATACGTGAGTGCCGGTGCAGCTGTCGGCGCAGCTGTCGGCGCCTATTTGGGGGCCGCCAGTGGAGATGCTCTAATTGGAGCCAGCAAGATAATTAAATATTGTACTGGGATAGAAATGTTTGGGCTCGAATTGACAAAAATACAAAATCGAACAAGCCACACGTCTAGGCACGATTCACGCTATATTTGTCATAAATTTATCTTTTTTATCCAGAATACCATGTAAATTATTTAGAGCATAAATATTTTTATACGAGTACAATATTTGATCATCTTTTTTTGGAGGATTCAAATTTTATTTCGGTATTTAAAATTACCCTGAATTTTAGAATTTATAGGGTGCATAGCATACATGTACCAAAAATTCACGTCGGACATTGGGTGCCTATATATACACGCATCAACGTATGAACACAGCCGTCACATGTTTCAACACAGAAGAAGAGGACATGGTGCAGTTCGGAAACTTGGTACAATGCAAAAGCATTGCCTGCCACCTTTTCAGCCTGGTTTTGCTAGGATGCATAGCAGTGAGGTGGTTGGCAAGCTCAGGCTCTGTATTCGTCTCGCCGTGTGCACAGAATTATACACCATGATATATGACGTAGGTCAAGGAAACGAATGGCTAGATGGAAATAGGATAAACGGAGCACCCAAGCTCGGGCTGACTTCCGAGTTTTCGAGTTGTGATCCCCTAGTCTCCCGTGTCCCATTCTTTATTGTTTTCACAAGCCGGCCCAGACAACAGCTTTGTCGTGAGGTGAAAAAAATGCAACGGCAGGTCCGTTGCTAGTTCATCACAGAAAAATAGTGTAATCAACGTACATGGGTTGGCAAAAGCCAAAAAAATCACAGGTACGCATCATAATCCTTCGTGTATCGCCTGCTTTTCACTCCCAATAGATGAAATTTTGTTCTAGGTCATCGACAAAAGCAACGCTTCTCTAGGCCTCTTGCCGCTCCGCCCCTGGTAGACGATGTAAAATATCACTGTTCTTACATCCTTGTGTCGATCTTGCATTGAAGAAACTGCAGGGAAAGAAAATACGTTGGATCTCGTGTCTGAGGAAAATAAGAGATTGAGAAAAAAACTAAAAAAAACGGATGTAATAAATCATTACGTTTGACAATGAAATTACATATATTGGAAAAAAGCACATGGCAGTCAATAATTGCAAAACCATATCTAGATTGCTTGCGTGAAAAATACTAGCAAATGCATTACATGGGAAAAATGCATGGCGGTATATGAATAACTACATTATGGCTGTGCAACCATTGCAGTTTAAAGCTAAAAACTAAATGTAACAATACCCGCTGAATGGTTCAACCCATGGGAAGAAAATACATCGTGCACACATGATCATGTACAAAAGAAACACTCGTGCATGTAACAAACACACGTCTACTAAATAAAAAGTACATGCTAACACAATAACCTACATCAAGCATAAGTTTTATTTCGAGACTATGCAGATTTGAGCATTGAAACTGTACATTATACAAAAGATCATGTAGATCATACATGTAACTAATGCTCTAATATTGTCAAAAAAAGTAACTAATGCTCTAATACTACATCCAACCGTTCAAACCATGCATCAGACCATGCCGATTTAAACATTTAGAATCTAATATCGTATAAAAAATCATAATCATATAGGCTATGGTCTACGGATGTACAAAAATAGCTCGAGCACAACTAAAAATACATTAAAAAAACATGTTATTGCTGCATCAGATCTATGTGAACAATTAAATGCTAGTTGGGAGAATTACATCCTATACAGTTGTTGTACAGCCCATGGGTGTAACGAAATACAAAAATAGCTCTAGTACTGCTAAAACTACATGCAAGAATCAAATACAACTAAGTTCAGTTCATCATGGATCATCAGACAAATTACCCAAAACAAATATCACCAATCAAAAACTATGCAACATTAACTTTATAAGTATAAATTCAAGATGCGAGAATAGCTTACCACAACCCAAAGGACCATGCTGCTTGGTAATCAAATCGCTTCTTTCCTCCTCTATTAGCTTCCTATATTGTAATATGTGCAACACACCTACAGGACACTTGCAGTCAGTTGTAGGTTGAGAGATAAGACTCATAGGTTATAATAAGGAATTGATCAAAAGCACCTGAACCATGCCCAAAACACACAAAACAAGTGTTATAGCTGTGTAAGAACATTCGTATTTTAAAGCTCCACGATCCGTTGTTTAGTGCCACTTGCAGCAATACTGAAAATACTATCTGGCAATAGCTCTATAAAATTATCTCAAGTAGTACACAGGAGAATTTTTTTAGACACGAAACAAGATGGGGAGCATAACTAGAGAACACATAAGGCAAAGACCAGCAAGTGCTAGGCCAGCAAGCTCTTCTATGCCAGACAACTCATGGCAGTACATAAAAAGGAACAAGGCATGAAAAGTATAGTGTAAGGCATACGAAGCCAGCTCAAATATATAAAGAAGATTAACTGGGCAAGGAAACGAGATAAGCATATCTCTAAAGACTTACAGCAATGCAAATGTTATTAAGAACATAAATGACCAAGTTAAAACTGGATGAAATAGCACTACACTGGCTACAATACAACCCTTTGACGAAAACTACTATAGTTGCAAGCAGCAGATTGCTTCAAATACATTAGTCTGAAACAGTGGACCTACTTGGTTCATCAGGTGCACTAAATATATCATTAAGAGAGCAAGACGTTTAACTTGCTCGATTTCTGAAAATTAGTACTAACTTAACATGAATAATACATTATCAGGGAACTAGTACAGCCAAGTTAAGTTTCAAGGGATTAACACATCTATGAGACTATGACCAAACTGTCCCTCAGCAAACTAGTATCAAACAAGACTCAACGTGGTAGTTAAGAACAAACATGAATGGCATGGACGAAGAACCAGTCAAGCAAATCCTGTGTTGCTGCAAGTAGTTCTAGTGCTAGTAGAGTGCAAGACTGTGAAGCTCAAGTATCGGGAGCTGGCTAGTTACCATGACGATAGGAGGCAGTTGAGCAGCGTCATGTTGTATGGCACGCCAGAATAAGTCCTCCGTTGATTTCCTCTTGTTGATCCTCGAGAAGGTGACCCTGCAACGCAACACAGCCCATGCGGAATTTCTCACCAGTGAGAAGAATCAACGGAGAAGGGCAGGAAAATGCAGTAGAGTTTCATAGAGGACAGAATTGGAAGCTTCAAAAATAATAATGATAATGGAGTGCGGCCACATCATATGCACATATAATTGCAGTGTTCCTAGTTCACCACACCATATGTACATATTATTATATCACTACCATCCTCAAATCATATCATCGTGAGCATTGGATGTGTAAATACAATCCTAATCATCCTACTGTTAAATACAAGATGATATGTTGCACCCACCTATATGTCTAGATGACCTTACTCTGCTTTTCGTTTGATTCTTTCAAGTAGCTGAATGTGATTGATGCAAGTATGCTCACAGTTTTATTTTGGAGAAGTACATGACAACTGGCTTCTGTTAATGACATCAGGAGATTAAACACCCCAAGGACAGATACCCAGTATCATTCTTTGGGAAAACCTACTATTTGTTACAGCCAGATCTGGAGGAAGCTACTATTTGTTACATCCAAAATCTTTGGGGAAACCTACTAATCAAGATCCTAGATGTAGAAAAAGAAGAAAAAAAATACAGGCCACCTCTACAAATTTCAGATTTTCCATGAATTGCTGAACACTTCCATCTAATGCCCAAGTTGGTCAGGTAAAAAGGAGAGGTTCAAGCTGCTGAACCGGGAACATCTGCCAGCATCCAACCGGCAAAAAAAATACTACATGCTACAACAGAGACACACACCATTAAGAACTGAACCTTCATGACTACCTGCGCTCGTAAATATACATCCTATAGTGTTGACCACCACTAGCTCATCCATAGAGAATGGCAACGATGTAGAGCCACGAACTGCTGCGAGTAAACCTGCTACAACACTAGTTTAGCCGGGGCTGTGTCTCCGCAACTAGAATCAAACGCGAATCAATCCCTTAGCAACTAAAATCAAACGGGCATCGACCCTAAATTACCAACGCAGAAAAGCAAAAACCGGATGGGGAAAAGCTCATGATTGAAGCACTCACCATCTCCAAAAAAGCGATAGAAGTACGCCGCGGTCTGGACGCAACACCACGCCGCCGATGCCCTCTCGCCGATGCGTCCAAGCTCATCCAGCCCAACTCGAATGCGTCGAATTACATGGCCCGCGTCGGACGCGTCGATCCATGCGTCTGCGACGGCGAGGTTGTTACAGGGCTCCCACTCACCAGGAGGAACGCCCCACAGCTTCACGGCGGTCCGCTCGCCGCCGATGAGGCCGATCTAGTGGGGGATTGACGAGGGGTTGAGAGGAAGTGGGCGCGGATGAAGAGAAGAAGGGTTGAGGACGAAGTTGACTTTGAACAGGGGAATGGGGAAGAGGTAGTCGTCTTTTTTTCCTCGCTTGCGCTGCTTCGTCTGAGCCACTCGATCACGATCCGACGACTACGAGAGGGGAGCATCCTGTAAGACTAGAGCGTGCCCAGGCAATAATTAGAAATTGGGTTTGTTTTTACCTACTTTTAGTACTTAATTCATGTGGACTGTGGAGTATATGGATAGAATTCCAAATTAACATATATACCGGATAGAGATTTTTGGCTCCAGTGCGCTCCTGCTGTTTAAAAAATGAGAAAAAAATCATGGTGTAGCCAATAAATTATCCCATAAACATGCCAAATTTCAATTTAAAATACAAAATTTTCTGGGCTACATAAAAGACGAACGTATGGATCTGGGTATACATATTTCAAATCTTCGAATTTTAACAGATTTTATCTTTTTTTGTGTAGCCTAAAATATAAAGAATTTCATATTAAAATTTTACACGCTTGTAGGTTACGTCATTTACTAAGTTCAGATTCTTTTTATTTTTTTTGAAACAAATAAGTATGATCTTCCATTTTTTTAACAGCAGGAGAACTGGTGCCCATGAGCCAACACATTTTTCGCATATATACCGTCATATTTTCCCTACTCCATCCTGTTCATAATAATTATCAGGGATTTAGTACATTAACTTTGTACTACCTTTGTCCATAAATAGACGTCTAAGATTTGTCTAAATTTGAATGTATCTAGACGACTACTTAGGTCTAGATACAACTAAATTTAGAAAACCTCGGACATCTATTTATAGACGGAGGGAGTACTAAATCTCGACACTTATTATGGATCGGAGTGAGTACTTAACATCACAAAATATATCAGTTGGAATGCATAATAATTCCAAATAATCAAATTCGATTTTAAGAACATAGCTCGATCAAAAAGCATGATCAAACATTGAAGAAGTTCATGGTACCAAAAAAAATATGGAGTTGACCTCACTCAAAGCCACCATTGCCATCAGCGCCGCACGCGATGTCACTACCCCCAAGCCTGGAGAACTTCCTCGTCTTATCATGCCGCTGGCAGCCCACAATACAATAAACAAGCGACACCCCGGGAGGTGCAGTATGTTGGATGCCGTGATGATAAAATGTGACATATTTTGGAATTGAAAAAATGCGCACTATACACTATACCCAGTTCCACACTTTGGTTATTTTGTGTATCCTATAATTTAAAGCTTTTAACATTAAAATTTTGAGGCTTGTAGTATACATCATTGACTATATTTGGATTTTTTAAAAATAAATTTAGATCTTAGGAAAATTGTTTTGGAACTTTTAAATAAAAAGCTCAGTGGAGCTTTGCCTCTGTTTGGAGCTTCCAATAAATGGTCTTTGTTCAAGTTTCATTAAAAGACATGAAATTCACAAAGAAATTCTTGGTAACATTGTGTATATTACTATTCTTATCACTTTGGGTATATATTTTTTCTGAACACATGTCTTTGAGTATATTACTAATGGGCATATAATTTTTCTTACTGAATTTTATAAAAGTGGGACATGCATTATGCGTGCAAGATACTAGCTAAAGTTAAAATTATGTTTTTTCGTTGGTCTCAAATCTCATGGTACAACTCAGATATGATACACCGTAACTGCAACGTAATGAAATGATCCATGTGGGGCATTGCCATGAAAACACCATGTGGCCTAAAATGTTTCTTATCTAATTTGCAACATTCATACTTCCATCTTATTGCTTTTCTTAGCAAACGATCAAACTTTATTGATAAATGAGCAGACTAAGCAAACTATAACACACACGAACAAAGATCTCTAATGAAACTAAATGTTGCGTCAAAGGCCTATGATCACTGAACATGTTGTGGCAGACCCTTGTAAAGGAAGCCACAAAACACTAATTTATCTCGTACCTTCATAGAAGAAATCCAAGAAAAATAAAGAAACATAAGAACCACTAACCAAACTAAACTTGACGCAACATTATTGCTACTACCACCAAGATAAGATGAAGCGCCTGACGATAAACAATCATATCTAAAACCTACAATCTGCTAGACCAGCATACCGCAGGCTAACCAGTACTCATTTGGTTTGATGCACTTATTTATCAAAATGTGCGGCAACCAACCATATATACACATATAATTGTGTGTATCGTACATTGCCCACAAACTTGCCATGAGTAGGGAGGATAGAGAATTATTTGCAGCTTTTGCAACAAATGAAGGAAGGCTTGACTAGCTATAGAGTGCACATGATAACATGAACAAGTACAGAAATGTGATGCTGTCCTTTCAATAAGATTTTAATAGAACGATTTGTACTTAATTCTTTTGATCGTGGAGAGATACCCTCGGGTTACTAGTGACTACAAGCCAAAACTTTTTCCAGATCCGTGCCTTTGCTAGGAATAGCTTTAGCCCTGCCTTCAATAGATATTACATCAAAAACATAGTACAACTGCGGAGGACTAAAGAAGATAAAATGTTCTACATTGCTGCGAGCACCAACAAGTAGAGCTTGGGACAAATGACAACATATAAACGGCGGCAGTTAACAGAAAGAGACCTTGGAACAATGGCAACATGATGCACATTGGGTAGTGAGATGGACTGATCTAGGTAGGCCACATCAGTGACAACATGCGAGTGCATGCACTACAAGAAAAGTTGCCATGGCCGACGAAGTTGAAGTCGCGCCGTGGTTGCTGGTGTACCATGGCCGACGATTTTGGTCCCTCCGTGGTGCATGTCAAAACTTTTTTTTTCTCGTTTTTGAGGCCACCTAGCCCGACGAAAGCCCGGGACGTGGTGCATCTCGAAATCTCGGGTTCGCCGGCCGAGTCAACGCAAATCCGCACCGCCGAGGGATGTAGGGCCCAGATGGCAGCCTCTCTGGCATTGTTTTTTCTAGATCGCGCCATCTCGTTCAACGTTCTCCGATCGAGCCGTTTACGATGCAGGATCATGGGTCCCGCATGTCATCCTCTATGAACCAAAATTCTTTCTATTCTTGGATTTTTTTGACCCCCTGATTTCTGGCTACTTCCTTTTTCTTTTGATCCCTTGCCGCCTTGGAAACGTTGAGACCGCTGCTGCTAAATGGGACCCGCATGTCATCCTCTATGTGCAATCAACTTTCTTTTCTTGGAGTTTTTTTGGCACCTCAAATTTGGTCACTTGCCTTTTTCTTTCGATCCCCTGCGCCTCTCAAACGGTGATACCGCTGCTAAATGGGACCCGCATGTCATCCTCTATGTACTATAAAACTTTCTTTTCTTGAATTATTTTTGGCACCTCATATTTGGTCACTTACCTTTTTCTTTCGATCCCCTGCCGCCTCTCAAACGGTGATACCGCTGCTGCTAAATGGGACCCGCATGTCATCCTCTATGTACTATAAAACTTTCTTTTCTTGGATTTTTTTGGCACCTCATATTTGGTCACTTGACTTTTTCTTTCACCCGCTGCCTCTCAAACAGTGATACCGCTTGCTAAATGGGACCCGCATGTCATCCTCTATGTACTATAAAACTTTCTTTTCTTGGATTTTTTTGGCACCTCATATTTGGTCACTTGACTTTTTCTTTCGATCACCTGCTGCCTCTCAAACAGTGATACCGCTGCTGCTAAATGGGACCCGCATGTCATCCACTATGTACTATAAAACTTTCTTTTCTTGGATTTTTTGGCACCTCATATTTGGTAACTTGACTTTTTCTTTCGATCCCCTGCTGCCTCTCAAACGGTGATACCGCTGCTGCTAAATGGGACCCGCATGTCATCCTCTATGTACTATAAAACTTTCTTTTTTGGATTATTTTTGGCACCTCATATTTGGTCACTTGACTTTTTCTTTTGATCCCCCGCCTCTCAAACGGTGAGACCGCTGCAGCTAAATGGGACCCGCATGTCATCCTCTATGAGCAATCAACTTTCTTTTCTTGGAGTTTTTTTGGCACCTCATATTTGGTAACTTGACTTTTTCTTTCGATCTCATGCCACGTTTGAAACGTGGAGGTACCTGCTGGCTCATGGGACCCGCATGTCATCCTCTATGTGCTATAAAAGTTTCCTTTGTTGGATTTTTTTTCACCCTCCGATTTTTGGCTTGCCTTTTTCTTTTGATCCCCTGCCCCCTTTGAAACGTTGAGTAAGCTGCTGGCTCAAGGGACCCGCATGTCATCCTCTATGTCCATCAACTTTCTTTTCTTGGATTTTTTTGACCCCTAATTACTAGCTACTTTCTTTTTCTTTTGATCTCAAGCCGCATTTCAAACATTGAGACCGCTGCAAAATGGGACCCACGTGTCATCCTCTATGTACAATAAATCTTGGATTATTTTTGGCTCCGATATTTGGTCACTTGCCTTTTCTTTCGATCTCATGCCACGTTTGAAACGATGAGGAACCTGCTGGCTCATGGGACCCGCATGTCATCCTCTATGTGCTATAAAACTTTCCTTTGTTGGATTTTTTTTCACCCTCTGATTTTTGGCTTGCCTTTTTCTTTTGATCCCTGCCCCCTTTGAAACGTTGAGTAAGCTGGGCTCAAGGGACCCGCATGTCATCCTCTATGTCCATCATCTTTCTTTTCTTGGATTTTTTTGACCCCTAATTACTAGGCACTTTCTTTTTCTTTTGATCTCAAGCCGCTTTCAAACATTGAGACCGCTGCTGCAAAATGGGACCCACATGTCATCCTCTATGTACAATAAATCTTGGATTATTTTTGGCTCGATATTTGGTCACTTGCCTTTTTCTTTCGATCTCATGCCACGTTTGAAACGTTGAGGAACCTGCTGGCTCATGGGACCCGCATGTCATCCTCTATGTGCTATAAAACTTTCCTTTGTTGGATTTTTTTTCACCCTGATTTTTGGCTTGCCTTTTCTTTGATCCCCGCCTCTTTGAAACGTTGAGTAAGCGCTGGCTCAAGGGACCCGCATGTCATCCTCTATGTCCATCAACTTTCTTTTCTTGGATTTTTTTGACCCCCTAATTACTAGGTACTTTCTTTTTCTTTTGATCTCAAGCCGCATTTCAAACATTGAGACCGCTGCTGCAAAATGGGACCCACATGTCATCCTCTATGTCCATCAGCTTTCTTTTCTTGGATTTTTTTACCCCCTAATTACTAGCTACTTTCTTTTTCTTTCGATCTCAAGCCGCATTTCAAACATTGAGACCGGCTGCAAAATGGGACCCACATGACATCCTCTATGTACACTAAATCTTGGATTATTTTTGGCTCCTGATATTTTGTCACTTGCCTTTTTCTTTCGATCTCATGCCGCCTTTGAAACGTTGAGTAAGCTGCTGGCTCATGGGTCCCGCATGTCATCCTCTACGACCAATAAAAGTTTCCTTTCTTGGATTTATTTTTGACCCCTAATTTCTGGCTATTTGCCTTTTTCTTTTCATCCCCTGCCCCTTTGAAACGATGAGGACGTTGTTGGCAGGTCGGTCCCATATGTCATCCTCTATGAACAATAAAAGTTTCCTTTGGTGGATTTATTTTTGACCCCTAATTAATTTCTGGCTATTTCCTTTTTTCTTTTGATCCCCGGCGCCTTGGAATCGTTGAGGATGCTGCCTCATGGGTCCCGCATGTCATCCTCTCAGAAAGGTTAATGTTTCTTTTCTTGGATTTTGTTTACCAACTGATTTTTGGCTTTTTTTTTTTTTTTCGATCTCCTGCCGCCTTTAAAACGTTGACGACGCTGCTGGCTCACGGGTCCCACATGTCAGCCTCTATAAACAATAAACGTTGAGGATGCTGCTGCCTCATGGGTCCCGCAGGTCATCCTCTCAGAATGATAAATGTTTTCTTTTCTTGGATTTTTTTACCAACTTATTTTTGGTTTTTTTTTATCGATCCCCTGCCGCCTTTGAAACGTTGACGACGCTGCTGGCTCATGGGTCCCCGATGTCAGCCTCCCCGTACAAGAAACATGTGATATCTTATTTTGCAGACAATAAACTTTGTATTTCGCTCTGCGCTATTGCAAACTGATAAATTAAATCTTTATATTTACATAAACAAACTTATATGTTGAATCTCCTTGTTTTTGTTTTTGCGAAGCATAGTAGGACTTTCCTGTTTTTTTAGAAAAATCCGAACTTTCCTGTTTTGGAGTGGGCTGAAATTGTACGAGTCAAAAGGCCCAAAAGATAGTTCGAAGGCCAGATGTCCAGATGCAGCCCAATTGAAATCTTTCTTTTCTTGGATTTTTTCAACCCCTGATTTCTGGCTACTTCATTTTTCTTTTGGTCCTGTGCCGCCTTGGAAGCGTTGAGAGCGCTGCTACAAAATGGGACCCGCATGTCATCCACTATGTACTATAAAACTTTCTTTTCTTGAATTTTTTTTTGGCACCTCATATTTGGTCACTTGCCATTTTCTTTCGATCGCCTGCCGCCTCTCAAACGTTGATACAGCTGCTGCTATATGGGACCCGCATGTCATCCTCTATGTACATTCAAGTTTCTTTTCTTGGATTATTTTTGGCTCTTGATATTTGGTCACTTGCCTTTTTCTTTCGATCTCATGCCACGTTTGAAACGTTGAGGAACCTGCTGCTAAATGGGACCCTCATGTCATCCTCTATGTCCATCAACTTTCTTTTCTTGGATTATTTTGAGCCCCTAATTTCTAGCTACTTTCTTTTTCTTTTGATCTCAAGACGCATTTGAAACATTGAGACCGCTGCTGCAAAATGGGACCCGCATGTCATCCTCTATGTACAATAAATCTTGGATTATTTTTGGCTCCTGATATTTGGTCACTTGCCTTTTTCTTTTGATCACCTGCCGCCTTTGAAACGTTGAGGATTCTGCTGGCTCATGGGTCCCGCATGTCATCCTCTACGAACAATAAAAGTTTCCTTCCTTGGAGTTATTTTTTACCCCTAATTTCTGGATATTTGCCTTTTCTTTTGATCCCCTGCCCCCTTTGAAACGATGAGGACGCTGTTGGCAGGTCCCACATGTCATCCTCTATGAACAATAAAAGTTTCCTTTGGTGGATTTATTTTTGACCCCTAATTAATTTCTGGTTATTTCCTTTTTTTCTTTTGATCCCCTGCCGCTTCTCAAACGGTGATACCGCTGATGCTAAATGGGACCCGCATGTCATCTTCTATGTACTATAAAACTTTCTTTTCTTGGATTTTTTGGCACCTCCTAGCACCATGCTGCCTAGATCGCATCTCGCGATCTAGGCAGCACGCCTGCCTAGTTGTTCATGCGTTGCTCGTGAAGCCTTTGATGGCGAGCAACGTAGTTATCATAGATGTGTTAGGGTTAGCATTGTTCCTAGTATCATATGCTGTCGTAGTGCAACCCTTGCGCATCTAGCCGTCCCTGTACCTCATCATGGGTGCGGGGACCCCGCTTGATCGTTATTTAGTAGATCTGATCCGTTACGGTCGCTCCTTGATTCATCAAGGATTAGTTTAATATCTGCAATAGTTAGGCCTTACAAAGGGTTGGAGGATCCAGCGGCATGCAGGGTGTAGTTTGCTGCCCCTAGACAGGATGTTCCGAGGATCAACCTAGTGTTGGTTTTTAGGCCTTGTCTAGGGCTGGCTTACGTTTACCGTGCGTGAGCGCGAGGCCCAATCGTGAGTAGGATGATCCGATTATGCGGTGAAAACCCTAGATCGTCGTGGATCTCATATGCTTTATCATGATCAAGCAGGACCACCATATATTCGGCCACCTCGGACGAATCATGGGTGGATCGGCTCCATGAGCCGATTCACAGACAACCGAGAGCCGATCGAGGCTCGTATTTAACGTGTACGTGTGTGCCCTGCAGAAACTAAGCGAGGCATCATCCACACCTTCCCGACCAGGTAGGTCAGGTGGCACGCCCTGCAACCCGCATCGGCGCGCGACCAGGAGGCTTTGCGGGCCGCCCGAGGGACGGGGCCAGCCGCAGCCCTAGTCGTTCCCGGCTCTACGGTGTTGACCATCACGCCCGCCGGTGGGTTTCTGACGTCAACACATTCTCGCACGCCCGGTGGGACCATTTTCAACGCATCTTCAACGACAACCACCTCGCCATCCACATCAGATGGCGGAAGAAACTCCGGTCACCTTCGAGGAGCTCACTGGCGAGCTCAAGAAGAAGTACGACGAGGTCAAGGCCCTCCGCCAAGCCGACCTCATCGGCTCTTCCCACGACGCCCGCTCCCATGGCGTCAACACGGTCGATCTCAGCCACTCCATAAGGGAACCAGGGTTCTCTTTCGATGCCAATATGGCAGGGTTCGTGATTCGCCATGACGCGGACAAAGCGGAAAGCAGCCACACTCGTGGCAAGGAGAAAGACGAGGCCGCTCCACGTGACCGGCCCGAAGACGACAATAAACGATACCTGGCCAAGGAGGAGGCGAGAAGCATGCGGTATCCACGCCCATTATCCGTGCATCTCCTCAGCAAATATGATCAGCCATACGACCGACACCGCCCCGGCGAAGACGACCAAAGAATTCATCGGTCCGATGCAGGCGGGAGGTATCGTCAGACAACGGCCATGACGACGGGTACGAACGTCGCGCCAGGGAGGTGAGGAGCCGGAAACTTGGAGACTGGACTGCCTTCTTCAGCACTGCTGGGATTCCGGAATGAGCCGATTACCAACAATCGGCAATTGCCCAGAATGTAAACAAAAGGAGAAGGGTACAGCCAAGGTGTCCGTGTTCGAGCGTCTAGGGCCTCTCCCGCCTTGGAGCAAGCACACTGAGTCCGTTCAGATGGGAGATCACGAGGAACTAGAGGACAATGATGATGAAGAGGATAAGTATCATCGGCCAAGATGGTGTCCTGACGGGCTCAGCCGCTCCCAAAAACGTAGGGTTCAGCGACTACGTGCGTTGGAAGAAGCCGAAAGGTTATATCTGCACGCGCTGAGGAAGGCGCGGCCTGACCTGGCCGCCAAAATTCAGCGAACCCTGGATGAGGAAGGTCGGCCACAAAGAAAAGAGTGGCGCCCCAAGCAAAGGAAAGCCGATGACGAGACATCGGCTGGCACCAACATGGTTTTCATCCTTCCTGCGGAATTTAGCGCTCCAAGGTTATATGAAGCACCTGTGGCACAATTGGACTGCGGCCCACGGCCGGTCATCTTCGAGAAGCCGCGAGAAAGGAGTTACAGGCATCTGAAGGCCCTGTACTTACGAGGCTACATCAATGGACAGCTTGTCAATAAGATGTTGGTGGACACCGGAGCGGCAGTCAACATTATGCCATACTCCATGCTACGGCGGTTGGGACGCTCCAGCTCGGATTTAATCAAAACCAATGTAACTTTGAGCGATTTCAACGGCCAAGCATCTGACGCGCAAGGTGTTCTAAACGTGGATCTGACCGTAGGAAGGAAGACTATCCCTACGACGTTCTTTGTTGTCGACAGCAAAAGCACCTATGCTGTAATATTAGGGAGGGATTGGATCCACGCCAATTGTTGCATCCCATCCACGATGCACCAATGCCGATACAGTGGATGGAGATGAAGGGAAGTCGTCCACGCCGATGATTCAGCCGAAATTTCAACAGCCGGCATGGGCATTTGGGAGGCGTCAGGCCAAGAACCACTCTCGGGCATCAATTTGGATGACTGTGAACGCATAGATGTGACAAAGAACGGGGTAAGGCTGGTTTTATCCACCGGCCTAACGGAATAGCACGTCCAAGACATTGGACATACGTGGCGAGGCCGATCCCTGCGATGGGCCCTCAAAAAAAAAAAAAAAAAGAAAAAAGAAAAGGATCTCATCTCCAACATGCCACGGTGTAAATCCAAGGAGTTGCCACCCATCGTCAAGCATTGTAACAAAACAGGAGGCCGATTTTGGCAATCGGCCGAAATTATCCTCAACGTACCTTCGTTTGTGTTAAGCATTGATCCAACGGATGCCTGAAGAGCCGATACCATCAATTACTTGACAAAATCGGCTCGGGGGGGCACACAGAGGGATGGTACGAAGTTGGGGACGGATGTTAAGTTTCCAACAGAGCAGCTCAAGTGTGGGGGCCGATACATAAACAAATCGGCCACAAAAAATCGAAGACATCAAAACTTCGAGCACAGCCGATGCACGGCCATCGGGCAGTCATCAGGCAGCGAGGCTCCACTGAAGGCTCTTCTCATTAGAATGATTGATGCCCCAAGCGGATCATGGTGTCGACAATGTCGGGTCGCGGCCCCGCGAAGCAGTATGTCTCTTCTGAAACCAGGAGAATAGTCAATGATGGGGCGATCGGCTACGGCATGTCACGACCGAAAGGGGGGAAAACGTCAGGAAACGTCTTCACCAAGGGCTGCATCAGCCTGTCAAAGATAATGAGCCGATATTATCGACGAGACGCAGGACTTGAACGGGAGAAGCTCAGGGAGACAGTTGACCCTGAAGGGTCCTTCATTATAGGAAGCCGATTTTTTCCCAATCGGCTAGCCCTGCATCTCAGCTTGCCTGAAGAATGATGTTGTGGTCACCAGAAACATCAGTTTCTACATACAAGCCAATTGAGTGACACGCACAGGGCTTTGTTGTGGGCACCTACCCGGAACCAGATGGCCAGCCCGCTGGATTGGCTAGTAGGGCTCATAATCTTGTTTGAGGTCTCATGGGGCAAAGCCGACGCTTGGCCGTCGACTCAAGGGGTATGGTGGTTACAGCAAAGATCTCACGGAGCATCCATCACCAAATCGGCAGTGTTGGCGCAAGCTTGCGGATCAGTCTAGGGTCATGAGAACAGCCGATGATCGTCCGATGATCTTGATGAGCCGAATCATTCGAGCCGAGCTATTTGCACCAGAAGCTGCATCAGTTCGCCCAAGATGATGAGCTAATTAAGACAGCAAGGTGGGTCCTCGGTTCAAGGGAGCTGCTGACCTTTCCAGAATTGGCCAGGGGCTGGCTGCTTTATCCTCGCCGTGCTAAGGCTCGGGGGCCAGGTTCCCTTGTTCTCTGGAGCCGATTTGGTTGAAATCGGCTTGCTCTGCATCGTAATTCGTCAAGAGAGGGTGAATTATTGCAGACGGGAATGGCTGGAGGTAATGGAAGGAAGCAACGATCGCTGACGGACTTTGGACCAGGTGTGACTACGAAGAGATGAGGCATTATCAGGACAGTGGCAAAGAGGATCCGGTAGATGAGAATGCCGCTGAGGTCCATTAGTCCGTGTGGTTGAGTCTGCATTTCCAGGATCTAGGATTTGCGCGATTGCGGCTCGTCCTAGGGGTGGAGGTCTGGATGGATCTACCTCGAGTTTATCATGAGAGTCCGATGCATTGCCATCGGCTCCTTAAAGCACCGACCAGATTGGGCAAGCCCGGTATAAAGGGCAATCGGCTAAATTATCATAAAAAGGACGACAAGATCGGGTTGGGGAAGTTCTCCATTGATTAACTAGAGTTCTTACATAAAGAGCTGATTGCTCTCAAAAGAAGATCCTAGGGGCTACATTGCCCGTCTACTACTGATGGCCCTGAGCTAAGATCCTATCTAGGGGCCGTTGCTGCTTCGTCGTCGTCGCCATCATCGCCGTCGTCGGCGCTGCTCCCAGCCGGTCGTCGTCGCTGCTGTAGCGACCGCCGGCAGGACCTTCGTTGTCCTCGTCTTCTTCATCAGCCGTCGTCGTCGCTGTCGTCGCTGAGATTGCCGGGCCAGGGGCAGCTGGCGCTTGGCCGGCGGCTCGTCGGAGGAGCTGTCATCTTCTTCCTCCTCCTCCGGCCTCTCCTCTTCGGAGGAGGGGGCCCCGTCCCAGGGAAGGTGGTCGTCGTCGCTTTCCTCCACCGCCTCCTCCCTGGCAAGGAAGGAGAGGTCGCTCTCCCCGTCGGTCAGGGACTGGTCGTCCTCTGACCAGGTGGAGAAGTCGTGGCTTGGCTCATCCCCGGCCTCGATGGCGCGGCGAATGTTGGCCGCGTGGGCTTCCTCCGGTTTCCATTCCGGCGTCGGCTCGCGGAAGGGGGAGGACTGCGCAGAAAGGTCTGACGAAGAGGAAGACATGGTGGCACAGGATGGTATTTTCTTTGGAAGTACTAGTGCCTGGAGGATGAGGAAGAGAGCTACAGGAAGTGGCCGAATAAAAGGGGGAATATCTGGTTTAATGCCTAAGCAGTTCCCGAGAACGTAGAACCGTCAAGTCGTGCAGAGAAGGCGAGGAGGCAAGACGTCATCATGAAGGAAACTGCGACGGTTCTGCCACGACATGACCCGGCGAAAGAAAGCATCATGATTTTGGAAATGTCATTTCCAAAACCAGGGGGCATGTGTTATCACCAGAATTTGACCAAGCCAGAGGTGGGCCGCGATCGAGATGGACTTGAAGATATATGCGCGGAGAGATATGTGAATCGGCCTTGTGTATCAAAGTTTGGGCTAGTTGGCCCGTGTATCTTTATAGTAGGTTACGTAGAAAGTAGAGGTTATCTCGTGCACGGTTTAGTGCACGCCCACATTAGAAAGTCCGCTGGACTATAAATATGTACCTAGGGTTTATGGAATAAACAACAACCAACGTTCAACACAAACCAATCTCGGCGCATCGCCAACTCCTTCGTCTCGAGGGTTCCTCCGGTAAGCACCATGTCTGCCTAGATCGCATCTCGCGATCTAGGCAGCACGAGCCTGCCTAGTTGTTCATGCGTTGCTCGTATCGAAGCCTTTTTGATGGCGAGCAACGTAGTTATCATAGATGTGTTAGGGTTAGCATTGTTCCTAGTATCATATGCTGTCGTAGTGCAACCCTTGCGCATCTAGCCGTCCCTGTACCTCATCATGGGTGCAGGGCGGCACCCCGCTTGATCGTTATTTAGTAGATCTGATCCGTTACGGTCGCTCCTTGATTCATCAAGGATTAGTTTAATATCTGCAATAGTTAGGCCTTACAAAGGGTTGGAGGATCCAGCGGCATGCAGGGTGTAGTTTGCTGCCCCTAGACAGATGTTCCGAGGATCAACCTAGTGTTGGTTTTTAGGCCTTGTCTAGGGCTGGCTTACGTTTACCGTGTGAGCGCGAGGCCCAATCGTGAGTAGGATGATCCGATTATGCGGTGAAAACCCTAGATCGTCGTGGATCTCATATGCTTTATCATGATCAAGCAGGACCACCATATATTCGGCCACCTCGGACGAATCATGGGTGGATCGGCTCCATGAGCCGATTCACAGACAACCTGAGAGCCGATCGAGGCTCGTATTTAACGTGTACGTGTGTGCCCTGCAGGAAACTAAGCGAGGCATCATCCACACCTTCCTGACCAGGTATAGGTCAGGTGGCACGCCAACCCGCATCGGCGCGCGACCAGGAGGCTTTGCGGGCCGTCGCTCAGGGGCCAGCCGCAGCCCTAGTCGTTCCGGCTCTACGGTGTTGACCAGTCACTGCCCGCCGGTGGGTTTCTGACGTCAACAGTAGGTACGCAAACTCCAAGCCATCTTCTTTGTCAAGAGAAGACGCATCAGGATGCGTTTTGGAAATCTGGTCCTTCTGATCCTTCGGTTGTCCCTCTCACAAAAAAAAACTTCTCTCATTCTCGGCCTCGCTCGACTCGCTCGCTCGCTCGCACCTCCTGCTCACCGACAAACCCTGCACAAAAGTCAACATCATCACCGAAAAAGGGAGACACCATAATGCTCTCCCTTCTTCTCTCCTTCCGAGTGATCCCTCTTCCTCCGAGTTTCACTCGACGGGCAAACACACATGTGCTGCATAGTAATAATAATAAAAAGGTAGAAAAATCAACCTACGAATCTATAATTAAATACGTTAAACTAGGGTTTTGCCCAGTACTACAGATCAAGTTCATAAAAAATCCAACTACGGGGTTCGAACAACCCCATTTCTAATCCAAGATTTTTTTCGACCTCATCCAAATGGCCTCAAACTATAGGGTTAATTAGCATCTAGTGCAGAATGTGTGAACATGTATGCACTATGTGTGCTATAACTTGTATGTCTTTCAAATTTGAACCAAATTTGAAATATATGAAATGGGGCTTTTGGCTTAAACGTTTGAAACCCAAAACGACTTCTCTTCATGCTAGGCATCATAAGACCGAGTTTAGGGTTAGGGGGTAGATACAGGATTTGTCTGTTTTGAATATGTCTATACCTTGTTTATCTACTTGAATATGCTTACTATAGATATATATGACGTAAGAAGACTATGTGCTTTGGTTTTTTTTTTATTTTTCCAGAATTTTTATGCCCATTTGAATCTTGGTCAAATCCTAGGCTTGACCAATATTTAAACAAGCTTAAAACATGAAAATGAAAAGGTAAGCTTGGATCCTTCTTTGTCACTCTAAGATGAAGTTTTTGGGAGGTTTTCAAAATTTCCATGTCTGAAACCCAAAAACACTTCTCTTCATGCTTGACTTCATAAGACAAAGCTAGTTTAGGGCTTTAGGGGGTAGATACATGATTTGTCTAGTTTGAATATGTCTAGACCTTGTTTATCAACTTCAATTCTTACTATATGACATAAGAAGACTATATGTGCTAGCTTTGGTTTTTGATTTTTTGATTTTTTTGAATGTTTATGCCCATTTCAATCTTGGTCAAATCCTAGGTTTGACCAAGATTTAAACAAGTCTATAACATGAAAATGAAAAGGTAAGCCTGGATCCTTCCTAGCTAGTCATTCTAAAATGAAGCTTTTGGGGGGGGGTTCTTGAAATCTCAATGTTTGAAACCCAAAACCACTTCTCTTCATGGTTGACTTCATAAGACATGCAGAGTTTAGGGTTAGGGGGTAGATACATGATTTGTCGGGTTTGAATATGTCTAGACATGCTTGTTTATCAACTTGAATGCTTACTATATGACATAAGAAGGCTATATATGTGCTTTGGTTTTTCATTTTTCTAGTTTTTTGAATGTTATATGCCCATTTGAAGATTTTGGGTGGTTCTTGAAATTTTCATGTTTGAAACCAATACGACTTCTCTTCATGCTAGACTTCATAAGATCGACCGAGTTTATGGTTAGGGGCTAGATACATGATTTGTCTGGTTTGAACATGTCTAAACCTTGTTTACCAACTTGCAAGGCTTACTATATGACATAAGAAGACTATGTGCTTTTGTTTTTCATTCTTCTATTTTTTTATTTTATGCCCATTTGAATCTTGGTCAAATCCTATGTTTGACCTGGATTTAAACAAGTATAAAATATGAAAACGAAAAGGTAAGCCTGGATCCTTCTTAGTCACTCTAAAATGAAGCGACTTTTGGGATGTTCTTGAAATTTTCATGTTTGAAACCCAAAACCACTTCTCTTCATGATTGCTTCATATATAAGACAGAGTTTAGGGTTAGGGGCAGATATATACATGATTTTCTAGTTTGAATATGTCTAGACCTTATTTATCAACTTGAATGCTTACTATATGACATAAGAATGCTATGTGCTTTGGTTTATCATTCTTTTGGTTTTTTCCTGAATTTTTATGCCCATTTGAATCTTGGTCAAATCCTAGGTTTCACAAAGATTTAAACAAGTTTAAAATCTGAAAATTAAAAGGTAAGCATGGATCCTTCTTAGTCACTCTAAAATGAAGCTTTTGGGAGGTTTTGAAATTTCCATGTTTGAAACCCAAAAACCACTTCTCTTCATGCTTGACTTCATAAGACAGAGTTTAGAGTGTTAGGGGTAGATACATGATTTGTCTAGTTTGAATATGTCTAGACCTTGTTTATCAACTTGAATTCTTACTATATGACATAAGAAGGCTATGTGCTTTGGTTTTTCATTTTTCTGGTTTTTTTGAATATTATGCCCATTTGAAGATTTTGGGAGGTTCTTGAAATTTTCATGTTTGAAACCAATACGACTTCTCTTCAGGCTAGACTTCATAAGATCGATCGAGTTTATGGTTAGGGGGTAGATACATGATTTGTCTGGTTTGAACATGTCTAAACCTTGTTTATCAACTTGAAAGCTTACTATATGACATACGAAGACTATGTGCTTTTGTTTTTCATTCTTCTATTTTATTTTATTTTATGCCCATTTGAATCTTGGTCAAATCCTATGTTTGACCTGGATTTAAACAAGTATATAATATGAAAACGAAAAGGTAAGCATGGATCCTTCTTAGTCACTCTAAAATGAAGCGGCTTTTGGGATGTTCTTGAAATTTTCATGTTTGAAACCCAAACCACTTCTCTTCATGATTGACTTCATATATAAGACAGAGTTTAAGGTTAGGGACAGATATATACATGATTTTCTAGTTTGAATATGTCTAGACCTTGTTAATCAACTTGAATGCTTACTGTATGACATAAGAATGCTATGTGCTTTGGTTTATCAATCTTTTGGTTTTTTCCTGAATTTTTATGCCCATTTGAATCTTGGTCAAATCCTAGGTTTCACAAAGATTTAAACAAGTTTAAAATCTGAAAATTAAAAGGTAAGCATGGATCCTTCTTAGTCACTCTAAAATGAAGCTTTTGGGAGGTTTTTGAAATTTCCATGTTTGAAACCCAAAACCACTTCTCTTCATGCTTAATTGACTTCATAAGACAGAGTTTAGAGTGTTAGGGGTAGATACATGATTTGTCTAGTTTGAATACGTCTAGACCTTGTTTATCAACTTGAATTCTTACTATATGACATAAGAAGGCTATGTGCTTTGGTTTTTCATTTTTCTGATTTTTTTTGAATTTTATGCATGCCCATTTGAATCTTGGTCAAATACTAGCTAGGTTTGACCAAGATTTAAACAAGTTTAAAACATGAAAATGAAAAGGTAAGCCTCGATCCTTCTTAGTCACTCTAAAATGAAGCTTTTGGGGGGTTTTTGAAATTTGCATGTTTGAAACCCAAAACCACTTCTCTTCATGCCTTACTTCATAAGACGGAGTTTAGGGTCGTTAGGGAGTAGATACATGATTTGCCTGGTTTGAATATGTCTAGACCTTGTTTATCATCTTGAATGCTTACTATATGACAGAAGAAGACTATGTGCATTGGTATTTCATTTTTTTTTGAATTTTCATGCCCATTTCAATCTTGGTGAAATCCTAGGTTTGAGCAAGATTTAAACAAATTTAACACGTGAAAACGAATAAGCATGGATCCTTCTTAGTCACTCCAAAATGTACCAATTGATAGATGTGTTAACTTTGCTTCATGGAAAAAATAATGTCATGTAAATGAGTTAACTTGGATTTCCTGCCGAATCCATAGGAAACTTTGTTCTAATGCACTATAATAATCAACCGAGTTTTTACACCAACATTGCCAACAGGTCTGTCACTTACGTGTGGCGCCCATGCGTGAGGTCCCACACTTCAGTGAGCACAAGTCAAGTGCAGTAGGTACGCAAACTCCAAGCCATCTTCTTTGTCAAGAGAAGACGCATCAGGATGCGTTTTGGAAATCTGTGGGTCCTTCTGGATCCTTCGGTTGTCCCTCTCACAAAAAAAAACAAATCTCTCTCATTCTCGCCCACTCGCTCGCTCGCTCGCTCGCACCTCCTGCTCACTGACAAACCCTGCACAAAAGTCAACATCATCACCCGAAAAAGGGGAGACACCATAATGCTCTCCCTTCTTCTCTCCTTCCGAGTGATCCCTCTTCCTCCGAGTTTCACTCGACGGGCAAACACACATGTGCTGCATAGTAATAATAATAAAAAGGTAGAAAAATCAACCTACGAATCTATAATTAAATACGTTAAACTAGGGTTTTGCCCAGTACTACAGATCAAGTTCATAAAAAATCCAACTACGGGGTTCGAACAACCCCATTTCTAATCCAAGATTTTTTTCGACCTCATCCAAATGGCCTCAAACTATAGGGTTAATTAGCATCTAGTGCAGAATGTGTGAACATGTATGCACTATGTGTGCTATAACTTGTATGTCTTTCAAATTTGAACCAAATTTGAAATATATGAAATGGGGCTTTTGGCTTAAACGTTTGAAACCCAAAACGACTTCTCTTCATGCTAGGCATCATAAGACCGAGTTTAGGGTTAGGGGGTAGATACAGGATTTGTCTGTTTTGAATATGTCTATACCTTGTTTATCTACTTGAATATGCTTACTATAGATATATATGACGTAAGAAGACTATGTGCTTTGGTTTTTATTTTTTTATTTTTCCAGAATTTTTATGCCCATTTGAATCTTGGTCAAATCCTAGGCTTGACCAATATTTAAACAAGCTTAAAACATGAAAATGAAAAGGTAAGCTTGGATCCTTCTTTGTCACTCTAAGATGAAGTTTTTGGGAGGTTTTCAAAATTTCCATGTCTGAAACCCAAAAACACTTCTCTTCATGCTTGACTTCATAAGACAAAGCTAGTTTAGGGCTTTAGGGGGTAGATACATGATTTGTCTAGTTTGAATATGTCTAGACCTTGTTTATCAACTTCAATTCTTACTATATGACATAAGAAGACTATATGTGCTAGCTTTGGTTTTTGATTTTTTGATTTTTTTGAATGTTTATGCCCATTTGAATCTTGGTCAAATCCTAGGTTTGACCAAGATTTAAACAAGTCTATAACATGAAAATGAAAAGGTAAGCCTGGATCCTTCCTAGCTAGTCATTCTAAAATGAAGCTTTTGGGGGGTTCTTGAAATCTCAATGTTTGAAACCCAAAAACCACTTCTCTTCATGGTTGACTTCATAAGACATGCAGAGTTTAGGGTTAGGGGGTAGATACATGATTTGTCGGGTTTGAATATGTCTAGACATGCTTGTTTATCAACTTGAATGCTTACTATATGACATAAGAAGGCTATATATGTGCTTTGGTTTTTCATTTTTCTAGTTTTTTGAATGTTATATGCCCATTTGAAGATTTTGGGTGGTTCTTGAAATTTTCATGTTTGAAACCAATACGACTTCTCTTCATGCTAGACTTCATAAGATCGACCGAGTTTATGGTTAGGGGCTAGATACATGATTTGTCTGGTTTGAACATGTCTAAACCTTGTTTACCAACTTGCAAGGCTTACTATATGACATAAGAAGACTATGTGCTTTTGTTTTTCATTCTTCTATTTTTTTTTTTTTGCCCATTTGAATCTTGGTCAAATCCTATGTTTGACCTGGATTTAAACAAGTATAAAATATGAAAACGAAAAGGTAAGCCTGGATCCTTCTTAGTCACTCTAAAATGAAGCGACTTTTGGGATGTTCTTGAAATTTTCATGTTTGAAACCCAAAACCACTTCTCTTCATGATTGCTTCATATATAAGACAGAGTTTAGGGTTAGGGGCAGATATATACATGATTTTCTAGTTTGAATATGTCTAGACCTTATTTATCAACTTGAATGCTTACTATATGACATAAGAATGCTATGTGCTTTGGTTTATCATTCTTTTGGTTTTTTCCTGAATTTTTATGCCCATTTGAATCTTGGTCAAATCCTAGGTTTCACAAAGATTTAAACAAGTTTAAAATCTGAAAATTAAAAGGTAAGCATGGATCCTTCTTAGTCACTCTAAAATGAAGCTTTTGGGAGGTTTTTGAAATTTCCATGTTTGAAACCCAAAAACCACTTCTCTTCATGCTTGACTTCATAAGACAGAGTTTAGAGTGTTAGGGGTAGATACATGATTTGTCTAGTTTGAATATGTCTAGACCTTGTTTATCAACTTGAATTCTTACTATATGACATAAGAAGGCTATGTGCTTTGGTTTTTCATTTTTCTGGTTTTTTTGAATATTATGCCCATTTGAAGATTTTGGGAGGTTCTTGAAATTTTCATGTTTGAAACCAATACGACTTCTCTTCAGGCTAGACTTCATAAGATCGATCGAGTTTATGGTTAGGGGGTAGATACATGATTTGTCTGGTTTGAACATGTCTAAACCTTGTTTATCAACTTGAAAGCTTACTATATGACATACGAAGACTATGTGCTTTTGTTTTTCATTCTTCTATTTTATTTTATTTTATGCCCATTTGAATCTTGGTCAAATCCTATGTTTGACCTGGATTTAAACAAGTATATAATATGAAAACGAAAAGGTAAGCATGGATCCTTCTTAGTCACTCTAAAATGAAGCGGCTTTTGGGATGTTCTTGAAATTTTCATGTTTGAAACCCAAACCACTTCTCTTCATGATTGACTTCATATATAAGACAGAGTTTAAGGTTAGGGACAGATATATACATGATTTTCTAGTTTGAATATGTCTAGACCTTGTTAATCAACTTGAATGCTTACTGTATGACATAAGAATGCTATGTGCTTTGGTTTATCAATCTTTTGGTTTTTTCCTGAATTTTTATGCCCATTTGAATCTTGGTCAAATCCTAGGTTTCACAAAGATTTAAACAAGTTTAAAATCTGAAAATTAAAAGGTAAGCATGGATCCTTCTTAGTCACTCTAAAATGAAGCTTTTGGGAGGTTTTTGAAATTTCCATGTTTGAAACCCAAAACCACTTCTCTTCATGCTTAATTGACTTCATAAGACAGAGTTTAGAGTGTTAGGGGTAGATACATGATTTGTCTAGTTTGAATACGTCTAGACCTTGTTTATCAACTTGAATTCTTACTATATGACATAAGAAGGCTATGTGCTTTGGTTTTTCATTTTTCTGATTTTTTTTGAATTTTATGCATGCCCATTTGAATCTTGGTCAAATACTAGCTAGTTTTGACCAAGATTTAAACAAGTTTAAAACATGAAAATGAAAAGGTAAGCCTCGATCCTTCTTAGTCACTCTAAAATGAAGCTTTTGGGGGGTTTTTGAAATTTGCATGTTTGAAACCCAAAACCACTTCTCTTCATGCCTTACTTCATAAGACGGAGTTTAGGGTCGTTAGGGAGTAGATACATGATTTGCCTGGTTTGAATATGTCTAGACCTTGTTTATCATCTTGAATGCTTACTATATGACAGAAGAAGACTATGTGCATTGGTATTTCATTTTTTTTTGAATTTTCATGCCCATTTCAATCTTGGTGAAATCCTAGGTTTGAGCAAGATTTAAACAAATTTAACACGTGAAAACGAATAAGCATGGATCCTTCTTAGTCACTCCAAAATGTACCAATTGATAGATGTGTTAACTTTGCTTCATGGAAAAAATAATGTCATGTAAATGAGTTAACTTGGATTTCCTGCGTTGAATCCATAGGAAACTTTGTTCTAATGCACTATAATAATCAACCGAGTTTTTACACCAACATTGCCAACAGGTCTGTCACTTACGTGTGGCGCCCATGCGTGAGGTCCCACACTTCAGTGAGCACAAGTCAAGTGCAGTAGGTACGCAAACTCCAAGCCATCTTCTTTGTCAAGAGAAGACGCATCAGGATGCGTTTTGGAAATCTGTGGGTCCTTCTGGATCCTTCGGTTGTCCCTCTCACAAAAAAAAAAAAAATCTCTCATTCTCGGCCTCGCTCGACTCGCTCGCTCGCTCTCGCACCTCCTGCTCACTGACAAACCCTGCACAAAAGTCAACATCATCACCCGAAAAAGGGGAGACACCATAATGCTCTCCCTTCTTCTCTCCTTCCGAGTGATCCCTCTTCCTCCGAGTTTCACTCGACGGGCAAACACACATGTGCTGCATAGTAATAATAATAAAAAGGTAGAAAAATCAACCTACGAATCTATAATTAAATACGTTAAACTAGGGTTTTGCCCAGTACTACAGATCAAGTTCATAAAAAATCCAACTACGGGGTTCGAACAACCCCATTTCTAATCCAAGATTTTTTCGACCTCATCCAAATGGCCTCAAACTATAGGGTTAATTAGCATCTAGTGCAGAATGTGTGAACATGTATGCACTATGTGTGCTATAACTTGTATGTCTTTCAAATTTGAACCAAATTTGAAATATATGAAATGGGGCTTTTGGCTTAAACGTTTGAAACCCAAAACGACTTCTCTTCATGCTAGGCATCATAAGACCGAGTTTAGGGTTAGGGGGTAGATACATGGATTTGTCTGTTTTGAATATGTCTATACCTTGTTTATCTACTTGAATATGCTTACTATAGATATATATGACGTAAGAAGACTATGTGCTTTGGTTTTTTTTTATTTTTCCAGAATTTTTATGCCCATTTGAATCTTGGTCAAATCCTAGGCTTGACCAATATTTAAACAAGCTTAAAACATGAAAATGAAAAGGTAAGCTTGGATCCTTCTTTGTCACTCTAAGATGAAGTTTTTGGGAGGTTTTCAAAATTTCCATGTCTGAAACCCAAAAACACTTCTCTTCATGCTTGACTTCATAAGACAAAGCTAGTTTAGGGCTTTAGGGGGTAGATACATGATTTGTCTAGTTTGAATATGTCTAGACCTTGTTTATCAACTTCAATTCTTACTATATGACATAAGAAGACTATATGTGCTAGCTTTGGTTTTTGATTTTTTGATTTTTTTGAATGTTTATGCCCATTTGAATCTTGGTCAAATCCTAGGTTTGACCAAGATTTAAACAAGTCTATAACATGAAAATGAAAAGGTAAGCCTGGATCCTTCCTAGCTAGTCATTCTAAAATGAAGCTTTTGGGGGGTTCTTGAAATCTCAATGTTTGAAACCCAAAAACCACTTCTCTTCATGGTTGACTTCATAAGACATGCAGAGTTTAGGGTTAGGGGGTAGATACATGATTTGTCGGGTTTGAATATGTCTAGACATGCTTGTTTATCAACTTGAATGCTTACTATATGACATAAGAAGGCTATATATGTGCTTTGGTTTTTCATTTTTCTAGTTTTTTGAATGTTATATGCCCATTTGAAGATTTTGGGTGGTTCTTGAAATTTTCATGTTTGAAACCAATACGACTTCTCTTCATGCTAGACTTCATAAGATCGACCGAGTTTATGGTTAGGGGCTAGATACATGATTTGTCTGGTTTGAACATGTCTAAACCTTGTTTACCAACTTGCAAGGCTTACTATATGACATAAGAAGACTATGTGCTTTTGTTTTTCATTCTTCTATTTTTTTTATTTTATGCCCATTTGAATCTTGGTCAAATCCTATGTTTGACCTGGATTTAAACAAGTATAAAATATGAAAACGAAAAGGTAAGCCTGGATCCTTCTTAGTCACTCTAAAATGAAGCGACTTTTGGGATGTTCTTGAAATTTTCATGTTTGAAACCCAAAACCACTTCTCTTCATGATTGCTTCATATATAAGACAGAGTTTAGGGTTAGGGGCAGATATATACATGATTTTCTAGTTTGAATATGTCTAGACCTTATTTATCAACTTGAATGCTTACTATATGACATAAGAATGCTATGTGCTTTGGTTTATCATTCTTTTGGTTTTTTGAATTTTTATGCCCATTTGAATCTTGGTCAAATCCTAGGTTTCACAAAGATTTAAACAAGTTTAAAATCTGAAAATTAAAAGGTAAGCATGGATCCTTCTTAGTCACTCTAAAATGAAGCTTTTGGGAGGTTTTTGAAATTTCCATGTTTGAAACCCAAAAACCACTTCTCTTCATGCTTGACTTCATAAGACAGAGTTTAGAGTGTTAGGGGTAGATACATGATTTGTCTAGTTTGAATATGTCTAGACCTTGTTTATCAACTTGAATTCTTACTATATGACATAAGAAGGCTATGTGCTTTGGTTTTTCATTTTTCTGGTTTTTTTGAATATTATGCCCATTTGAAGATTTTGGGAGGTTCTTGAAATTTTCATGTTTGAAACCAATACGACTTCTCTTCAGGCTAGACTTCATAAGATCGATCGAGTTTATGGTTAGGGGGTAGATACATGATTTGTCTGGTTTGAACATGTCTAAACCTTGTTTATCAACTTGAAAGCTTACTATATGACATACGAAGACTATGTGCTTTTGTTTTTCATTCTTCTATTTTATTTTATTTTATGCCCATTTGAATCTTGGTCAAATCCTATGTTTGACCTGGATTTAAACAAGTATATAATATGAAAACGAAAAGGTAAGCATGGATCCTTCTTAGTCACTCTAAAATGAAGCGGCTTTTGGGATGTTCTTGAAATTTTCATGTTTGAAACCCAAACCACTTCTCTTCATGATTGACTTCATATATAAGACAGAGTTTAAGGTTAGGGACAGATATATACATGATTTTCTAGTTTGAATATGTCTAGACCTTGTTAATCAACTTGAATGCTTACTGTATGACATAAGAATGCTATGTGCTTTGGTTTATCAATCTTTTGGTTTTTTCCTGAATTTTTATGCCCATTTGAATCTTGGTCAAATCCTAGGTTTCACAAAGATTTAAACAAGTTTAAAATCTAAAAATTAAAAGGTAAGCATGGATCCTTCTTAGTCACTCTAAAATGAAGCTTTTGGGAGGTTTTTGAAATTTCCATGTTTGAAACCCAAAAACCACTTCTCTTCATGCTTGACTTCATAAGACAGAGTTTAGAGTGTTAGGGGTAGATACATGATTTGTCTAGTTTGAATATGTCTAGACCTTGTTTATCAACTTGAATTCTTACTATATGACATAAGAAGGCTATGTGCTTTGGTTTTTCATTTTTCTGGTTTTTTTGAATTTTATGCCCATTTGAAGATTTTGGGTGGTTCTTGAAATTTTCATGTTTTAAACCAATACGACTTCTCTTCATGCTAGACTTCATAAGATCGACCGAGTTTATGGTTAGGGGCTAGATACATGATTTGTCTGGTTTGAACATGTCTAAACCTTGTTTATCAACTTGAAAGCTTACTATATGACATACGAAGACTATGTGCTTTTGTTTTTCATTCTTCTATTTTTTTATTTTATGCCCATTTGAATCTTGGTCAAATCCTATGTTTGACCTGGATTTAAACAAGTATATAATATGAAAACGAAAAGGTAAGCCTGGATCCTTCTTAGTCACTCTAAAATGAAGCGGCTTTTGGGATGTTCTTGAAATTTTCATGTTTGAAACCCAAACCACTTCTCTTCATGATTGACTTCATATATAAGACAAAGTTTAAGGTTAGGGACAGATATATACATGATTTTCTAGTTTGAATATGTCTAGACCTTGTTAATCAACTTGAATGCTTACAGTATGACATAAGAATGCTATGTGCTTTGGTTTATCATTCTTTTGGCTTTTTCCTGATTTTTTATGCCCATTTGAATCTTGGTCAAATCCTAGGTTTCACAAAGATTTAAACAAGTTTAAAATCTAAAAATTAAAATGTAAGCATGGATCCTTCTTAGTCACTCTAAAATGAAGCTTTTGGGAGGTTTTTGAAATTTCCATGTTTGAAACCCAAAACCACTTCTCTTCATGCTTGACTTCATAAGACAGAGTTTAGAGTGTTAGGGGTAGATACATGATTTTTCTAGTTTGAATATGTCTAGACCTTGTTTATCAACTTGAATTCTTACTATATGACATAAGAAGGCTATGTGCTTTGGTTTTTCATTTTTCTGTTTTTTTTTGAATTTTATGCCCATTTGAATCTTGGTCAAATACTAGCTAGGTTTAAAACATGAAATTTAGCCCCCAAAAATTGTACATATATGGATTCACTTTGAGATAATTCATGAAACTTTGGAAATGGCCATCTCGTGTCATGTTTCCCCACAAATGAGAATTGGATTAATTGGTGGCAGACAAGTAAACACACATTTATGTGCGACAACCCAAAATGCACATATTTTGCAAAGTTTTCATGCGTGCATGAAAAGTTGCAAATATATACATAAAATGGGCCATGATTCAAAAGTTTGACATGGTTCTTGTGTAGTAGTAGTACCAAAGCTCACACGTGGGAAGAAATTAAGATGGTCGAATTCCAACATATATGTTGCCACACTTTTTTGAAGGGCTCTTTTCTAAAACATTGGTATGGCATGTCTGCTATTTTCCCTAGCTATATAGAAAAATGATGAACAATCCATGATTTCCGATTGCCGTTTTTGAACCACCTTTGGCTTGATTTCAAATTTAGGTCAAAATCATGGGGGGGGGTAGGGGACAAGATCGTGTTTCTTTGGCTTGATTTGCAAGTTTTTTGGGGTCCCACAAATTTAGGGTAGCATCACAAGGTTTTTTTTCTAAATTTTTCGACACTTAGAATTCAAATATTATGAAGTGGTATCATGGTATCATGTAAGGGATGGTATCACTAGATATTTTCCCCCTATCCGGGAAGTGATGTTGACTGGCACGCAAGGTTTTTCAGTGCTGCAAACCTGCAGTGCGGCGATTTTGACAGAAATAACCCTTTTGGCAAAGAAAATTACGGACTGACCCTCTGAGCAATCTATTTCACTGGACTAACCTTTTTGTGTGGCTTTCTGTGTTTTTCTTCGCCAAAAGGATTACTTTTGTCAAAATCGCCCCCCTGCAGTGCAGGCTACGCGCCCGTCTAATATTCTTTTTTTTTCAATGACAAAAGGGGGGAGAGAGAGAGAGAGTCTTGACGACGTGTCTTCACTTGACAAAGAAGATTGTTGGAAGTTTGCCTACCTACCGCATATGATTTGTGCTCACTAAAGTGTGGGACCTGCACGCATATGGGACCCTGCAGCCCTCTGAGGGCAGTCCGTGTGAGACGCAAAATAGGGTTTTTAGTTTAGTAAGGCAAAAAAATTAAGCCTTGGAGGGCCGAGGCGGGGCGGCCGTCCGCCATTTTATACCTTTTACGCCCCCCACACCTCGTTTCATTTGTCATGTCTACCAAGGAAGAGCTCGGAGGAGAAGATGCAGTCCTAGCTTCTCGACCCCCTGGCGCCCCACGCATAAATACTACTACCAGAAGTACACTGTCTCTAACAATCCTGCCTGCGAAGGGAGATCTCGGAGGAGACGATGCGGGCTCAGCGTCCCCGCCGTTGATTAGCCAGGACACAAGGGTTACTACGCCTCTTTTAATTACCTTCGTTTTGCTGGTAATACTCGGACTTATATCTGTTATCTTCCGCAGGAGAGGGTCGATATCGCCGGAGAAGATGATGTGAGGCAGATGATCAAGCTCGCAGGAGAAGATGATGTAAAGGAGATGGTCAAGCTCGGAGCAGAAGATGATGTAAAGGAGATAGTCAATGTCGGAGAAGATGATGTAAAGGAGTTAGTCAATCTCGGAGAAGATGTGGTGGCATTGGACCAACCGCGGTCTTTGGGCGAGATCCCGGAGATTCACTTACCTCGTTTGCACTGGTAATGATATGCCTGATCTGTAACATTTTGAACATTTTTCGTCGGCTTACACAGGAGCTATCTCGGCTTAGGGTCAACAAGGCCCCGGGAGCGGAACTTCCGCATCTCGGCGCGGAGAACTCCGAGTTACGCCAGAAGCGCCCTGGGGAATCGCACGCGCAGGCGCAGCACATCCGTTCGCAGGATCTCTCATCCTTCGACGTCAGGTTCCAGCGAGAGGTCGTAGAAGAAGATAAGTTGCCAGCTTCCCCGCCGTTCAAGAGGATGAAGGAGCTGAAGACGGAGGTTAATATTACTAGCTGACTTTGGGTTGCTGGTTTTTGGGTACTTCGAGTCACTGACATGTAGACACCACTTAAGTCTGTCCTACATGTTAGTGACCATATTCGTTAATCAGCCAATTTGTGCCCTTCGTTTGCCGGTAACGCTCGATATGTTTGTTGTTACCTTTGGCAGGATCACTCCCCTTGCTTATCTTGTCGGAGGATGAAGTTGGATCTTGCCAGCATGCGGGAGGAGAACAGAGAGTTAGGGATCAAGATATTTCGGTACAGGCAGGCGGTGTCTTTCCTAGAAGTGGATGAGATCACGGCCTGTGCTCGTAGGAGTTGTGACGAGGCCATTCATCTGGGAGAACGGATCAAAGCTCAGCTTGTCTCTTTGATGGAAGTCGCAGAACGCGTGATTTTCAATGCTAGAGAGGCGCGGGAACGACTTCTGGTGGCTGAAGATCTCGCATAGCAGTTTAATCATGTGCGCTTATTAGCTGCCTACTACTTTTGTAATTATTCACAATTATATATGTATCAATGGCTTGCCTTTTGTGTGATGGAGGAAATTGCACATACCACCACTTCTTGGTGCAGTTTTTGCACATAACACAATTTGAGATTCTTTTTACACAAATAACCAGATTTTGACGTAAACTTTTGCACAAAAAACAACCTTACTCCATGTTTTCTTTTGTCTTCTAAAGACAAGTAGGTGCTTCGAAAAATACCTCCGTTCCAATGCTTAAAGCTTTGTATATTTTTCTTGAAAAGTCAAACCAAGTAAAGTTCGACCAAACTCTTAGAAGAATCTATCAGCACATATAATATTTTGTAGACACCATATGAAAATATAATTTATTTTCTATCTAATAATATTGATTTTGTATCTTGCATATTAATGCTTTTGGTAAAAACTTAGTCAAACTTAACATAGTTTGACTTTCTAAAAATCAATATAATCCTTAAGCTTTGGGAAGTGGTTCTAGACGTGGTCTAGACGTGTTTCTACATATTGCCTTCGCATTTGCTAAACGCATGGAGTTTCTTACGAAGTACAAAGTTTATTTTTCGAAATATTTTCGACTTTGTATTATTTTTATTCATTTTCCCCCTGGTTGTCATGTTTTCTGTCCGGCTTCCCCAGCCCATCCATCCGTAACCCACATGCGCGCGTGACACGAGTAGTGGGAGACATGGTGCCCAAAGGGATAGCTTTTATTAATGGTGGCGACGGTTCCCTAGGCCAATGCTGGCGATACGTCTCATCGTCGCTAGCTGTGCCTTCCCCATGCGGCCGTATTAATGCACACCACTGCTCCTTTGCGCCTCCGCGGCTGATCAAGTAAGTTTGATCATAAAAGATGATCACATAAGCTCGACGATTACCTATAACCTAAAAATTATCTTAATTTGTAAACGAAGACATAAAATAACTAGTTGTTTGATTAGGAAAGACAAAGGAAATTTCTATTGAGATTGAGTTCATTTCATAGTTGTTATAGACACATAGCAATATTACCGAGAGATAGGATTGTAGAGAAAGCAATCCATAGGTATTTTGGAGGGTTCTCAATCCTTTGAATCAAGCAAGCTCTATAGGAAAAATCCCTATGTGTAAAAATCCTACTCCGTACAAGATACCTTTAGAAATCCTTTGAACCAAACAAACTCGGATTCATATTAGTTGACTATAATATAGATATATCTAGACACATTTTAGTTCTAGATTCATCCATATCATTTGACAAGTAATATGAATCGGAGTGATTATATTAAATGGAGTACTAGTATATATTGTTCGAAAAAATTAAGTTATACTGTAATAAAGAAACCATTTCTGTGGTCAAACTGATTTGACGGGACAGTAACTGCACCAGGACGTAGTGGCGTGCTATCCTAGCCGAAGTTTTACTCGGCGCCTCGATGCAGCTGCTGAAGAATAAAAAAAGTCATATCCACTCCTACTCTTCATGTCCATCGTTTCCATCCTTGGCTCTCCACTTCCATCATCGTTCTCCACTCGCCAACCGCTGCTAGAAGTTTTTTCATCCTCTAGATCTCCCATTTGCATAGCTTTCTCTCCTCACCCCTCCGCAGAACCGCAGCACTCCTCCTTCCCGCTCGACTCTCCTACAAAACTCCAATCACACATACTTGCATCCGCCCTTTTAAATCCATCTCGTCTCCATGGCGGCATCGAACGACGACCAGCTGGATGGCGACTGGGGGAAGCTCCCCGCCGAGCTGTTCAATCTCATTGCCCAGAGTCTGGACGTTACAGTCGACGTCCGGCTGGCCGCATGCTCCAAAACGCTGTGCCGCCATGTCGCCGACAACATGAATCTACACCATTGGGATGGACCCTGCTTGCTGATGCCCGATTCTGCCCATTGGCACTATGATGATAGTAGTGCGCACCACACGGTGTACCACGTTGTGCCCCTCGACCATCCTCGGCGCACAGCCATCCTGCCGTTCATGGACAATAGATTCTGGGTTGGCATGAATGGCGACTGGATCGCCGGCGTGGACAGTGGTGGGAACTGGTTCCTCGCGAACATCTACACGCACCAAGAAATCTCCCTACCATCGTCGGAAACTTGCAACATTTTTCGGGAGGAATGGATTGGCTTCCCCGACTTGCCTCCTGAAAGGTACATGACGTATGGGCGTGCCATGTTTTTGTTGAAGATTGTAATTTGCGAAGTGCCCACAAAAGCTGGACATTACTCAGATTACAAGCTCATCGCTCTATTCAATTCTGGACTCGCTTACCTGGCTAATGGTAGCCAGGAGTGGAGGTTATTCTCTCTTGCTAGTTGGGGTGTAGATTACAGTGATGCCATCGAGCACAACGGCTTTATTGTTGCGGTGGATGGGTGGACCGGCACCACATATTGCTGGGATCAATCACAGGCTGGTAATTCTTCAATCCATATGATATACTTCGCAATAAATTTTAATATCAAGCCCATTCATGATATATTGTAACTGAAATAACTAATTGCTCACTAAGACTTTTTTTCACCTTTCAAATGACTGTGCACCATTAAATTATCCTAACCTGACTGAACCATTGCTACAAACGAATTACAGTAGTATATGCTGTGCACTAATCTGTCAACCCAAACCAGATTATTGCAGTATATGAATGCATTCCTGAATTAGTTACTGCATGCTCTTGTCAGAATATGAATAAGGAGCTTAGCCCTGGCCTCTTCATCAATTGATGCATGCAAACTTTCAATTTATTTCAATATTCGATGTACTCAAAGCATTACAATCATGGATCAGATAAGGTTGAGACATGTATCTACCATCAATGAATATGAGTGTAATTAACATACATCTCAAATGGGAACAATTTTATTTCTTCGAGATTTTATACAAGTATAATGACTGCATCCTCCATTTGATCCTACAAATGTGAAGTTGCAGCTACTGGTATTATTGTCTTCCCGAGCCATTCAAACACTATTTTTTGTTGTCTCCGTTTACAATGCAGATGCACACCTTGCCCCGCCATTCGTGATCCCATCACCGATGAAGGAACCATCTGGCAGATGGTTTTTAGCTCGATCAGCCGATGGCAAGCGCTTGATGATCATCCATGAAGATCGGTATATACGTAGCAATGATCACCTTGAGCCTGCAGAAGTTCTGCATCATGGTAATGGCCTTATCCTGCGGGAGTGTCCTGCCCCTGTCATACATGTTTTTGAGAAAGATCTATCCCTGATTGGACCCAATTGGAGTCGAGTTGACAGCCTTGGCACACACTCTCTGTTCATTGGACTGAATTATCCATTGAACCTGAAGATAAATGATGGCAATGCTCCTGATGGAACATTGACTCCATTCATGAGGTCAAATTGTGTGTACATCGCGTACTATGCATTTCGGGAACCAGCATTTAGTTGTATTTGTCGTTGTAACCTGCAGCAAGGGGAAAATGAGCTCATGGGAGTTATCACCCTTCCAGAAGATGGTTGGGGATTTCCCCGACAGGCGACAATGTGGTTTAAGCCTAGTCTGAAAAATATCCGCATGTTGATGCAACCCTAAACTGAGCCATGAATCTTTCTGGAGCAAATAATCTTTTTTGTACGATATGTTTGAACAATTTAGTAACCTGTTCTGTATCTTAAGATGCTCTTCCTTTTTTCTGAATCTTATATACCTGGACCCATTTCAGTGTGTCTGTTTACTCATTTTAGTGCGTATGTAAACCCACATTGAAGTAATCTAATCTTATAATTTAAAACGGATGGTGATGAACTCTGTATTTCCATCCTTCGTAAACCGTGCATGTCTGTTTATTTTTAGTTTCATTTCAGCAACTGTTATTAGTATATGCACACCTTTTTTTAATGTTGAGAGGAGTATAAGGGCATTACAATGCTATATACTATATGGCGCTAATAGAGAACAAATGAATGTCAAAAGATTGTAAAATCCTCCAGGTACTCTCCTTGCAGCGCTAATTGCTGATGACAGACTGACTTCCTGTTGGTTCCGGTGCTTTAGCTAGGACAGGTGAAAAGAGTTTCACGCCCCTGCTTTCTTTTGCGTCGACGCTAGGACTACCGCTGGGATTAGCCTCTCCAACCGCCAAACGACGAGGAAATAATTCCTAGCGCCCTTGCAGTAGCGCCTGTGTTGGACATGCCCTAATGTTTTCCAGCTAAAAGATGCAATCTTTTAAGCACTTGGGTACGGTATTTCCCCACCAGCCTGGATGCAGGCCGCCAAACGCGTCTTAACCAAGGTTTAAAATAGCGTGCTAAATGAATTAGCGGCAGCCACCTTCAAACGATATGGACGCTATATCGTGGTAATAGTGTGGTATATTTTAAATAGCATTTTCAAAATAATACTAAATATAGCCTAAAAATAAATAATTTTACTAGAACGAATAGATATATATAGTCCAAAAGTGACTGAATCATACATACATAACCACATATAGAAATAGATCTCAAGTATATTAGAAGGCTAACATCAACATTTCACAAGGCAACAACATAGTATAAATTATTTATTAAAAAAATTAGCATTAGCGATATTATTTTCTGATTTAGAAGTGGAACCAACAGATTAGTTCATCACCACGAAAAAGTGAAAGCAACTTGCCTGAAAAAAATAGCGCGCTAACGCTATGAAGTTTTAGGGCGATATAGCATGCTGTTTCGCAAATAGCGCCACAGCGAGCAAAATTACTAAGCGTGGACCCTCTAGATATGCTATAGCGTGCTATTAGCTTCATTGAGGCCCTGGTTTGACAAAGCAGCCTGAGTACGTATCTAAAAAAAATATCAGCCTGAGGACGCATGCTTGTAAAAAAGAGAGAGCAGACTACAATTACTTCAGTCCCGAACCCTCTCTCTCCCACCCATACTCCCACCCACTTCTCCTCTTTTACACTAATGACTGCCATGAACGGCTCGCCTCCTCCTTCCACCGGCAGCTGCTTCGCCGACACAGATGAACATCACCGATATTTCCTGAACTCAGCCGATTTGATCCACCGCATCCTCCAGCAGCTTGATGGACGTCCAGTCTCTTCTATCCAGATCGTGACTAGAGAAGGATCTACGAGTACATCCGTTTCTTACCCTTTGGCAGCGTCGGTTCCATCTCTCGCGGTACTTTCTTCTCCGCTGGAAGCACCATCTGGCTCGGCACTGATTTCCCTGGCGGCGGCACCAGCTTCTCCGGCTGCGCCGACCCCAACCCCCGCGGCACGGTCTTCTCCGGTGGCGGCACCACCAAAAGATGCTGTAAGTTGTCCTGAACTCACTAGGATGCAGGTGTAAGTAGTCAATGATAGTTGGGATCTTAAACAAGTTCTTTTTTCTTTAAAATTTAATGACGGGAAACCGTAGTATTCTTCTGCAAATTTTTTTTAATGACGGGAAACAGTAGATGTTAAGTACTAGTTCTGGCAAAAAAAGATGTTTAGTAATATTATCCATCACAGAGCAGGGTTTCGCAGTCTGAACATACAAATATATGCTCCATGTTACCTGTTTCAGAAAGTCTGAAAGCTTGCTCAGTACCTGTAAAATCAAATTGTCTTGCTGCTGCTAGATTTTGTGCAAACTAATTAAAGAGATAGCTAGATGCATTTTCTCCATGTATGCTACGTTCTGATTTATATGCTGTTGATTGATATATACCGTGCTTAACTAGATGCAGAAGCAAACTCGCTCCAACGTCAATGAGCAACTACGTCTTAGGACTGTCGATTGTACATGTCCTCTGCACCGCCCCGAGTTCAGAATTCAAAGAAATTCACTAGCCAAAAAGCCAAAGGTGACGGGCAGGCGTGATGCAGCAATTCAACGTTGTATATTAAAAGGGCGAGGGAAAGGCCGCCCTAAACGGGTTGGTCACTCGGCGGACCCTCCTCAGCCCTCGCGCTTCTATGTGCAACTGGACGGCAACGATGACATGTATATGTTGGTCATCCCCAGAGAATTCAAGCAATGTCTGAAAGGGATTCTTCCCAGGCCTATCAAGCTCAAGACCAGCGTAGGCTGCGCCTGGTATGTGCACATCGATGAGTACCAGGGTGAACTGGTCTTGAAGGATGGTTGGTTCGGGTTTGCAGAGGCGCATGAACTGCAGCTTGATGACCTTCTCGTCTTCGAGGTGAAAGACACTTCCTTGATGAATGTGTTGATCTACGACAGTAACACCTCCACCCAGAGGATAATATTTTGTGCTGATCACCCTTAGTTGCATGCATGATCTGCAGTGTTTTTAGGAAGAGGGGATCAGAATAACCTCAATATTTTATTGAATTAACTAGATGCTGCTTTTGGACCTGGGTTACTCCCCTGCTGATGTTCAAGCTGAACTTGGTTTTTGTATTAAGCTGAACTGGGGATCAGATACACTGTGATGAGACTTTGTTAATTAGCTAATATAGTATATGTTAGACTTGTTTTATTTTATTTTAATTTACTGTGATATGCTGCGGTAGTTTCAATGTGCGGTCTGATGATTTGTATTATATGTAGGTACACGGAGCTCAATATTTTGAAATATTCATAGATTTGTAAGTGTAAATGTGATATATCCCAGATGTAGTCAATGCTATCTTGTACGAACTTGTAAAATCTCAGGGAAAAATACATTTTATTTTAGAAAGTGTAAAAGTGACCAATTTTTTGATCTGATTGTAGCAAACACAAGTGCAGATGGTCAAACCCCAAAAACTTCTCATATTCATTGTTACATGGTCGAGATATAAAGGTATTTCACGCACTGGTTTAATACTCAACTGCTTACATCCATGTTTGTTTGCAGTTTTTTTTGGACACCTCTTAATGCTCCCTCCGATCCATATTTTTTTTAGATACACAGTACAAACACAGACGCTCTCATATAGATGTATCTAGACACATATTAGTTGTAGAGACGTCCATTTTATCATCATGTAATGAGGATCAGATGGAGTATCGTTTTCATTTTACCAAAAGAAATGGATATATTACTGTATAGTACAACGTAGCCTGAAGCCCTGAGCTCTGAATGCAATTTCTGTGTGCACACTGAACGGATCATAACCCACACGACATGTCTCACTGGTCTGTAGGTCCGGACCCCACCAGATACTGATAAAGCCCAGTGACCCGCCGGGTGAAGTTTTGTGTGTGGATTCCTGCGTACCTGGCTTCGTTCCTCCTAGACACGCGCATTTTTTTTGACCGGGGGACACGCGCATTTATTCCCTTGCTGATTGCTGATGTATCATTCTCAGTTTCTCACAGCCCCCTCATGTTCAGAACTTCAGATCTCCCCAGATCCCTCGCCGTCCATCTCCCCTGAGTCCTCTCTCTACACCACCGGCGTCCACCACCGCTCGGACTACGCGGCTTGGACTCCGTCCTCTACGGATGCGGCGACGTCGCATCTAAAAACTCCACTAAGGCGGCGCGGCATCCCCGATTCTCTCGGTCCATGGCTGCAATGGCGGTATGTTTCCCCCGAATCACTAGCGTTGCCGGTCACATCTTTATTATATCTAAGCTGTATTGCCGGTTGCTTAGCATTGTTTGATATACAGTACTTCTCTCAGCCAGTGTATATATTAATCCTCTGGTAAAGACTCGGGTTACACATGCACCCATGCTAGCTATGTTGGGACTGGATCTAATGTGTGCAGTAATAATCGTTCAAATATGCTATTGGTCAATCCACGGCCGATGATCACATATGAGGACACCGAGCATGCATGTCTGGCTTGTGGACTCTTTAGGCCGACGCTGATTTTTTTTTGTTTGCTTGGTCAATCTGTACTGGCGGATGATGAACTGCAGATGCATTATTCTGATGCTAGACATAGCCAGCAAGCATGCATGGCTCATGCTAGCTTGATTTCTATTCTCATAGCTACTATTTATATCGATTTGGCTTCTGCGATACAATGATACACTATGCTGAATAATTTGATGATACAAGGTTGTACATATCAGCCTAGCTAGATTCAGAAGCTTATTGTTCAGACTGTGTGTTTGATAAGAACAATGATCCGCTGAGTTTGCTAGGTGCCTTTTATTATGCATTTGCTTGGAATTACGGTCAGAAGCTAGAGGCATTATCTAATTGAGGCCTCTTTTTTGCAGTGTTCAAACAAGAAGCTCAAGCTTGGAGAGAGCTTATCATGGAAGGAGACATCTGTAGAGCCAGCCCCAGTGTGCAAGGTGTTTGGGCGCATCGATGAGGAGAATACCCCTGACAGCTTCTGCAAGGTACTATGTACATCGGAGTTAGAGGTGATTTCCATCCCCAGTCGTGTTCTACCCTGGTTTTACGGTGGGTGTCCAGAGTCCATCAACCTGAAGATGTCCACTGCATGCACCTGGATTGTGGACCTGAAGCAACAAGATGGCAATGTTTTAATGGACAAAGGATGGCCAGAGTTTGTCAAAGCACATGACTTGAAGGTAGGATACCTCCTGACCTTCAAGAAGCTTGACACCAAATCATTGCAGGTGCTCATATTTGGTTACAATTGCTGTGAGAAGGTTATATGGTGTTCAGGTTATCACCCATCGCTGGGGCAACAATATCAATCACAGCTGTATTAAGTTGTCTTACAAATGTTCTTTAGAGAGAGCTGGTCTATAATAGTATACTGCTCTCTTTAATGATGCATTGTGGTGAACATGATGGTACCATTACTGGATTGTGGTCACATGTGAGGGGGGATGTTGAAATGTATAATTGGATTGCCTAGCCCTTTCCATTAGTTCGGACTTTTGGTTGCGTTGGCTAGTGCATGAAGCTTGACAAACCTTATTTATGTGTACAGCTCTCTAGTTGTACTATTAATTATTATGTGCTTATGTTGGCTGGATTGTGATGAACATGAGATGTTTTGTTGTTTACGTAAAGAAAAAAACGTGATGTTTTTTTGAATCCTGCGCTGGATATGTTTTGCACAAACTAGTGAAGTGACCGCTGACAAAACATATTATGCGCAAATAGGCAACCCTCAGCAACGATCATGGGTTCAAGTGTCCAGGATCCAGTGCCTTGACATAAGCAAGGCACAGATGAACAGTACGGTGACTTGTAGATTTGGCCGTTGGATTGAAAATAGATAGCTAAGATCAAAGTACTGTAGCATGTAGCATATGTACTGTTCATGGTTCTAAAGCACATGCACTGTGGACGACGTACTGTAGCACATGTCCTGTACATTGGTTGGTACTGTAGCAGTTACTAGTTAATAGTCATCTGTCTAATTATTTTTTATCCAACGGTTGAAAGGGAGGGGCAAGGCATGGTACGGAGTACTATTTATGTGTGCCTCGCCTTCATCAAGGCACTCGATCTCATTCCGGGTTCAAGTATTACCCCATGTAGCACCACTTTTTTTTTGGGTTAGCCAGACAACCTTCCCAATAAAAAAAAGTACTACCTTCCCTGCATGGGCCAATTGTTTGTACTTTTGGGCTGCCGCCGGCCATGTACATGGTGATTGCTGTCAGCCTGCTTACTTCGCTGATAACATTCCAAAAACACTTAATGGGCCTCCGACTCATGCCATTGGGGCCCTTCCTAATTTAAACACGGATATCCTATGATTGGCCCTCTAGAAACCGAGATTCTACATATAAAGTTATTTTTATTTCGTATCAATTATGATTATGATTCTTTTTAAATGCGCATAGCCAGTATGCGCATCTACATGGGCTCTATATTTTGATATATTCATATAGTCGATTTCAAAATTGTCATTAATTATATAAAGTTCCAAGATTTATTCTATTAGTGTGCAAGATCTTAGAGTGTATTTGTAGTTTAAAAAAAATGACAAACCTCTTCATCAGATTGTTGTTAACAAGTGCAGTGTTGTGAACCCAAAATATATTACATACTCCCTCGTAGATCAAATTTGATCTAATTAAGTTGAACTAAAACCCGGATCAACAATTAGTATGGATTAGATGCATGGAGTACGAAAAACAAATGAATAGGCAATATTTCAGTTTTTCCTTCAGTTGAGAATGCTAGAGCAGGACCCATTTGCCAGTAGCGTCCCTCAACATTTGAAGGTAAAAACAAACAGAAGGGATCGAAAAAAAAGCATCCTACATATCTCGGCTTAAAATATATCGAGAATTCACATATTTCTTGTACATAGAGGCTGACATCGGGGACCCATTGGCCAGCAGTGGAAAAAAAATCAAAGAGAGGAAACAATTATCGTACAGAGAAGCTGACATGTGGGACGCATTTTGCAGCAGCGTCCTCAACTTTAACAAAGGCGGCAGGGGATCGAAAGAAAAAGCAAAGTTGCCAGAAATCAGCGGTCAAAAATAAATCCAAGAAACGAAATGTTTATTGTTCCTAGAGGCTGACATATGGGACCCACGAGCGAGCAGCGTCCTCAACGTTTCAAAGGCGGCAGGGGATCGAAAAAAAGGCAAGTGACCATATATCAGGTGCCAAAAATAATCCAAGGAAAGAAATTTATTGTACATAGAGGATGACATATGGGTCCCGTTTTGCAGGAGCCGTCTCACCGTTTCCAAGGCGGCACGGGATCGAAAAAAAAAGAAAGGAAAGGTTTATCGTTCAGAGAGGCTGAGATGTGGGACCCATGGGCCAGCAGCGTCCTCTTAGTTTCAAAGGCGGCAGGGGATAAAAAAAAGGCAAATAGCCAGTAATTAGGGTAAAAAAAATCAAACAAAGGAAACTTTGACTGTTCATAGAGGCTGACATGTGGGACCCATGAGCCAGCAGCGTCTCAACGTTTCAGAGGCGGCATGAGATCGAAAGAAAAAGGCAAATAGCCAGAAATTATGGGTCAATAATAAATCAAACAAAGGAAAGGTTTATTGTTCATAGAGGCTGACATGTGGGACCTCTGAGCCAGCAGCGTCCTCAACGTTTTAATGGCGGCACGAGATCGAACGATAAAATAAGCCAAAAATCATTTGGTAAACAAAATCCAAGAAAAGAAACATTTACCGTTCTGAGAGGATGACATGCGGGACCCATGAGGCAGCAGCATCCTCAACGATTCCAAGGCGGCAGGGGATCAAAAGAAAAAAAGGAAATATCCAGAAATTAATTAGGGGTTCAAAATAAATCCATCAAAAGAAACTTTTATTGTTCATAGAGGATGACATGTGGGACCGACGTGCCAACAGCATCCTCATCGTTTCAAAGGGGGCAGGAGATCAAAAGAAAAAGGCAAATAGCCAGACATTAGGGGTCAAAAATAACTCCAAAAAAGGAAACTTTTATTGTTCGTAGAGGATGACATGCGGGACCCATGATTCAGCAGCTTACTCAACGTTTCAAAGGCGGCATGAGATCGAAAGAAAAACGCAAGTGACAAAATATCAGGAGCTAAAGATAATCCAAGAAAAAAAGAAACTTTATTGTACATAGAGGATGACATGCGGGTCCCATTTAGCAGCAGCGGTCTCAACGTTTCAAATGCGGCTTGAGATCAAAAGAAAAAGAAAATAGCCAGAAATTAGGGGGTAAAAAAAACTCCAAGAAAGGAAAGCTTTATCGTTCATACAGGCTGACATGTCGGACCTATGAGCCTGCAGCTTACTCAGCGTTTCAAAGGCGGCAGGCCGGCAGGGGATCAAAAGAAAAAGGAAATAGCCAAAAATCAGATGGTGAAAAAAAATCCAAGAAAAGAAACTTTTATTGTACATAGAGGATGACATGCGGGTCCCATGAGCCAGCAGGTTCCTCAACGTTTCAAACGTGGCATGAGATCGAAAGAAAAAGGAAAGTGACCAAATATCAAGAGCCAAAAATAATCCAAGAAAAGAAACTTTATGTTACATAGAGGATGACATGTGGGTCCCATTTTGCAGCAGCGGTCTCAACGTTTCCAAGGCGGCACAGGACCAAAAGAAAAATGAAGTAGCCAGAAATCAGGGGGTGAAAAAAATCCAAGAAAAGAAAGATTTCAATTGGGCTGTATCTGGACATCTGGGCCTTCGAACTATCCTGCTGGGCCTTTTGTCTCGTACAATTTCAGCCCACTCCAAAACAGGAAAGTTCGGATTTTTCTAAAAAAACAGGAAAGTCCTATGCTTCGCAAAAACAAAAAACAAGGACACTCAACATATAAGTTTGTTTATGTAAAAATAAAGATTTAATTTATCCGTTTGCAATAGCTCAGAGCGAAATAATCAAGATATCACATGTTTCTTGTACGGGGAGGCTGACATCGGGGACCCATGAGCCAGCAGCGTCGTCAACGTTTCAAAGGCGGCAGGGGATCGAAAATAAAATAAAAAACCAAAAGTCAGTTGGTAACAAAATCCAAGAAAAGAAAACATTTATCATTCTGAGAGGATGACATGCGGGACCCATGAGGCAGCAGCATTCTCAAACGTTTCCAAGGCGGCAGGGGATCAAAAGAAAAATAAAGGAAATAGCCAGAAATTATTTAGGGGTCAAAAATAAATCCACCAAAGGAAACTTTTATTGTTCATAGAGGATGACATGTGGGACCGACCTGCCAACAGTCCTCATCGTTTCAACGGGGGCAGGGGATCAAAAGAAAAAGGCAAATAGCCAGAAATTAGGGGTCAAAAATAACTCCAATAAAGGAAACTTTTATTGTTCGTAGAGGATGACATGCGGGACCCATGAGCCAGCAGCTTACTCAATGTTTCAAAGGCGGCATGAGATCGAAAGAAAAAGGCAAGTGACCAAATATCAGGAGCCAAAAATAATCCAAGATTTATTGTACATAGAGGATGACATGTGGGTCCCATTTTGCAGCAGCGGTCTCAATGTTTGTAATGCGGCTTGAGATCAAAAGAAAAAGAAAGTAGCTAGTAATTAGGGGGTGAAAAAAAATCCAAGAAAAGAAACTTGATGGACATAGAGGATGACATGCGGGTCCCTTGAACCAACAGCTTACTCAACGTTTCAAACGTGGCATGAGATCGAAAGAAAAAGGCAAGTGACCAAATATGAGGTGCCAAAAAAACTCCAAGAAAAGAAAGTTGATTGCTCATAGAGGATGACATGCGGGTCCCATTTAGCAGCAGCGGTCTCACCATTTGAGAGGCGGCAGGGGATCGAAAGAAAAAGTCAAGTGACCAAATATGAGGTGCCAAAAATAATCCAAAAAAAGAAAGTTTTATAGTACATAGAGGATGACATGCGGGTCCCATGAGTCAGCAGCTTACCATACGTTTCCAAGGCGGCAGGGATCAAAAGAAAAAGGAAATAGCCAAAAATCAGAGGGTGAAAAAAATAAAGAAAATAAACTTTTATAGTACATAGAGGATGACATGCGGGTCCCATGAGCCAGCAGGTTCCTCAACGTTTCAAACTTGGCATGAGATCGAAAGAAAAAGGCAAGTGACCAAATATGAGGAGCCAAAAATAATTCAAGAAAAGAAAGTTTTATAGTACATAGAGGATGACATGCGGGTCCCATTTAGCAGCAGCGGTATCAGCGTTTGAGAGGCGGCAGGGGATCAAAAGAAAAAAGAAATTGCCAAAAATCAGATGGTGAAAAAAAACCAAGAAAATGAACTTTTATAGTACATAGAGGATGACATGCGGGTCCCATGAGCCAGCAGGTTCCTCAACGTTTCAAACGTGGCATGAGATCGAAAGAAAAAGGCAAGTGAAAAAATATCAGGAGCCAAAAATAATTCAAGAAAAGAAAGTTTTATAGTACATAGAGGATGACATGCGGGTCCCATTTAGCAGCAGCGGTTTGAGAGGCAGCAGGGGATCGAAAGAAAAAGTCAAGTGACCAAATATGAGGTGCCAAAAATAATCCAAGAAAAGAAAGTTTTATAGTACATAGAGGATGACATGCGGGTCCCATTTAGCAGCAGCGGTATCACTGTTTGAGAGGCAGCAGGTGATCGAAAGAAAAAGTCAAGTGACCAAATATGAGGTGCCAAAAAATCCAAGAAAAGAAAGTTTTATAGTACATAGAGGATGACATGCGGGTCCCATTTAGCAGCAGCGGTATCACCGTTTGAGAGGCGGCAGGGGATCGAAAGAAAAAGGCAAGTGAAAAAATATGAGGAGCCAAAAATAATTCAAGAAAAGAAAGTTTTATAGTACATAGAGGATGACATGCGGGTCCCATTTAGCAGCAGCGGTATCACCGATTGAGAGGCGGCAGATCGAAAGAAAAAGGTAAGTGACCAAATATGAGGTGCCAAAAATAATTCAAGAAAAGAAAGTTTTATAGTACATAGAGGATGACATGCGGGTCCCATTTAGCAGCAGCGGTATCACCGTTTGAGAGGCGGCAGGGGATCGAAAGAAAAAGGCAAGTGACCAAATTTGAGGTGCCAAAAATAATCCAGAAAAGAAAGTTTTATAGTACATTGAGGATGACATGCGGGTCCCAGCAGCAGCGGTATCACCGTTTGAGAGGCGGCAGGATCGAAAGAAAAAGGTAAGTGACCAAATATGAGGTGCCAAAAATAATTCAAGAAAAGAAAGTTTTATAGTACATAGAGGATGACATGCGGGTCCCATTTAGCAGCGGTATCACCGTTTGAGAGGCGGCAGGGGATCGAAAGAAAAAGGCAAGTGACCAAATTTGAGGTGCCAAAAATAATCCAGGAAAAGAAAGTTTTATAGTACATAGAGGATGACATGCGGGTCCCATTTAGCAGCAGCGGTATCACCGTTTGAGAGGCGGCAGGGGATCGAAAGAAAAAGGCAAGTGACCAAATTTGAGGTGCCAAAAAAACTCCAAGAAAAGAAAGTTGATTGCACATAGAGGATGACATGCGGGTCCCATTTAGCAGCAGTCTCAACGTTTCCAAGGCGGCAAGGGATCAAAAGAAAAAGGAAGTAGCCAGAAATCAGGGGGTAAAAAAATCCAAGAATAGAAAGAATTTTGGTTCATAGAGGATGACATGCGGGACCCATGATCCTGCATCGTAAACGGCTCGATCGGAGAACGTTGAACGAGATGGCGCGATCTAGAAAAAAACAATGCCAGAGAGGCTGCCATCTGGGCCCTACATCCCTCGGCGGTGCGGATTTGCGTTGACTCGGCCGGCGAACCCGAGATTTCGAGATGCACCACGTCCCGGGCCACCATACGCCACGTTTTGGCCGCTTTCGTCGGGCTAGGTGGCCTCAAAAACGAGAAAAAAAAGTTTTGACATGCACCACGGAGGGACCAAAATCGTCGGCCATGGTACACCAGCAACCACGGCGCGACTTCAACTTCGTCGGCCATGGCAACTTTTCTTGTAGTGTAAATCCTCATCCTCTTCGTAGATGCCGTCGCAGTTCGGGCACACGAGACTGGGCAGGTTTCTTAAGCAGCTTCCGCATGCAATGTGATGTCCCTCCCCCATGCGAATGCACTGCTTAATACAAGGAAATTTACATGACTGTTGGCCCAAAGAAAAATACAGTTGGGTGGAACCTAGTGAAGAAAGTACTAACCCGTTATAGTGGACGTCGTGCGATTTGAGAGCACAAACCGCAGATGAACGTTCTTCTCACCACATTCTTTTCCATAACACATTCACGGGAAAAGTACATGCTTTCAGATGGAGGACTTTCACCTTGGAAGACGCCCTGGCATCCCGGGCACGCGCCACCGGGCAGGTTCCTAGCGCAGCTGTCGCATGCAACCTTCTTGCACGAACAGCACTGCTTAATACAAGGAAATTAACACGACTGTTAGCCCAAATTAAAATACATCTTGATGAACCTAGTGAAGAAAGTACTAACCCGCCAAAATGGAGGTTGTGCGGATTGAGAGCACAAACCGTAGGTGAGCAGTCTTCTCAAATTAGCATCGTCGACAAAAGCTCTAAAGCTACCAGGGGGAACCTCCATGCCCAACGATTCTAAATGGGAATATGAATTTAGAGGATGTGAAGGAGATAGGGATAGAGGGTCGTAGTCTTCGACTTGTATAGTATATATAGGGGAGGGAATTGCAGATTCCACCAAGGAACGAGATCCAGTAACTTCACTGGCGACTTGTACGTGAGTCATTCGATCAAGATCCAACGCACATGGTTGATCCAAATTTTAAACTTAAAATTAAACTCAATTTTCAAATGAAGTAAAACTTTACCAGAATACTTAAGAAAGATATATATCTTACTGTAATGTTTTCGATTTTTTTCGAGCAACTTAAAATGTGACTACAAATTCTGGATCAACTGTGTCCGTTGGATCTTGATCCGATGGCTCATGTACGTAAAGTTGCATTTTGGAGTAAGTAAAGTCACTGGCCTCAAGTTCCACCACCTCATACTTCGTATGTTGCACAAAAACACCATTTGGAAGGATATTTTGCGGTTTCCACCATGTACTGCTCCAATCTGTTGTGATTTCACCACTTAATCTTCTAATCAACCAATTATACTGGTAAATATTCTCTTACTTTGCATCTCAAACATTTCCCTGACTTTGAGTCCCTGCGCGCTAGTACACTCAATAAAGACAGAGAGAGAGGAGAGACGCTGAGGAGGACTTTGAGTTCTAGTACCTCACCTGCCCGGAATAAGTACGCTGGCAGCCTGACCTGCCCTAAGTACGTCCGGTCAAATCGATGCCTTGCCTTGCACGCCGTCTGCGCGCATCCATGTCTTCCCGATGAAATTGTCAGTCCAAAAAAATCGGAAATTTAATTCGGCTATTGGGCGGATATGCTACCTCGACCCAAAAAAACATATTTTTAATTTTCAAAAAATTCTAACAAAAAAATCCGCATGTACTTCTCGATAATCTATGTGTGTTCGTGTAGTTTCGTGAAAAGCCGATATTTTTTGTGGTTGATGTAAACAGCTTTATTTTTAGCAATAAATTTTATCTTTTTTACATAGCCCAAACGACAATTTAGTTTTTTATGGAAAGACTTTATGCGCTCTTAGCATGTGAAGATGAAAAGATTAATTTTTTGTTTGGATTTTTTTTACATTTCAAAATATATAGATGTTGCAGTTCAAACTAAAGGGAGCATACGCAACCAGGAGCCAAAACATCCTCCCCCAAAAAATATGATTTGTTTTCTATTTGCGACGCTTCCGCGATGCCTATCACATGTCTGTATAGCCGCAGCTAGCACCATCGAGCACGCCCCAATGCTCTGTGTGTTGTCTTGTCAATTCAATGGTCAAGGTAATCTGACCAAAAGATACGTCTTGGAGTACGCGTGCGCCTTATTCCTTGAAATGGAGGTAGTACTTTATATTTGGCCCAAATGCGAAAAGTGTTACTCCTCCTATTCTAGTATACCATACTACGTATTACTCAAAACAAGTTCGAAGTTATGTCAAGTATGACTAGTGCAAATAAACCCTCTGGCATTAAGAGTATGAGAAGTTCGGATCATGATGAACAAGTTAATCTTCAAAACGTACAGCTATGTCAAGTATGACTAGTGCAAATAAACCCTCTGGCATTAAGAGAAACATCAAATAGTACAAAACACCTGAAAAAAAACGAAATTACAACAAAATCCTTGAGATGCCCTTCGTCTTCAACCTCCAGACCATGTCGACGACACCATGGCCGACACTAATCCAACCCAGGAAGCCAGAATCCTAGGATAAGCAAGCTCGGAAGGTAGGTGGCCACGGAAGCTCTAGCACGTACCAATTCAGCACGCGCGAGGGCCCGCCCAGCATCTCAATCGGCACGGTGTGAAGCCAGTCCTCGTCTCGAGCTCTCTCGAAGCGTGAGAGCTCGCCGGATTCTCTGTCGAGAGCAAGAATGAAGTTTCCGAGCCCACCGAACACGTACCACTGGAAGAAACGGGCGTTGCACCCCACAAAGAGGATATCCGACCGGCCTGTGTGCGTGGCGTGGAGAGGCACGATGGCGCCGGAGGAGGTCCAAGCGTGGCCACCAGGGCCAGGCGAGAACACGCAGGTCTTGCAGATGCCGTCATGATAGATCAGGCACGTCACCCTGTAATTTGACAGACTGATGCGCGCCGCAGCGTCCTCGCCATGGAGGGCGGCGCCCAGGAACAAGCTTACGAATGTTGTGTGCGAAACAGCAGGGGGTGGAGGGACCGTCACGTACTGACCTGCCAGGGGATCGCAGACGACGAGACGTGAAGGCTGCTCGAAAGGCTTTCCGTGTTCGGTGTGGTCGAAGTCCGCAAGGAGTAGGAGGCCGCCCCGAGAGTCGGCGAGCTCCAAACTGAGGTCGCCGTTTGGCGCCCGTGGGAGGAAGTCGAGCGCGAGATTATTTGCGGCGACCCCGGCCCAACATGACGAGGAAGAGGGAACGAAGTGGGGCAGCAAGCCAGACGGCCGATAGTGACAATGGGAGAAGCTGATGTGGTAGTGGCCGGCGACTATGGAGGATGGCGCGCCGTGGCGAGCGGAGAGGACACGGAAGTCCTCCGCCGCGATGACCTTGCGCCAGCTCCTGCAGGCGAACGCGGCGCGGACGAGATCCAGAGGCGAGGTGAGGCGCAGGAACACCAGCCCGAGAAGTTCATCCGGGATGGCGTCACCCTTGTCCTCCTGCCCGGACTTCCTCTGAGCATTCTTCCAGCGGGGGCGGCTGTGCCCCATCTCCGGCTGGACCTAGCTCGCGTACGGGGGCGAGGTGTGCTGTAGGGAGGAAGCTAGGGAAGTAGCGAGGCGGCCGGCTTGGTAGAGACTAGAGGAGTTAAGGAGGAGACTTATGTACTGAAAAAGTTCCGTGGAATCAAATTCCTATATTGGTTAATTACATGCAAGGATGAGCAGAGTAGTTGGTTGTGTAATTGAAACGAGATTACGAGCTTGATCCCCACACACGAACCACATCGTAAAGCTTCATGAAAGAAAAATAGGAAAACAACAAAATTGTGTGGCACAACAGTTGCTTTCTCCAAGTTCCTATAGAGGGAGTACTATGTACATATTCAAACTAGACAAATCATGTATCTACCCCCTAACCCCTAAAACTCAGTCTTATGAAATCTAGCATAAAGAGATCGAAGTCGTTTTGGGTTTCAAACATGGAAATTTCAAGAACATCCCAAAAGCTTCATTTTAGAGTGACTAAGAAGGATCCATGCTTACCTTTTCATTTTCATGTTTTAAACTTGTTTAAATCATGGTCAAACCTAGGATTTGACCAAGATTCAAATGGGCCTAAAAAATCAGAAAAAATCAAAAGAATGAACAACCAAAGCACATATATAGCATTCTTATGTCATATATATAGTAAGCATTCAAGTTGATAAACAAGGTCTAGACATATATATTCAAACCAGAAAAATCATGTATATATCTACCCCTAAAACCCTAAACTCTGTCTTATGAAGTCAATCATGAAGAGAAGTGGTTTTGGGTTTCAAACATGGAAATTTCAAGAACCTCCCAAAGCTTCATTTTAGAGTGACTAAGAAGGATCCAGGCTTATCTTTTCATTTCATGTTTTAAACTTGTTTAAATCCTGGTCAAACCTAGGATTTGATGAAGATACAAATGGGTGGGCACGTACAATATTCAAAAAAATCAGAAAAATGAAAAACCAAATCACATTGTCTTCTTATGTCATATCGTAAGCATTCAAGTTGATAAACAAGGTCTAGATATATCCAAACCAGACAAATCATGTATCTACCCCCTGTCGATCTTATGAAGTCTAGCATGAAGGGAAGTCGTTTTCGGTTTCAAACATGGTAATTTCAAGAACATCCCAAAAGCTTCCATTTTAGAGTGACTAAGAAGGATACAGACTTCCTTTTTTATTTTCATGTTTTAAACTTGTTTAAATCTTGGTCAAACCAAGGATTTGACCAAGATTCAAATGGGCCTAAAAATTTAGAAAAAAATCAAAAGAGAATGAAAAACCAAAGCACATAGCATTCTTATGTCATATGTATAGTAAGCATTCAAGTTGATAAACAAGGGCTAGACATATTCAAACCAGAAAAATCATGTATATATCTACCCCTAAAACCCTAAACTCTGTCTTATGAAGTCAATCATGAAGAGAAGTGGTTTTGGGTTTGAAACATGGAAATTTCAAGAACCTCCCAAAAGATTTATGTTAGAGTGACTAATAAGGATCCATGCTTACCTTCATTTTCATAATTTAAACTTGTTTAAATCTTGGTCAAACCTAGGATTTGACCAAGATTCAAATGGGCATAAAATTAAAATAAAACAGAAAAATGAAAAACCAAAGCACATAGTCTTCTTATGTCATATAGTAAGCATTAAAATTGAGAAACAAGGTCTCTAGCTAGACATATTCAAACTATGCAAATCATGTATCTATGTACCCCCTAACCCCTAAACTCTGTCTTATGAAGTCAAGCACGAAGAGATGTGGTTTTGGGTTTCAAACATGGAAATTTCAAAAACCACCCAAAAGCTTCATTTTAAAAGAATGAAAAACCAAAGCACATAGCAATCTTATGTCATATAGTAAGCATTCAAGTTGATAAACAGGGTCTAGACATATTCAAACCAGAAAAATCATGTATATATATATCTACCCCTATCCCTAAACTCTGTCTTATGAAGTCAAGCATGAAGAGAAGTGGTTTTGGGTTTCAAACCTGGAAATTTAAAAAAAAAACCAAAAGCTTCATTTTAGGGAGACTAAGAAGGATCCATGCTTACCATTTTATTTTCACGTCTTAAACTTGTTTAAATCTTGGTCAAACCTAGGATTTGACCAAGATACAAATTGGCAGAAAATTTTAAAAAATCAAAAAAATTAAAAACCAAAGTACATAGTCTTCTTATGGCATATAGTAAGCATTCAAGTTGTTAAACAAGGTCTAGACATATTCAAACCAAACAAATCATGTATCTATACCCCTAACCCCTAATTAAACTCTATATATCTTATGAAGTCAAGCATGAAGAGACGTGGTTTTTGGTTTCAAACATGGAAATTTCAAAAACCTCCCAAAATCTTCATTTTAATTAGAGTGACTAAGAAGGATACATGCTTCCCTTCTCATTTTCATGTTTTAAACTTGTTTAAATCTTGGTCAAACCTAGGATTCGACCAAGATTCAAATGGGCATAAAAATTCAGAAAAAATCAAAAGAATGAAAAACCAAAGCACATAGCATTCTTATGTCATATATAGTAAGCTAGCATTCAAGTTGATAAACAAGGTCTAGACATATTCAAACCAGAAAAATCATGTATATATCTACCCCTAACCCTAAACTATGTCTTATGAAGTCAAGCATGAAGAGAAGTGGTTTTTGGTTTCAAACATGGAAATTTCAAAAAAAAAGCTTCATTTTCGGGAGACTAAGAAGGATCCATGCTTACCATTTTATTTTCATGTTTTAAACTTGTTTAAATCTTGGTCAAACCTAGGATTTGACCAAGATTCAAATGGGCAGAAAATTAAAAAAAGTGTGTTTGCCCGTCGAGTGAAACTCGGAGGAAGAGGGATCACTCGGAAGGAGAGAAGAAGGGAGAGAATTATGGTGTCTCCCCTTTTTCGGGTGATGATGTTGACTTTTGTGCAGGGTTTGTCAGTGAGCAGGAGGTGCGAGCGAGCGAGCGAGCGAGTCGAGCGAGGCCGAGAATGAGAGAGATTTGTTTTTTTGTGAGAGGGACGACCGAAGGAACCAGAAGGACCCACAGACTTCCAATACATCCTGATGCGTCTTCTCTTGACAAAGAAAATGGCTGGGAGTTTGCGTACCTATTGCACGTGACTTGTGCTCACTGAAGTGTGGGACCTCACGCGTGGGCACCACACGTAAGTGACAGACCTGTTGGTGTAAAAACTCGGTTGATTATTATAGTGCATTAGAACAAAGTTTCCTATGGATTCAAGGGTAGGAAATCCAAGTTAACTCATTTACATGACATTATTTTTCTTATGTCATATAGTAAGCATTAAAGTTGATAAACAATGTCTAGACATATTCAAACCAGACAAATCATGTATCTATACCCCTAACCCCTAAACTCTGTCTTATGAAGTCAAGCATGTGAAGAGATGTGGTTTTGGGTTTCAAACATGGAAATTTCAAAAAACTCCCAAAAGCTTCATTTTAGAGTGCCTAAGAAGGATACATGCTTCCCTTTTCATTTTCATGTTTTATAAAACTTGTTTTAATTATCTTGGTCAAACCTAGGATTTGACGAAGATACAAATGGGTGGGCAAAAAATTAAAAAAATCAGAAAAATGGAAAACCAAATCACATAGTCTTCTTATGTCATATCGTAAGCAATCAAGTTGATAAACAAGGTCTAGATATATCCAAACCAGACAAATCGTGTATCTACCCCCTTTCGATCTTATGAAGTCTAGCATGAAGGGAAGTCGTTTTGGGTTTCAAACATTGAAATTTCAAGAACATCCCAAAAGCTTCATTTTAGAGTGACTAAGAAGGATACAGACTTCCCTTTTCATTTTCATGTTTTAAACTTGTTTAACTCTTGGTCAAACCAAGGATTTGACCAAGATTCAAATGGCCCTAAAAATTCAGAAAAAAATCAAAAGAATGAAAAACCAAAGCACATAGCATTCTTATGTCATATGTATAGTAAGCATTCAAGTTGATAAACAAGGTCTAGACATATATATTCAAACCAGAAAAATCATGTATATATCTACCCCTAAAACCCTAATTAAACTCAGTCAATCATGAAGAGAAGTGGTTTTGGGTTTCAAACATGGAAATTTCAAGAACCTCCCAAAAGCTTCATTTTAGAGTGACTAAGAAGGATCCAGGCTTACTTATTCGTTTTCACGTGTTAAACTTGTCTAAATCTTGGTCAAACCTAGGATTTGACCAAGATATGATTCAAATGCGCAGAAAATTAAAAAAATCAGAAAAATGAAAACCAAAGTACATAGTCTTCTTATGTCATATAGTAAGCATATTCAAGTTGATAAACAAGGTTTGGACATATTCAAACCATACAAATCATGTATCTATATATACCCCCTAACCCTAAACTTTGTCTTATGAAGTCAAGCATGAAGAGAAGTGGTTTTGGGTTTCAAACATGGAAATTTCAAAAACCTCCCAAAAACTTCATTTTAGAGTGACTGAGAAGGTTACATGCTTCCCTTTTCATTTTCATGTTTTATAAAACTTGTTTTAATTATCTTGGTCAAACCTAGGATTTGACGAAGATACAAATGGGTGGGCAAAAAATTAAAAAAATCAGAAAAATGAAAAACCAAATCACATAGTCTTCTTATGTCATATCGTAAGCAATCAAGTTGATAAACAAGGTCTAGATATATCCAAACCAGACAAATCATGTATCTACCCCCTTTCGATCTTATGAAGTCTAGCATGAAGGGAAGTCGTTTTGGGTTTCAAACATTGAAATTTCAAGAACATCCCAAAAGCTTCATTTTAGAGTGACTAAGAAGGATACAGACTTCCCTTTTCATTTTCATGTTTTAAACTTGTTTAAATCTTGGTCAAACCAATGATTTGACCAAGATTCAAATGGCCCTAAAAATTCAGAAAAAAAATCAAAAGAATGAAAAACCAAAGCACATAGCATTCTTAGATATGTCATATGTATAGTAAGCATTCAAGTTGATAAACAAGGTCTAGACATATATATTCAAACCAGAAAAATCATGTATATATCTACCCCTAAAACCCTAATTAAACTCAGTCAATCATGAAGAGAAGTGGTTTTGGGTTTCAAACATGGAAATTTCAAGAACCTCCCAAAAGAGTGACTAAGAAGGATCCAGGCTTACTTATTCGTTTTCACGTGTTAAACTTGTCTAAATCTTGGTCAAACCTAGGATTTGACCAAGATATGATTCAAATGTGCAGAAAATTAAAAAAATCAGAAAAATGAAAAACCAAAGTACATAGTCTTCTTATGTCATATAGTAAGCATATTCAAGTTGATAAACAAGGTTTGGACATATTCAAACCATACAAATCATGTATCTATACCCTACCCCTAACCCTAAACTTTGTCTTATGAAGTCAAGCATCATGAAGAGAAGTGGTTTTGGGTTTCAAACATGGAAATTTCAAAAACCTCCCAAAAACTTCATTTTAGAGTGACTAAGAAGGTTACATGTTTCCCTTTTCGTTTTCATGTTTTAAACTTGTTTAAATTATCTTGGTAAAACCTAGGATTTCATGAAGATACAAATGGGTGGGCACAATATTCAAAAAAATCAGAAAATTGAAAAACCAAATCACATTGTCTTCTTATGTCATATCGTAAGCATTCAAGTTGATAAACAAGGTCTAGATATATCCAAACCAGACAAATCATGTATCTACCCCCTGTCGATCTTATGAAGTCTAGCATGAAGGGAAGTCGTTTTCGGTTTCAAACATGGAAATTTCAAGAACATCCCAAAAGCTTCCATTTTAGAGTTACTAAAAGAAGGATATACAGACTTCCCTTTTTCATTTTCATGTTTTAAACTTGTTTAAATCCTTGTCAAACCAAAGATTTTGACCAAGATTCAAATGGGCATAAAAATTTAGAAAAAAAATCAAAAGAGAATGAAAAACCAAAGCACATAGCATTCTTATATATGTCATATGTATAGTAAGCATTCAAGTTGATAAACCAGGTCTAGACATATTCAAACCAGAAAAATCATGTATATATCTACCCCTAAAACCCTAAACTCTTTCTTATGAAGTCAATCATGAAGAGAAGTGGTTTTGGGTTTCAAACATGGAAATTTCAAGAACCTCCCAAAAGATTTAATTTAGAGTGACTAATAAGGATCCATGCTTACCTTTTCATTTTCACAATTTAAACTTGTTTAAATCTTTGTCAAACCTATGATTTGACCAAGATTCAAATATATGGGCATAAAATTCAAAAAAAATCAGAAAAATGAAAAACAAAAGCATATAGTCTTCTTATGTCATATAGTAAGCATTCAAGTTGATAAATTAACAAGGTTTGGACATATTCAAACCATACAAATCATGTATCTACCCCTAACCCTAAACTCGGTCGATCTTATGAAGTGTAGCATGAAGAGAGGTCGTTTTGGGTTTCAAACATGGAAATTTCAAGAACATCCCAAAATGCTTCATTTTAGAGTGACTAAGAAGGATCCAGGCTTACTTATTCGTTTTCACGTGTTAAACTTGTCTAATCTTGGTCAAACCTAGGATTTGACCAAGATTCAAATGCGCAGAAAATTTAAAAAATCAGAAAAATGAAAACCAAAGTACATAGTCTTCTTATGTCATATAGTAAGCATATTCAAGTTGATAAACAAGGTTTGAACCTTGATCTGTAGTACTGGGCAAAACCCTAGTTTAACCTATTTAATTATAGATTCGTAGGTTGATTTTTCTACCTTTTTATTATTACTAACCTATTTAATTATAGATTCGTAGGTTGATTTTTCTATACCTTTTTATTATTACTATGCAGCACAAGTGTGTTTGCCCGTCGAGTGAAACTCGGAGGAAGAGGGATCACTCGGAGGAAGGAGAGAAGAAGGGAGAGAATTATGGTGTCTCCCCTTTTTCGGGTGATGATGTTGACTTTTGTGCAGGGTTTGTCAGTGAGCAGGAGGTGCGAGCGAGCGAGCGAGCGAGTCGAGCGAGGCCGAGAATGAGAGAGATTTGTTTTTTTTGTGAGAGGGACAACCGAAGGATCCAGAAGGACCCACAGACTTCCAATACGCATCCTGATGCGTCTTCTCTTGACAAAGAAGATGGCTGGGAGTTTGCGTACCTATTGCACGTGACTTGTGCTCACTGAAGTGTGGGACCTCACGCGTGGGCACCACACGTAAGTGACAGACCTGTTGGTGTAAAAACTCGGTTGATTATTATAGTGCATTAGAACAAAGTTTCCTATGGATTCAAGGGTAGGAAATCCAAGTTAACTCATTTACATGACATTATTTTTCTTATGTCATATAGTAAGCATTAAAGTTGATAAACAATGTCTAGACATATTCAAACCAGACAAATCATGTATCTATACCCCTAACCCCTAAACTCTGTCTTATGAAGTCAAGCATGTGAAGAGATGTGGTTTTGGGTTTCAAACATGGAAATTTCAAAAACCTCCCAAAAGCTTCATTTTAGAGTGCCTAAGAAGGATACATGCTTCCCTTTTCATTTTCATGTTTTATAAAACTTGTTTTAATTATCTTGGTCAAACCTAGGATTTGACGAAGATACAAATGGGTGGGCAAAAAATTAAAAAAATCAGAAAAATGGAAAACCAAATCACATAGTCTTCTTATGTCATATCGTAAGCAATCAAGTTGATAAACAAGGTCTAGATATATCCAAACCAGACAAATCGTGTATCTACCCCCTGATCTTATGAAGTCTAGCATGAAGGGAAGTCGTTTTGGGTTTCAAACATTGAAATTTCAAGAACATCCCAAAAGCTTCATTTTAGAGTGACTAAGAAGGATACAGACTTCCCTTTTCATTTTCATGTTTTAAACTTGTTTAAATCTTGGTCAAACCAAGGATTTGACCAAGATTCAAATGGCCCTAAAAATTCAGAAAAAAATCAATAGAATGAAAAACCAAAGCACATAGCATTCTTATGTCATATGTATAGTAAGCATTCAAGTTGATAAACAAGGTCTAGACATATATATTCAAACCAGAAAAATCATGTATATATCTACCCCTAAAACCCTAATTAAACTCAGTCAATCATGAAGAGAAGTGGTTTTGGGTTTCAAACATGGAAATTTCAAGAACCTCCCAAAGCTTCATTTTAGAGTGACTAAGAAGGATCCAGGCTTACTTATTCGTTTTCACATGTTAAACTTGTCTAAATCTTGGTCAAACCTAGGATTTGACCAAGATATGATTCAAATGCGCAGAAAATTAAAAAAAATCAGAAATAAAAAACCAAAGTACATAGTCTTCTTATGTCATATATATAGTAAGCATATTCAAGTTGATAAACAAGGTTTGGACATATTCAAACCATACAAATCATGTATCTATATATACCCCCTAACCCTAAACTTTGTCTTATGAAGTCAAGCATGAAGAGAAGTGGTTTTGGGTTTCAAACATGGAAATTTCAAAAACCTCCCAAAACTTCATTTTAGAGTGAAGAAGGATACATGCTTCCCTTTTCATTTTCATGTTTTATAAAACTTGTTTTAATTATCTTGGTCAAACCTAGGATTTGACGAAGATACAAATGGGTGGGCAAAAAATTAAAAAAATCAGAAAAATGAAAAACCAAATCACATAGTCTTCTTATGTCATATCGTAAGCAATCAAGTTGATAAACAAGGTCTAGATATATCCAAACCAGACAAATCATGTATCTACCCCCTTTCGATCTTATGAAGTCTAGCATGAAGGGAAGTCGTTTTGGGTTTCAAACATTGAAATTTCAAGAACATCCCAAAAGCTTCATTTTAGAGTGACTAAGAAGGATACAAACTTCCCTTTTCATTTTCATGTTTTAAACTTGTTTAAATCTTGGTCAAACCAATGATTTGACCAAGATTCAAATGGCCCTAAAAATTCAGAAAAAAATCAAAAGAATGAAAAACCAAAGCACATAGCATTCTTATATATGTCATATGTATAGTAAGCATTCAAGTTGATAAACAAGGTCTAGACATATATATTCAAACCAGAAAAATCATGTATATATCTACCCCTAAAACCCTAATTAAACTCAGTCAATCATGAAGAGAAGTGGTTTTGGGTTTCAAACATGGAAATTTCAAGAACCTCCCAAAAGCTTCATTTTAGAGTGACTAAGAAGGATCCAGGCTTACTTATTCGTTTTCACGTGTTAAACTTGTCTAAATCTTGGTCAAACCTAGGATTTGACCAAGATATGATTCAAATGTGCAGAAAATTAAAAAAAATCAGAAAAATGAAAAACCAAAGTACATAGTCTGCTTATGTCATATAGTAAGCATATTCAAGTTGATAAACAAGGTTTGGACATATTCAAACCATACAAATCATGTATCTATATATCCTAACCCTAAACTTTGTCTTATGAAGTCAAGCATCATGAAGAGAAGTGGTTTTGGGTTTCAAACATGGAAATTTCAAAAACCTCCCAAAAACTTCATTTTAGAGTGACTGAGAAGGTTACATGTTTCCCTTTTCGTTTTCATGTTTTAAACTTGTTTAAATTATCTTGGTAAAACCTAGGATTTCATGAAGATACAAATGGGTGGGCACAATATTCAAAAAAATCAGAAAATTGAAAAACCAAATCACATTGTCTTCTTATGTCATATCGTAAGCAATCAAGTTGATAAACAAGGTCTAGATATATCCAAACCAGACAAATCGTGTATCTACCCCCTTTCGATCTTATGAAGTCTAGCATGAAGGGAAGTCGTTTTGGGTTTCAAACATTGAAATTTCAAGAACATCCCAAAAGCTTCATTTTAGAGTGACTAAGAAGGATACAGACTTCCCTTTTCATTTTCATGTTTTAAACTTGTTTAAATCTTGGTCAAACCAAGGATTTGACCAAGATTCAAATGGCCCTAAAAATTCAGAAAAAAATCAAAAGAATGAAAAACCAAAGCACATAGCATTCTTATATATGTCATATGTATAGTAAGCATTCAAGTTGATAAACCAGGTCTAGACATATTCAAACCAGAAAAATCATGTATATATCTACCCCTAAAACCCTAAACTCTTTCTTATGAAGTCAATCATGAAGAGAAGTGGTTTTGGGTTTCAAACATGGAAATTTCAAGAACCTCCCAAAAGATTTAATTTAGAGTGACTAATAAGGATCCATGCTTACCTTTTCATTTTCACAATTTAAACTTGTTTAAATCTTTGTCAAACCTATGATTTGACCAAGATTCAAATATATGGGCATAAAATTCAAAAAAAATCAGAAAAATGAAAAACAAAAGCATATAGTCTTCTTATGTCATATAGTAAGCATTCAAGTTGATAAATTAACAAGGTTTGGACATATTCAAACCATACAAATCATGTATCTACCCCTAACCCTAAACTCGGTCGATCTTATGAAGTGTAGCATGAAGAGAGGTCGTTTTGGGTTTCAAACATGGAAATTTCAAGAACATCCCAAAATGCTTCATTTTAGAGTGACTAAGAAGGATCCAGGCTTACTTATTCGTTTTCACGTGTTAAACTTGTCTAATCTTGGTCAAACCTAGGATTTGACCAAGATTCAAATGCGCAGAAAATTTAAAAAATCAGAAAAATGAAAACCAAAGTACATAGTCTTCTTATGTCATATAGTAAGCATATTCAAGTTGATAAACAAGGTTTGAACCTTGATCTGTAGTAGTGGGCAAAACCCTAGTTTAACCTATTTAATTATAGATTCGTAGGTTGATTTTTCTACCTTTTTATTATTACTAACCTATTTAATTATAGATTCGTAGGTTGATTTTTCTATACCTTTTTATTATTACTATGCAGCACAAGTGTGTTTGCCCGTCGAGTGAAACTCGGAGGAAGAGGGATCACTCGGAGGAAGGAGAGAAGAAGGGAGAGAATTATGGTGTCTCCCCTTTTTCGGGTGATGATGTTGACTTTTGTGCAGGGTTTGTCAGTGAGCAGGAGGTGCGAGCGAGCGAGCGAGCGAGAGCGAGGCCGAGAATGAGAGAGATTTGTTTTTTTGTGAGAGGGACAACCGAAGGATCCAGAAGGACCCACAGACTTCCAATACGCATCCTGATGCGTCTTCTCTTGACAAAGAAGATGGCTGGGAGTTTGCGTACCTATTGCACGTGACTTGTGCTCACTGAAGTGTGGGACCTCACGCGTGGGCACCACACGTAAGTGACAGACCTGTTGGTGTAAAAACTCGGTTGATTATTATAGTGCATTAGAACAAAGTTTCCTATGGATTCAAGGGTAGGAAATCCAAGTTAACTCATTTACATGACATTATTTTTCTTATGTCATATAGTAAGCATTAAAGTTGATAAACAATGTCTAGACATATTCAAACCAGACAAATCATGTATCTATACCCCTAACCCCTAAACTCTGTCTTATGAAGTCAAGCATGTGAACAGATGTGGTTTTGGGTTTCAAACATGGAAATTTCAAAAAACTCCCAAAAGCTTCATTTTAGAGTGCCTAAGAAGGATACATGCTTCCCTTTTCATTTTCATGTTTTATAAAACTTGTTTTAATTATCTTGGTCAAACCTAGGATTTGACGAAGATACAAATGGGTGGGCAAAAAATTAAAAAAATCAGAAAAATGGAAAACCAAATCACATAGTCTTCTTATGTCATATCGTAAGCAATCAAGTTGATAAACAAGGTCTAGATATATCCAAACCAGACAAATCGTGTATCTACCCCCTTTCGATCTTATGAAGTCTAGCATGAAGGGAAGTCGTTTTGGGTTTCAAACATTGAAATTTCAAGAACATCCCAAAAGCTTCATTTTAGAGTGACTAAGAAGGATACAGACTTCCCTTTTCATTTTCATGTTTTAAACTTGTTTAAATCTTGGTCAAACCAAGGATTTGACCAAGATTCAAATGGCCCTAAAAATTCAGAAAAAAATCAAAAGAATGAAAAACCAGAAAAATCATGTATATATCTACCCCTAAAACCCTAATTAAACTCAGTCAATCATGAAGAGAAGTGGTTTTGGGTTTCAAACATGGAAATTTCAAGAACCTCCCAAAAGCTTCATTTTAGAGTGACTAAGAAGGATCCAGGCTTCCCTTTTCATTTTCATGTTTTAAACTTGTTTAAATTATCTTGGTCAAACCTAGGATTTCATGAAGATACAAATGGGTGGGCACAATATTCAAAAAAATCAGAAAAATGAAAAACCAAAGCACATAGTCTTCTTATGTCATATAGTTAGCATTAAAGTTGTTAAACAAGGTCTAGACATATTCAAACTAGACAAACCAAATGTATCTACACCCCCTGACCCCTAAACTCTATCTTATGAAGTCAGGCATGAAGAGAAGTGGTTTTGGGTTTCAAACATGGAATTTTCAAAAACCTCCCAAAAACTTCATTTTAGAGTGACTAAGAAGTATACATGCTTCCCTTTTCATATTCATGTTTTAAACTTGTTTAAATTATCTTGGTCAAACGACCTAGGATTTGACAAGATTCAAATGGGCATCAAAATTCAAAAAAAATCAGAAAAATGAAAACAAAAGCAAATAGTTTTCTTATGTCATATAGTAAGCATTCAAGTTGATAAACAAGGTCTAGACATATTAAAACCAGAAAAATCATGTATATATCTACCCCTAACCCTAAACTAATCTGTCGATCTTATGAAGTCAATCATGAAGAGAAGTGGTTTTGGGTTTCAAACATGGAAATTTCAAGAACCTCCCAAAGGCTTCATTTTAGAGTGACTAAGAAGGATCCAGGCTTACTTATTCGTTTTCACGTGTTAAACTTGTCTAAATCTTGGTCAAATTTAGGATTTGACCAAGATTCAAATGCGCAGAAAATTAAAAAAATCAGAAAAATGAAAAACCAAAGTACATAGTCTTCTTATGTCATATAGTAAGCATATTCAAGTTGATAAACAAGGTCTAGACATATTCAAAGTTTCAAACTAGACAAACCATGTATCTACCCCCTAACCCCTAAACTCTGTCTTATGAAGTCAAGCATGAAGAGAAGTGGTTTTGGGTTTCAAACATGGAAATTTCAAAAACCTCCCAAAAACTTCATTTTAGAGTGACTAAGAAGGATACATGCTTCCCTTTTCATTTCCATGTTTTAAAGTTGTTTAAATTATCTTGGTCAAACCTAGGATTTGACAAGATTCAAATGGGCATCAAAATTCAAAAAAATCAGAAAAATGAAAAACCAAAGCAAATAGTTTTCTTATGTCATATAGTAAGAATTAAAGTTGATAAACAAGGTCTAGACATATTCAAACCAAACAAATCATGTATATATCTACCCCTAACCCTAAACTCTGTCTTATGAAGTCAAGCATGAAGAGAAGTGGTTTTGGGTTTCAAACATGGAAATTTCAAGAACCTCCCAAAAGCTTCATTTTAGAGTGACTAAGAAGGATCCAGGCTTACTTATTCGTTTTCACGTGTTAAACTTGTCTAAATCTTGGTCAAACCTAGGATTTGACCAAGATATGATTCAAATGCGCAGAAAATTAAAAAAATCAGAAAAATGAAAAACCAAAGTACATAGTCTTCTTATGTCATATAGTAAGCATATTCAAGTTGATAAACAAGGTTTGGACATATTCAAACCATACAAATCATGTATCTATATATACCCCCTAACCCTAAACTTTGTCTTATGAAGTCAAGCATGAAGAGAAGTGGTTTTGGGTTTCAAACATGGAAATTTCAAAAACCTCCCAAAAACTTCATTTTAGAGTGACTGAGAAGGTTACATGCTTCCCTTTTCATTTTCATGTTTTAAACTTGTTTAAATTAGCTTGGTCAAACCTAGGATTTCATGAAGATACAAATGGGTGGGCACAATGTTCAAAAAAATCAGAAAAATGAAAAACCAAATCACATAGTCTTCTTATGTCATATCGTAAGCAATCAAGTTGATAAACAAGGTCTAGATATATCCAAACCAGACAAATCATGTATCTACCCCCTTTCGATCTTATGAAGTCTAGCATGAAGGGAAGTCGTTTTGGGTTTCAAACATTGAAATTTCAAGAACATCCCAAAAGCTTCATTTTAGAGTGACTAAGAAGGATACAGACTTCCCTTTTCATTTTCATGTTTTAAACTTGTTTAAATCTTGGTCAAACCAAGGATTTGACCAAGATTCAAATGGCCCTAAAAATTCAGAAAAAATCAAAAGAATGAAAAACCAAAGCACATAGCATTCTTATGTCATATGTATAGTAAGCATTCAAGTTGATAAACAAGGTCTAGACATATATATTCAAACCAGAAAAATCATGTATATATCTACCCCTAAAACCCTAATTAAACTCAGTCAATCATGAAGAGAAGTGGTTTTGGGTTTCAAACATGGAAATTTCAAGAACCTCCCAAAAGCTTCATTTTAGAGTGACTAAGAAGGATCCAGGCTTACTTATTCGTTTTCACGTGTTAAACTTGTCTAAATCTTGGTCAAACCTAGGATTTGACCAAGATATGATTCAAATGTGCAGAAAATTAAAAAAATCAGAAAAATGAAAAACCAAAGTACATATTCTTCTTATGTCATATAGTAAGCATATTCAAGTTGATAAACAAGGTTTGGACATATTCAAACCATACAAATCATGTATCTATACCCCTAACCCTAAACTTTTTGTATTATGAAGTCAAGCATGAAGAGAAGTGGTTTTGGGTTTCAAACATGGAAATTTCAAAAACCTCCCAAAAACTTCATTTTAGAGTGACTGAGAAGGTTACATGTTTCCCTTTTCGTTTTCATGTTTTAAACTTGTTTAAATTATCTTGGTAAAACCTAGGATTTCATGAAGATACAAATGGGTGGGCACAATATTCAAAAAAATCAGAAAATTGAAAAACCAAATCACATTGTCTTCTTATGTCATATCGTAAGCATTCAAGTTGATAAACAAGGTCTAGATATATCCAAACCAGACAAATCATGTATCTACCCCCTGTCGATCTTATGAAGTCTAGCATGAAGGAAGTCGTTTTCGGTTTCAAACATGGAAATTTCAAGAACATCCCAAAAGCTTCATTTTAGAGTTACTAAGAAGGATCCAGGCTTATCTTTTCATTTCATGTTTTAAACTTGTTTAAATCCTGGTCAAACCTAGGATTTGATGAAGATACAAATGGGTGGGCACGTACAATATTCAAAAAAATCAGAAAAATGAAAAACCAAAGCACATAGCATTCTTATGTCATATGTATAGTAAGCATTCAAGTTGATAAACAAGGTCTAGACATATTCAAACCAGAAAAATCATGTATATATCTACCCCTAAAACCCTAAACTCTGTCTTATGAAGTCAATCATGAAGAGAAGTGGTTTTGGGTTTGAAACATGGAAATTTCAAGAACCTCCCAAAAGATTTATGTTAGAGTGACTAATAAGGATCCATGCTTACCTTCATTTTCATAATTTAAACTTGTTTAAATCTTGGTCAAACCTAGGATTTGACCAAGATTCAAATGGGCATAAAATTAAAATAAAACAGAAAAATGAAAAACCAAAGCACATAGTCTTCTTATGTCATATAGTAAGCATTAAAATTGAGAAACAAGGTCTCTAGCTAGACATATTCAAACTATGCAAATCATGTATCTATGTACCCCCTAACCCCTAAACTCTGTCTTATGAAGTCAAGCACGAAGAGATGTGGTTTTGGGTTTCAAACATGGAAATTTCAAAAACCACCCAAAAGCTTCATTTTAATTAGAGTGACAAAGAAGGATACAGGCTTCCCTTCTCATTTTCATGTTTTAAACTTGTTTAAATCTTGGTCAAACCTAGGATTCTACCAAGATTCAAATGGGCATAAAAATTCAGAAAAAATCAAAAGAATGAAAAACCAAAGCACATAGCATTCTTATGTCATATAGTAAGCATTCAAGTTGATAAACAGGGTCTAGACATATTCAAACCAGAAAATCATGTATATATATATATCTACCCCTATCCCTAAACTCTGTCTTGAAGTCAAGCATGAAGAGAAGTGGTTTTGGGTTTCAAACCTGGAAATTTCAAAAAAAAAACCAAAAGCTTCATTTTAGGGAGACTAAGAAGGATCCATGCTTACCATTTTATTTTCACGTCTTAAACTTGTTTAAATCTTGGTCAAACCTAGGATTTGACCAAGATTCAAATTGGCAGAAAATTTTAAAAAATCAAAAAAATTAAAAACCAAAGTACATAGTCTTCTTATGGCATATAGTAAGCATTCAAGTTGTTAAACAAGGTCTAGACATATTCAAACCAAACAAATCATGTATCTATACCCCTAACCCCTAATTAAACTCTATATATCTTATGAAGTCAAGCATGAAGAGACGTGGTTTTTGGTTTCAAACATGGAAATTTCAAAAACCTCCCAAAATCTTCATTTTAATTAGAGTGACTAAGAAGGATACATGCTTCCCTTCTCATTTTCATGTTTTAAACTTGTTTAAATCTTGGTCAAACCTAGGATTTGACCAAGATTCAAATGGGCATAAAAATTCAGAAAAAATCAAAAGAATGAAAAACCAAAGCACATAGCATTCTTATGTCATATATAGTAAGCTAGCATTCAAGTTGATAAACAAGGTCTAGACATATTCAAACCAGAAAAATCATGTATATATCTACCCCTAACCCTAAACTATGTCTTATGAAGTCAAGCATGAAGAGAAGTGGTTTTTGGTTTCAAACATGGAAATTTCAAAAAAAAAGCTTCATTTTCGGGAGACTAAGAAGGATCCATGCTTACCATTTTATTTTCATGTTTTAAACTTGTTTAAATCTTGGTCAAACCTAGGATTTGACCAAGATTCAAATGGGCAGAAAATTAAAAAAGTGTGTTTGCCCGTCGAGTGAAACTCGGAGGAAGAGGGATCACTCGGAAGGAGAGAAGAAGGGAGAGAATTATGGTGTCTCCCCTTTTCGGGTGATGATGTTGACTTTTGTGCAGGGTTTGTCAGTGAGCAGGGAGGTGCGAGCGAGCGAGCGAGTCGAGCGAGGCCGAGAATGAGAGAGATTTGTTTTTTTGTGAGAGGGATGACCGAAGGAACCAGAAGGACCCACAGACTTCCAATACGCATCCCGATGCGTCTTCTCTTGACAAAGAAAATGGTGGGAGTTTGCGTACCTATTGCACGTGACTTGTGCTCACTGAAGTGTGGGACCTCACGCGTGGGCACCACACGTAAGTGACAGACCTGTTGGTGTAAAAACTCGGTTGATTATTATAGTGCATTAGAACAAAGTTTCCTATGGATTCAAGGGTAGGAAATCCAAGTTAACTCATTTACGTGTTAAACTTGTCTAAATCTTGGTCAAACCTAGGATTTGACCAAGATTCAAATGGGCAGAAAAATAAAAAAACAGAAAAATGAAAAACCAAATCACATAGTCTTCTTATGTCATATAGTAAGCATATTCAAGTTGATAAACAAGGTTTGAACCTTGATCTGTAGTAGTGGGCAAAACCCTAGTTTAACCTATTTAATTATAGATTCGTAGGTTGATTTTTCTACCTTTTTATTATTACTAACCTATTTAATTATAGATTCGTAGGTTGATTTTTCTATACCTTTTTATTATTACTATGCAGCACAAGTGTGTTTGCCCGTCGAGTGAAACTCGGAGGAAGAGGGATCACTCGGAGGAAGGAGAGAAGAAGGGAGAGAATTATGGTGTCTCCCCTTTTTCGGGTGATGATGTTGACTTTTGTGCAGGGTTTGTCAGTGAGCAGGAGGTGCGAGCGAGCGCGAGCGAGTCGAGCGAGGCCGAGAATGAGAGAGATTTGTTTTTTTTGTGAGAGGGACAACCGAAGGATCCAGAAGGACCCACAGACTTCCAATACGCATCCTGATGCGTCTTCTCTTGACAAAGAAGATGGCTGGGAGTTTGCGTACCTATTGCACGTGACTTGTGCTCACTGAAGTGTGGGACCTCACGCTGGGCACCACACGTAAGTGACAGACCTTGGTGTAAAAACTCGGTTGATTATTATAGTGCATTAGAACAAAGTTTCCTATGGATTCAAGGGTAGGAAATCCAAGTTAACTCATTTACATAACATTATTTTTCTTATGTCATATAGTAAGCATTAAAGTTGATAAACAATGTCTAGACATATTCAAACCAGACAAATCATGTATCTATACCCCTAACCCCTAAACTCTGTCTTATGAAGTCAAGCATGTGAAGAGATGTGGTTTTGGGTTTCAAACATGGAAATTTCAAAAACCTCCCAAAAGCTTCATTTTAGAGTGCCTAAGAAGGATACATGCTTCCCTTTTCATTTTCATGTTTTATAAAACTTGTTTTAATTATCTTGGTCAAACCTAGGATTTGACGAAGATACAAATGGGTGGGCAAAAAATTAAAAAAATCAGAAAAATGGAAAACCAAATCACATAGTCTTCTTATGTCATATCGTAAGCAATCAAGTTGATAAACAAGGTCTAGATATATCCAAACCAGACAAATCGTGTATCTACCCCCTTTCGATCTTATGAAGTCTAGCATGAAGGGAAGTCGTTTTGGGTTTCAAACATTGAAATTTCAAGAACATCCCAAAAGCTTCATTTTAGAGTGACTAAGAAGGATACAGACTTCCCTTTTCATTTTCATGTTTTAAACTTGTTTAAATCTTGGTCAAACCAAGGATTTGACCAAGATTCAAATGGCCCTAAAAATTCAGAAAAAATCAAAAGAATGAAAAACCAAAGCACATAGCATTCTTATGTCATATGTATAGTAAGCATTCAAGTTGATAAACAAGGTCTAGACATATATATTCAAACCAGAAAAATCATGTATATATCTACCCCTAAAACCCTAATTAAACTCAGTCAATCATGAAGAGAAGTGGTTTTGGGTTTCAAACATGGAAATTTCAAGAACCTCCCAAAAGCTTCATTTTAGAGTGACTAAGAAGGATCCAGGCTTACTTATTCGTTTTCACGTGTTAAACTTGTCTAAATCTTGGTCAAACCTAGGATTTGACCAAGATATGATTCAAATGCGCAGAAAATTAAAAAAATCAGAAAAATGAAAAACCAAAGTACATAGTCTTCTTATGTCATATAGTAAGCATATTCAAGTTGATAAACAAGGTTTGGACATATTCAAACCATACAAATCATGTATCTATATATACCCCCTAACCCTAAACTTTGTCTTATGAAGTCAAGCATGAAGAGAAGTGGTTTTGGGTTTCAAACATGGAAATTTCAAAAACCTCCCAAAAACTTCATTTTAGAGTGACTGAGAAGGTTACATGCTTCCCTTTTCATTTTCATGTTTTAAACTTGTTTAAATTAGCTTGGTCAAACCTAGGATTTCATGAAGATACAAATGGGTGGGCACAATGTTCAAAAAAATCAGAAAAATGAAAAACCAAATCACATAGTCTTCTTATGTCATATCGTAAGCAATCAAGTTGATAAACAAGGTCTAGATATATCCAAACCAGACAAATCATGTATCTACCCCCTTTCGATCTTATGAAGTCTAGCATGAAGGGAAGTCGTTTTGGGTTTCAAACATTGAAATTTCAAGAACATCCCAAAAGCTTCATTTTAGAGTGACTAAGAAGGATACAGACTTCCCTTTTCATTTTCATGTTTTAAACTTGTTTAAATCTTGGTCAAACCAATGATTTGACCAAGATTCAAATGGCCCTAAAAATTCAGAAAAAAATCAAAAGAATGAAAAACCAAAGCACATAGCATTCTTAGATATGTCATATGTATAGTAAGCATTCAAGTTGATAAACAAGGTCTAGACATATATATTCAAACCAGAAAAATCATGTATATATCTACCCCTAAAACCCTAATTAAACTCAGTCAATCATGAAGAGAAGTGGTTTTGGGTTTCAAACATGGAAATTTCAAGAACCTCCCAAAAGCTTCATTTTAGAGTGACTAAGAAGGATCCAGGCTTACTTATTCGTTTTCACGTGTTAAACTTGTCTAAATCTTGGTCAAACCTAGGATTTGACCAAGATATGATTCAAATGTGCAGAAAATTAAAAAAATCAGAAAAATGAAAAACCAAAGTACATAGTCTTCTTATGTCATATAGTAAGCATATTCAAGTTGATAAACAAGGTTTGGACATATTCAAACCATACAAATCATGTATCTATACCCCCTAACCCTAAACTTTGTCTTATGAAGTCAAGCATCATGAAGAGAAGTGGTTTTGGGTTTCAAACATGGAAATTTCAAAAACCTCCCAAAAACTTCATTTTAGAGTGAATGAGAAGGTTACATGTTTCCCTTTTCGTTTTCATGTTTTAAACTTGTTTAAATTATCTTGGTAAAACCTAGGATTTCATGAAGATACAAATGGGTGGGCACAATATTCAAAAAAATCAGAAAATTGAAAAACCAAATCACATTGTCTTCTTATGTCATATCGTAAGCATTCAAGTTGATAAACAAGGTCTAGATATATCCAAACCAGACAAATCATGTATCTACCCCCTGTCGATCTTATGAAGTCTAGCATGAAGGGAAGTCGTTTTCGGTTTCAAACATGGAAATTTCAAGAACATCCCAAAAGCTTCCATTTTAGAGTTACTAAAAGAAGGATATACAGACTTCCCTTTTTCATTTTCATGTTTTAAACTTGTTTAAATCCTTGTCAAACCAAAGATTTTGACCAAGATTCAAATGGGCATAAAAATTTAGAAAAAAAATCAAAAGAGAATGAAAAACCAAAGCACATAGCATTCTTATATATGTCATATGTATAGTAAGCATTCAAGTTGATAAACCAGGTCTAGACATATTCAAACCAGAAAAATCATGTATATATCTACCCCTAAAACCCTAAACTCTTTCTTATGAAGTCAATCATGAAGAGAAGTGGTTTTGGGTTTCAAACATGGAAATTTCAAGAACCTCCCAAAAGATTTATTTTAGAGTGACTAATAAGGATCCATGCTTACCTTTTCATTTTCACAATTTAAACTTGTTTAAATCTTTGTCAAACCTATGATTTGACCAAGATTCAAATATATGGGCATAAAATTCAAAAAAAATCAGAAAAATGAAAAACAAAAGCATATAGTCTTCTTATGTCATATAGTAAGCATTCAAGTTGATAAATTAACAAGGTTTGGACATATTCAAACCATACAAATCATGTATCTACCCCTAACCCTAAACTCGGTCGATCTTATGAAGTGTAGCATGAAGAGAGGTCGTTTTGGGTTTCAAACATGGAAATTTCAAGAACATCCCAAAATGCTTCATTTTAGAGTGACTAAGAAGGATCCAGGCTTACTTATTCGTTTTCACGTGTTAAACTTGTCTAATCTTGGTCAAACCTAGGATTTGACCAAGATTCAAATGCGCAGAAAATTTAAAAAATCAGAAAAATGAAAACCAAAGTACATAGTCTTCTTATGTCATATAGTAAGCATATTCAAGTTGATAAACAAGGTTTGAACCTTGATCTGTAGTAGTGGGCAAAACCCTAGTTTAACCTATTTAATTATAGATTCGTAGGTTGATTTTTCTACCTTTTTATTATTACTAACCTATTTAATTATAGATTCGTAGGTTGATTTTTCTATACCTTTTTATTATTACTATGCAGCACAAGTGTGTTTGCCCGTCGAGTGAAACTCGGAGGAAGAGGGATCACTCGGAGGAAGGAGAGAAGAAGGGAGAGAATTATGGTGTCTCCCCTTTTTCGGGTGATGATGTTGACTTTTGTGCAGGGTTTGTCAGTGAGCAGGAGGTGCGAGCGAGCGAGCGAGCGAGTCGAGCGAGGCCGAGAATGAGAGATTTGTTTTTTTGTGAGAGGGACAACCGAAGGATCCAGAAGGACCCACAGACTTCCAATACGCATCCTGATGCGTCTTCTCTTGACAAAGAAGATGGCTGGGAGTTTGCGTACCTATTGCACATGACTTGTGCTCACTGAAGTGTGGGACCTCACGCGTGGGCACCACACGTAAGTGACAGACCTGTTGGTGTAAAAACTCGGTTGATTATTATAGTGCATTAGAACAAAGTTTCCTATGGATTCAAGGGTAGGAAATCCAAGTTAACTCATTTACATGACATTATTTTTCTTATGTCATATAGTAAGCATTAAAGTTGATAAACAATGTCTAGACATATTCAAACCAGACAAATCATGTATCTATACCCCTAACCCCTAAACTCTGTCTTATGAAGTCAAGCATGTGAACAGATGTGGTTTTGGGTTTCAAACATGGAAATTTCAAAAAACTCCCAAAAGCTTCATTTTAGAGTGCCTAAGAAGGATACATGCTTCCCTTTTCATTTTCATGTTTTATAAAACTTGTTTTAATTATCTTGGTCAAACCTAGGATTTGACGAAGATACAAATGGGTGGGCAAAAAATTAAAAAAATCAGAAAAATGGAAAACCAAATCACATAGTCTTCTTATGTCATATCGTAAGCAATCAAGTTGATAAACAAGGTCTAGATATATCCAAACCAGACAAATCGTGTATCTACCCCCTTTCGATCTTATGAAGTCTAGCATGAAGGGAAGTCGTTTTGGGTTTCAAACATTGAAATTTCAAGAACATCCCAAAAGCTTCATTTTAGAGTGACTAAGAAGGATACAGACTTCCCTTTTCATTTTCATGTTTTAAACTTGTTTAAATCTTGGTCAAACCAAGGATTTGACCAAGATTCAAATGGCCCTAAAAATTCAGAAAAAAATCAAAAGAATGAAAAACCAGAAAAATCATGTATATATCTACCCCTAAAACCCTAATTAAACTCAGTCAATCATGAAGAGAAGTGGTTTTGGGTTTCAAACATGGAAATTTCAAGAACCTCCCAAAAGCTTCATTTTAGAGTGACTAAGAAGGATCCAGGCTTCCCTTTTCATTTTCATGTTTTAAACTTGTTTAAATTATCTTGGTCAAACCTAGGATTTCATGAAGATACAAATGGGTGGGCACAATATTCAAAAAAATCAGAAAAATGAAAAACCAAAGCACATAGTCTTCTTATGTCATATAGTTAGCATTAAAGTTGTTAAACAAGGTCTAGACATATTCAAACTAGACAAACCAAATGTATCTACACCCCCTGACCCCTAAACTCTATCTTATGAAGTCAGGCATGAAGAGAAGTGGTTTTGGGTTTCAAACATGGAATTTTCAAAAACCTCCCAAAAACTTCATTTTAGAGTGACTAAGAAGTATACATGCTTCCCTTTTCATATTCATGTTTTAAACTTGTTTAAATTATCTTGGTCAAACGACCTAGGATTTGACAAGATTCAAATGGGCATCAAAATTCAAAAAAAATCAGAAAAATGAAAACAAAAGCAAATAGTTTTCTTATGTCATATAGTAAGCATTCAAGTTGATAAACAAGGTCTAGACATATTAAAACCAGAAAAATCATGTATATATCTACCCCTAACCCTAAACTAATCTGTCGATCTTATGAAGTCAATCATGAAGAGAAGTGGTTTTGGGTTTCAAACATGGAAATTTCAAGAACCTCCCAAAGGCTTCATTTTAGAGTGACTAAGAAGGATCCAGGCTTACTTATTCGTTTTCACGTGTTAAACTTGTCTAAATCTTGGTCAAATTTAGGATTTGACCAAGATTCAAATGCGCAGAAAATTAAAAAAATCAGAAAAATGAAAAACCAAAGTACATAGTCTTCTTATGTCATATAGTAAGCATATTCAAGTTGATAAACAAGGTCTAGACATATTCAAAGTTTCAAACTAGACAAACCATGTATCTACCCCCTAACCCCTAAACTCTGTCTTATGAAGTCAAGCATGAAGAGAAGTGGTTTTGGGTTTCAAACATGGAAATTTCAAAAACCTCCCAAAAACTTCATTTTAGAGTGACTAAGAAGGATACATGCTTCCCTTTTCATTTCCATGTTTTAAAGTTGTTTAAATTATCTTGGTCAAACCTAGGATTTGACAAGATTCAAATGGGCATCAAAATTCAAAAAAATCAGAAAAATGAAAAACCAAAGCAAATAGTTTTCTTATGTCATATAGTAAGAATTAAAGTTGATAAACAAGGTCTAGACATATTCAAACCAAACAAATCATGTATATATCTACCCCTAACCCTAAACTCTGTCTTATGAAGTCAAGCATGGAAATTTCAAGAACATCCCAAAAGCTTCATTTTAGAGTGACTAAGAAGGATCCATGCTTACCTTTTCATATATTTTAAACTTGTTTAAATCTTTGTCAAACCTAGGATTTGACCAAAAGATTCAAATGGGCATAAAATTCAAAAAAATCAGAAAAATGAAAAACACTACGAACAGTGAACAATACTGTTTCGCGTCCCTACAGTACACCATGTACAGTGTTGCGAGTGACCTGTGTCCTTCACGGATAGAGATCAGGTGACATGCACCTTTCGCATGTCACCTGGTGACATGCGGCTTAAATCTAAATTTAAATATTGCGTAAAAATCATGTCCCAACCTATAGCCCTCTCGATTTATAGGCCCCTGCCGCCTCTCCCCATTCACTTCACTTCTCGCTACCTCACTCCTCTCGATTTATATAGGCCCCTGCCGCCTCTCCCCATTCATCTTCAAAATCCTATAGCCCCAACCTGTACAGTGCTCGTCGGCGGCTGTACCATCCACAACCTCTGTATTAGCGCCTCCCTGCACCCCCATCTTCCGGCGATGAATCCCACGAGTGGACAAGGGGGCCTGTTAGGTGTGCGGCCCACCGTCGTAATCCCCCAGCAGCAACTACAGGACCTCGCCGCCAACTCGCACGCCCCCCTACAGCTGCTGCAGCAGGCGCATGGCGGCCTCGCCGTTGAGTCTGATGTGCCCACCAAGCGGCAGCGGATCAACGACCTCTCCGTGGGCTCAGACGTGACAGTCCTGCTGCAGCTGCAAGACAACCTCGCCGTCGCCGGGGAGTCGGTCCTCTCCAAGGAGGAGAGCTTCGAGGTCAGTGGTTAATGTAGTTTAATCATTGGTTTAAAACTAGTTAGCCCCCTACTGAGTATTATTCGGAGGGGATTTGATGCAAAATACTTCATTCACCATGTTTTGGCGTGAGTATTTGCGGCAGATCAGGACAACCTGAGAGATAGCCTGTCCTGGGGCATTATTAGTTTTTTTTTGAGGGGTTCCTCGGGCCTTATTAGTGAAGCGTCCAATTTCTATTCACGTAATCCATGCCAGCAGGCCTCAGGACTTGTAATTTTGCATTGGAATCAATCCCTCAGCCTGATCCATGCTGGAACGGGGTGGATGCCTGGAAGGAGAAGCAGCAATCGGAGCACGTATGCGGAACGACCAGAAACGCGAGAGCATAGAGGTGTTGCGGTTCCACGTCCACCCGACGTGCGCGGAAGTGTTTCCTGAGGATCCCCGCGACTCTGATCCTGTCCAATACTCTTCTGCCAAACAGATAAAATGTGTTCTTATTAAGAAAGACCCAGATATTACTCACTGAACCATGTGAAAACACGTCAACCAAACAAGGCACAAGGGATTTCTACTGCACTAATACTAGCTGCATTACCACTTTCGAACTTCAATGCAAACTTGAAACTTCACTGCAGTCTTTTTCCCCCTTTCGAACTTGAGATCCAGCCTCTCCATCGATTGATGCATAGGGCAAACTTTATTAGTTCATGTTTCGTTCTTAGTTTGAAACTTTATTACTCCAAGCTCCGGAGTACTCATATTACTACAGTATTGCAATTGAAATTTATACATATTACAATTACTATTGAAGTTAGTCTTGTACATATTACTATGAGTATTGAAGTTTAAGTCCTGCAAACTTTCGGAGTACTATATTTTTACTATTGAAGTTACACTCTTGCACTTTATTAGTATAATATCATGTGTCACACAGGGTCGCTCTGTGAATCTACCATCTAATGAAGGACGACAACATGAAGCGTCTCTGCAAGTAATCCGGCGGTCGCTCCTGGATGAGTCGCGCGAGTTGATTGACCATGCGTCCAAGCTCCGAGATGTGAACGCACATCTGGTAAACCGTGCTATGAAGCTATGGAATGAGTATGCCGTACTCTTGAATGAGCACTCATCTCTATCAAAGGAGAACTCATCTCTATCGAAGGAGAACCTCTCCATGGTAAATCAGAACGGGTCTCTAACGAAGGAGAACATCTCCATCCTAAAAGAGAACTCATCTCTGAAAAAGGAGAACATCTCCATCCTAAAAGAGAATTCATCTCTGAAAAAGGAGCACACCTACTACAAGTGGCGGAGCATGACAGGAAACAAGTAATCTTCTTCGGGTGTGAAGAAGTTGTACCCATATGTGCATGTAGAGAGGTGGAGACGGTTGCCGATGAGACAAGTGAGTAGATTGAGGAGGGCAGCCACAACCCACAACGTTTGTAGTTACAAATCTTCTATCGTAAAAGTAGTAGTATCGAAATTAATATGTATCCCTTAATATATGTGGTGTTTGGCAATATATAGTTTAACATGCAAGGACTCTGCAATGTAATTTGTATCAGTTTGATTGGCTTTCTACCCAAGTGAGCATGTGTCATATTTGTCCAAGGTTTGATTTTTGCATCTTATCATATTTTGTTGAATACCATACTAAAAAATTCCATGTGCATCATTTTGATGCAGAGGCTGGGGGTCTCAACTTCCATTACGAAAAGGATTTGTCAAGACATGAAACATTGGATAAAATCTTTGACTGTACCCTGCAAGTGTGGCACCTAGAAACAATGATTAAAATTCAAAGCTGCATCTCCTACCAATACAAATGGTATATCAGACAATTTTGAAACAAATTGAATCCAACCCGAAATAAATTAAATTATATTTGGAAGAAGATATGTAGAAATACCCCTGTACAGTAGGACGCTATGTGCAATGCACGACATATTGGCAAAAAATTACCCGCATGTACCAAAGGCATGGGCACCAAGATCTGATGCAAATTTGAATTCGGCCAAAGGAGGGTACTAGCAAAGATTTCGATCGTGTCAGCGATCCAGACATTCTTATGAAGTAAAGGGAATTTGATCATCTTGGTCTTGCAAGTAATGAAATGTGGGGACTCCTAAGATCGACGCCTTCAACACTGATGTTTCTTTCTATCAGAAGCTAGTGGCTGACAACTTTGATTCCTATTCGGCTGATGCAGATATCCATGAGATCATCAAGAGGATCTTGGAACATGTTGAAGCACGTGTCGACATTCTGCTCTCGTGCTTGAAGGCAGATGATTTTGATAGGGTGATGCAAAAGCCGCCATATGGTCAATAGATTGTTATTATATACAAGGATGTTTCTTGGGTCATCATCTAGATCTTTTGTTTTCTTATGTGTTAGCAGTACTTTATGGAAACTATGTTAGTATTGTCTTATACTGAATTGTTGCTATATCTGGACACCGGATGCTTATGTTCTATGACATTATGGAATGTATGGAAAAAAGATGACACCTTTTTAGCTATTCAGAAAAGGCAAAAAAACAACAACAATTTGTTTCCCACAATAAAATGAAATCTTATTGCACCTTTCCCCAAAATGTTAATGCACATTTTACCTTGGGCATTTTCGTTAAGACCCATGGTTTTTTATATAAAATGGTAGGCCATATTTTGAAGCTAGTTTTTTTTAAAAAAAACATATCAAAATTCAAGCTTATCATTTTATAGCCACAAGTTCACTTTTTTTTCTTCATTTTTTCTGAAACAGGGTGGGAATCGACTGCATGCCATTCCTTGCAAACATTGGCGAATGTCGGAAATAATCTTAGATAGGGCGAACTCTAAAAGAAGAGGTAAATACCGAAATAGTCCCGAGACATTGTGATGCATGTAATTCTAACGCAATCCCAATAAACCAAAACATATTTTATTATAAGTAGAACCTATATACATACCAATTATGTGATCAATGGCAAAACTTTAGTTCTTTTGAAAATCATTTTGTAATTGGATCGATCAAGAATTTTTTCAATATCTTTTGCTCGATGCACAACTCGGAATTTATGATCTTTGTTGTCGAGCCATTTCAGGAGTCCTTTAAGTCATAGGATAGGAAAAACGTATGTACATCTTGTCTATTTGAATCCTATGGGAATATGAGTTTCTTTGATTGTACCAAAGGGATTTTTCCATGAGGGATGACCTAATGTTTTGTTCATATAGGATTTGTAGTACAAGATTCATATGGGATATGTTCCCTTTGAATATAACCAATAGTGTAGAATAATTCCCGTAGGATCTAAATCCTATAAATCAAAGGAGCCTCAGTTGTTTTCGTCACCACATATAAAATCAGCGCCAACTCAATGAGATGATAAATGTTGTCGGATGAAACATGGCGTTTCTTTCAAATATAAAGAAATATCTGAAGTCTTCAATTCTACGCGTATGATAATGAATAGCTCAAGGTTATTTTACATATACTAAGATCCATGATACATCAATCTTTTTAATGCGGAGAACGAGTCTATATATGTTTTTTGGTACCTAGTCCATGTTTTGTTTTCGAAATCGGCTCCACGCAGTGTTCACTAAAATAGGCGCAACTTTGTCATATGAAGTCCGTTTTAAGTACTCAAATATTCAGAAAAAAACACATATATATGAATGGATGGATATTCACTAAAAATCAAGGTAGGATGGCTGCCGTACCGCCCATGCTTACAAATGAGACCTTGATGGGGTCGGACCGCGTCCATTTTTTTTTCGCGCATCCACCAAACCATTTCAACGAAGCGCCAAAACAGCGGCGAAAATAGCTCGGGTTGCCGCCTCCAATTTTCAAATGTTCGAATTTCCGATCTTATCCTTTCATCAAAAACGTCCCCAGCGGTTCTTCTCTTGGCCAAGGCCAATCTCACCCCAGCCATTAAAACATACCACCGGCACAGGCGCCGAATCCCACATCTCTCACGCGTCACACACCGAATCGGAGCATCTCGCCCGACGACGGCAGTGCACCACCGTCCCACCTCGCCACCACAGCCTCCTGACCAGACGCTGTAGTGTCCGAGAAGACGTTGTCAAGCAAGCCGGAGCCGCTTCCCCTACGAAGGCGCACACCGCACCATTTGTGCTCCACCGTAGCCGACGCCCACCGCGCCGGATCCTGCTCAGGGACGCCGTCCACCTCCGCCGCTGCGTCGGATCTGCTTCCCGACTCCCTGGTCTACCGCACGGTGAAATGGGTAGACCCCGCGCCCAACCGGTCCACCGCGCGAAACCAAAGCGTAAAGCCGTCCACTCCCCATGCGAAGGTTGGTGTTTAGCCGCTTCCGTTATGCATTTCATTTCCGAACATCAGTTTCGTGCGATCTGGGGTTTCAAGTTTACTTTTCCTACAATCTGTTTGGTGCTATCTGGTATGACTGTAGTAGAAGTCAAGCCTGCAGAGTGATTAGTCGACATTATTAAACTGCATGTTTATAAATCTTGTAATCATCAATTGGCATGCACAGGGAAATCATTTATTTTTGATCTACGCTTTATTCCTTTTTGAGCTATCATCTACTTGCTACTACTAATTTGCCCTTCTACTGCTCTACTCAAAGTTCCATGATAAATCTCGTTAGCATTTTTTTCTAATGCATGCTAAAGATACTGTAGTAGAGTACAAAGAGGGCCGGAGAGAAAATATAGGCATCACCAGTGAACAATCAAACACCTCTCCTGTCTCCATCGATAACAATCATTTTCTTATTCAGAACTTGATCCTACTGAACAAGAGTCTGAGGGAGACCTGAGTAAAGAGGATGCCCTTGTCAAGCACCCTACTCCACCCCCCAAGGTGATTGCTCGCTCTTTTCATTGGCATTATTGTTGCATCTTCAATAACTGTGATGTATCTGTCCAACCCAGCCCAAGTTATAGCATTATCATCTGCTCAGTTAACACATAATAATAACATATGTTTCATCATGTCTTGGCTTGCTGTTCTTATGTTCCATAATCGTATCAAGCATGTATATGATTTTGTTGATTGAAGTACCGTTTATCTCTGGCAGGCATCAGGGACTTCACGTAAGGACGTTTCAAATACCAACAAGGTGAAGAACATAGTTCAACAGGAAGATCAATATCTGACAGCTCACCTAAAAATAAAAAGGGTTCAAGCTGGTCATGTCAGATCACAAACAAATGCAGTGAACAGAGTAAAAACAAGGTCTCAGACTCAGAGTCACTCTAATCTAGTTGAAAATGATGACCAGGCAAAAAAATATTGTAATGCGAAACACCAACATAAAAAGCTTCGACCTAACCCCACATCGGTTGGTCTAAAAGCTGTAGACGGAGCAAATACCAAACCACATGTTCCCCAGCCACCTGTTGCCAATCCAGTTACCCAAGAACAATTCACAGCAGACCCAGTTTCAACAGCAGGTTCTCAACACCTAACTAATCACGATCGCCCGCTGACATTTAGTCCTGCCAGAGACAACTTCTTCCTTAAAGATGATGGTGGGGCCGAATTAGGTACGTGTTCCCTTACATGCTCCGTTACATAAATACCTTGATAGCTTGATGTAATGCTTAAATTTGCAGTTCCACCACGACCAAGAAAACGAAGGGGGCCAACGACTTTGAAATCACTTAAAAATAAGATTGCCCGAATGGGAACAAGATTTCCCATCACATCAGTTATAGCAGGTATCAGAAGGCCACTGGATCCACAAGAATCATCTAATATAGCATCGATCACAGGCGTTTTTGTCAGGACTCAAATTCCTATCTTTCCATCATGGAAACAACACGTAAACACCCCTTCTCATTTTGAAGGTTTACTGCACATGTTACATGTAAGTCATTTTCGTAAACAATACCATGTTGCTCGTTCACATTCCCTCTAGCTTTCTGTTGGCTAGCTATCTAACACATGAACGGTTCCCATTGTTGTAAACAGACATGTCTTGAGTTTGATGATGACATGAAGAATGTAATCACTGTTATCAGGAGCATATTCTCTTCAGCGTTGCGCCAGGAGCGCCATAGGCTAAAGATGAGATACTTTGCTGGGAGGACTCCTAGCGATATTCCAACAACCTCTCCTATACTACAGATGACTGATGATCAATGGTGTGATCTTGTTGAGTATTGGTCTGCTCAAAAGAATTTGGTATGTTCTGTGAAGACAGTGAGACAAGATCACATTACTGATTCCTTTTTAAGCATGTGTCTCACAAGTCTTCATTTGTAGTTCATCGCTCGAAGTAACATGCGTGCTCGTAATAATGTACGTTTACAACAGCGTACAGGATCTCGTAGCTTGATTGGACACCTCTACTGTATGGTAAGGAATGTTATCTGTACAACTATATTTAAATTAGTAAATCATTTAGAATTTATAGATGCACAATATACATCGTAAATTGATGTCTCTGTTTTATTTATATTTTTTTTGAAAACTTTCAATTGTCGCATGTCGGCATGTGACGTGGTTGTGAAACTAATTTATATTTTCTCTTGCGAAAATATCAGAAGGCAAGGCAAGCATACTGTGAGAGTACAGACAGAGAGATGAGTCTACTTGAGCAATTCAAGGTGTGCCAGACGAGCAGAAATGGTTTGACTGGACATTTTGCACAGAGTGTTATTGTAAGTATTCTCTACTAATGTCAGTTATGGTTTTCAATTGTATTCAGAAATATCTTGTCATATTTGTCAAGCTTCATGCACTAGCCAACACAACCAAATGTCTGAACTGCTGGAAAGGGCTAGTACAATTCACTTATATACTTCTCAGCAATATCATGCACATTACGAATTCTACACATGGATCCATGCATATTTTTATAGTCCTGCTATTACGTGTTAGCAATAGAAGACATGTCAATATGATGTAACATGCTCTTACTAAAATGTATATGCGGTAATCAGCCATGCCAGTTTGTAGGATTATTAGAGGTAGTTCATACACATGTCTTCACATTATAATCTCTTCTCTTACACATGTGTAACAACTGAAAACTCCTCAGTCTGACATGAAAGTGGAGCTGGCAAAACCAAAGAAAGATGGTATAGAAAAAACCCAGGAAGAATGTCTGAATTCATTTTCCAAGGTACTACAATGTCATGGTATAGCCAACAACACATTCCTGCGTAATGCTGGGTTCACAACTAATTTGTCGAGGTCCAAGTCCAAGTCAAAGCCCAAGCGCAGGTTGAGGTCCAAGTCATTGTCTTTTTATGTTCTCGAGGAACTACTCAAAGAGGAACGAGCAATAGTGGCTGCACAAAGAGTAGTCATCCACCGTATAACTGCAGGATTAGAAGCAAGTCAAGCCCACCTGGGCAACATCCTGAGAAAGTGTGGGAGATGCTGAATACCACAGTGAACACTGACAGTCAAAGGTGTCCCTTGGTTGTGTGAAAGGGTTTGTGATGCTGAACTATTTTGTTGGTGCTTCTATCTGCACTTGTTATGTACCTGGTGGTTGTTTCCTTGGTGATGTGGATTAAATGAAAACTGAATGGATTGGATGCACCAATATTTAATCAAGGTTTAATCTGATTTGTAGTATTTTTTATATTGCGCTGCATGGGAAAAGTATAACTATTAGTTGGCCCATTGGTGACCATTTTCATACATTATTTTAGTTGATTGGTCCTTGTCCTTGTATCCCTGAAAGGAGGCAGTACTACAGTAAGCTACCAATTTTGCTAGTACAGTATTTTTTTAGCGCCAGCTAAATTGAAAATATCTGTCAAGCGCTACAATCTCCCGCCAATAAAATCCAAAATATTTGTACATGGGAACTGATTTTGGTTGTGATTATGACTTGATGTGACCGTATAGTAGTGTCATGCGCATGCGGGACTGGTGTTTTGAAACATAGGAGCATATGCTCCCTCCATTTTGAAATGCATCTTACACATATTTTGAATTTCAAAAAAATGAAACAAAAAATTCGCATGTACATCTTCTCGTGCTACGCCCTTAAAAAGTTGCGACTTGTCGTGTGACGTGTGTAAAAAGATAAAACACAGTACTAAAAATAATGCTTTTCACAAGATAAGTTTTCTCTTTTTTACATAGACCACAAAAAATATTGGTTTTTCGTGAAACTTGACGAACGAACATATATTATGAATATGTACATGTAAATTTTTTGCTAATTTTTTTCGACATTTTAAAATATGATTTTTTGGTAGAGGGAGCATATGCACCCGGGAGCCAAATTGAATTTCCGCATGCATATGACACTACTCTATGTTACTACCTTCATAATGCATAGTAACTTAGATGTAGTACTATCATGCATGATTGTTTTAGTTAGTATGTAGACTCATTCTATCTTGAAAAGTGTTATGGTAACATAGCTAGTTACCACAACCAGCTCTATGTTAATACTCCTTAGTTACTCCCACTATGAGTAGTCTAAGTAGCATGGTCTACCCCGGAAGTAGATCCTCTAACGTGCAATAGACAAGTCGGGTAAGCTACACCTCTCTAATTTTCCTTCTCCACATCTACATGATTAAGTCTAATTTGATCTAAATTAACTTCCATAATATATGTAAGCCATATGCATTTACGATAATTAGTAACAATCAAAATTATGACTATCTTTTTTAAATATTTATACGATTTTTTATACAGTAAAAATATACAGTGGTTGCTACAGTAAATACGTACAGTATTTGTTACATTTTCCTGATTTTTCTTCTACGTTTTGCACTACTTAAGCACTGTGCTTACCTGACTTGTCATCTCTACGTTAGAGGATATGGTTCCGGTCTACCCCTGGCCTTATATTACAATCACGAGTATATATTACTTGGACCATCTGTACAACATACTTTTGTTGCTCCTTGCAAAAAAAAAACATACATTTGTTGCGACTGGATTATTAATAAAAGCCGTGTGCATCACCACGATGCAGAGGCTGGGGTCATATCCCCTTTTCGAAGAAAAAAAATTACTTAGTCAAGCTGCAAAATCTCCTAGTACCAATCCCGAAATATTTCAGAAGGGCTTTTCAAAATTGATTTTCAAGATATATCATGATTATGCTCGTGGTAACCGATTTTCAACGTGATGATGACTTGATGTGACACTTGGCCGTACTAGTACGGTCTCATATTTTTGTATTACTTGGACTATAGCCAAATTCGAAATCTCATTCCAGCGGCAAAACTTCCCGCTCGAAAAATACAAATATTTCACACGCCTCTAACTTCCCATTCTACCCTCGTAAAGATGACAACAATGTCCATGCATAAGTCGGTTGGTGGGGGGTCTACCCGTCATTTTTTTCGATCACCACCTCCCTAGCTCCGAAACTCCCCGAAAAAAAATTCATTTCCCTCACTCTCTCCTCTGAGACCACCCACCGGAACTTCCCAAGTCCCTCTCTCTCCCACCTCCACGACCACCGCACCGGAACATCCCCGCCGGACTTCCCTGGCCTACCCGAGGCCTCGCGATCCTCGTCATCCGGCTGTCTGCCGGAGCCGCTTCATCGACGCCGTCATCAACCGGACCGATCATCCCCGCCGAACCTCGAAACCATATACTCATCCAGCAGTCTACCGCAGTCGCTTCAGCTGCGGTATCGTCCACCCCACCGGAGCCGCTTCGCCGGATCCGTCGTCCACCGCATCGGATCTTGCTCACCGACACCGCTGTGCATGAACCGGATCTGCTTCACCGGCGCCGTGCATGATCTAAACTCTTCTACTGTCGCTTTTCTATTGCTTGCCTGCAAGTTCTTGTTTAATCTTGGGGGAATCTGTTTGTGCTAACGACGCGCCGTTACGTTTTTGCAGATGAGATGAGTAACCATGAAGTGTAATGGCCGTCTCTCCAACCCCAAGTAGCACATGTAGCGTACTTCATCACCGGATCTATCAACCCCAGGAAGATCTGCTGTGACTCCCACAGAGTGCTTCTCCTAATGTAAGTCCCTTGTTTTAGCGCCATGTTCTGGGTTCAGATGCTTGTTTGTCTGAAGCTCTTTTAGTTCATTCCTAGCTATGACCGTAACATCTTGCTATTTTCTACTTCATTGCTAACTTTAAGCGATTGAACATTTTGGTTTGCATTCCCTGCTCTGTAGATGTAGCCATCATAACTTCTATCTTGCTCAGTCGTTGTTACAAAAATTATAGGTATTATAGTAACATCCTGCTATTATTTAGTTCATGGCCAATTTTAAGTAATTGCACATGTTGGTTCGCATTCCCTGCTCTATAGCTTTTGGCATCGTAACTTCTATATTTGGTTTACATTCCCTGCTCTGTAGATCTAGCCATCATAACTTTATCTTGCTCAGTCGTTGTTACAAAAATTATGGCCTGCTACTATGTTGTTTGTGCCAATTTTTTACTCCATGAACATGTTGGCTTGCATTCCCTGTACTACAGGTGATGCCATTGTTTTGTATCTAGTTCATTGTAAGCTAACAAAGTAAGGACTTAGTTTGGCATGCTATCACTCTGCTATCTAGCCTGTAGTACAAATAAACTTGTCATACTACTAGATAATAATTTTGCGTGCCATCTTGTTCTTCAAAAGCTGCATTATTGACTTGTTTCTCTGACTTGGCATGACGCTCACATATGGAAAGCTGAACATATTGGTTTGCATTCCCTCTTATACAAGTTCACAGGTGATCCCACTATATTCTGTATCTGGTCCATCCTAAGCTCCAACATTAACTATCCTCTATGTGTTGCTCATTACAAGTTTATATCCCGAAACATCTTGATTTGCATCCCCTTCACTATAAGTTCAGGAGTATTATTTAGTTCACGGCCAAAATGAAGTAATTGCACTTGGCACATGTTGGTTCACATTCCCTCCTCTTTAGCTTTTGCCATCGTAACTTCTATTTTTGGTTTACATTCCCTGCTCTGTAGATGTAGCCATCATAACTTCATCTTGCTCAGTCGTTGTTACAAAATTTATAGCCTGCTACTATGTTGTTCATGCCAATTTTGTACTCCCTGAACATGTTGGTTTGCATGGGACTCGACAGTAGTAAGTCTGCTGTTTCATTCTAACATGCTCTGTTATATTGGCTGTTGGTATGCGGCATGCACTCTTTGTTTGCTTATTGTGCGCATTACAATGATCTTGTTATAACGACGAAATGATGAGTTCCAAATTCTTTGCCAAACAATATTGTAGTGTCTTTGCCTTTCCATTGTTGCTGTCTTAACTTGTAATGTCTTTGTTTCGGATATAGGTGCTGCATGGACAACTTAAAAGATTGCCGGATCGCTTCTTGTATTGCTAGGTTTAATTACCATTCAATTTCTCTGGGTTCTGTAATATTTTTTCAATGCCTTGCAGCTGATGTAATATTTAGTTAGTTTTTATAGTTCTTTCGCGCATTTTTTCTTTGGTGCTTGTGGTAAGTGAGGCTATCCGACAGAAATCAATGCTGCGTAAATATTCTCAGTATCTAAATCACGAATTCCCATCCCTTAAACGGCCCAATTAAGCGAAATCACATATGTGCCTGCCCGCAAATTCCTATAGCGCCTATTATGCCGGCATATAAACAGCAACTAAACGGGCTGGCCCACTTACTTATTGGGCCAGCCCATTTGATTGAAGGTGGACCCCACACTCTAATTGGGCTGGCCCACTTGCTTTAAGGTGGACCCCTCCCACTACTTAGTTGGGCCAGCCCAATTGCTTTTGTGGTGGACCCCACATACTAAATGGGCCGGCTTTAAGAGGAAAGTGGGACCCACCTGTGTTTGGGCCGGCCCACTATCTTGTTGGGCCGGCCCACCGCTATATGGTGGACCCCACAAACTAATTGGGCGGCCCTTTAACAGAAAGTGGGACCCACTGTGCTTTTGGCCCGCCCACTCTTGTTGGGCCAGCCCACTTGCTATATGGTGGTCCCACATGGTAAACGGCCGGCCCTTTAATAGGAAGGTGGGACCCACCTGTGTTTTTGGCCCGGCCCACTATCTTGTTGGGCCGGCCACTTTCTATATGGTGGACCCCACATACCAAATGGGCCCCCATTAGGAAATGGGACCCACCGTGTTTTTGGCCCGGCCCACTAGCTTGGTGGGCCACCCACTTGCTATATGGTGGACCCCACATACTAAATGGGCGGCCCTTTAACAGGAAGGTGGGACCCACTGTGTTTTTGGCCCGCCCACTATCTTGTTGGGCCGCCCACTTGCTATATGGTGGACCCCACATACTAAATGGGCCGGCCCTTTAACGGATAGTGGGACCCACCATGTGTTTTTGGCCCGGCCCACTAGCTTGTTGGGCCGGCCCACTTGCTATATGGTGGACCCCACACACTAAATGGGCCGGCCTTTTAATAGTGGGACCCACATGTTTTTCCGCCCACTTGCTTCTTGGCCGGCCTCTTGTAAGGGGACCCCACATGTTAAATGGGCCGCCCATTTAACTTTTGACCAGTCAACATTAGAGGTTAGGCCCGGCCCACGTAACTAATGGACCAGCCCAGCTATATAGTTGACCGGTCAAACTATGTCATCTGGCCCGGCCCGCTTAAGACGTGGCAGGCCTCGTGTGGGCCTACCATCTACCACGGGGTTTCAGGTTAACGCCGTTCGCTGGCTAACGGCGTCTGCCACGTGTCGGTTTGCATGACGTCGCAGTCAACGGGCTCCCGAAACACTTCCGCAACGGTCCGATTTTCCGTGGCGGAAGGGCGCCCAAGCGCGACGGACCGAAAAATCGTCGTTGGACTTTGCACGCAGCTTCGACAACAGAACCCATATCGTCGGGTTAGGCCCATAGGCGATTTAAAATGCCCCTTAGTTGACGATTTTGGGACGTTGTCTATCAGAACTTTTCTTGTAGTGATGCACGGACAAACATACGTCGAGTTCCAGGTGGTACATTGGCGACACGTATGAAAGGGCAAATAAGCAGTGAGTGAGGGTCCGGATGGAAACGAAGTTTGCGCAGAGCAAATGGCTCGTGGTGGTATTTTGTAGAGAATTATAGAACCTTGGTGACATCTTTAGCCATAATGTGAGTGCTAAACATGTTTTCTGCTCAACATTCGAGCAATTTGAAATACTGGATTGATCGTGGTTAGATGGTTGAGATGTTCTTTTTCGATTAAGGGATTATATTAATATCGATATATACCAATTACACCCATCCTCTCGCAACAATGTTGTACCCTAATGGTAGTACGGATGCACAAAAAAAAGAAAACTAAAAAAAGTCCCGCTATGGTACTCAAGTCCTAGCAACAATAGTACAACCACCACGAAGACAACACCTGAAATCCAGTCTTTCCACAAGCGACGCTCCAAGAAGGAAACAATGCACAAGCGCTGTCGCCCGATCAAAAATCTTAGGTTTTCACCCTGAGATAGTCCCCGCTCTCAAAACAATGCCTTCAACAAAACCATTGCCGACACAACCAATTAAGGCAAGACCTTGGATTTTCACCGAAAGAGGTAAGACTAAATTCACCCGTGCTTGCCCCCACTTGCATACCGCTTTACGAGACCCAAAATACCAAGAAAATCTCTCAACAACACTGTGACACTCGATCCTCCGTTGCTACTCCTCCACCCGGCCTTCAAGAACTTCTCCGTCTCGATACACCATGGACTAGAATGTCATCTGCTAGCAACACAGAACGAGCTTCGCGCTCCCTCCAGACCAAATGGTCGGAATAAAAGCATGGGTGCACACGATCGAGTACCTCCCAAACCACAAACTCCGGAACGAGCACTGTTACATTTGCTAGCGGAGCCTTCCGGTACTCAACATCCACCAAATCCAGATCGATATGTGATAACGCGTGAAGCACACGTCCGTTGGGAACCCCAAGTGGAAGGTGTGATGTGCAAGCAAGTTTCCCTCAGTATGAAACCAAGGTTATCGAACCAGTAGGAGTCAAGGAACACGTGAAGGTTGTTGGTGGAGGAGTGTAGTGCGGCGCAACACCAATGAAACCGGCGCCAACGTGGAACCTGCACAACACAATCAAGATACTTTGCCCCAACGTAATGTGAAGTTGTCAATCTCACCGGCTTGCAAAACAAAGGATTAAACGTATAGTATGGAAGATGATGTTTGTTTGCAAAGAACAGTAGAGAACAATGATTGCAGTAGATTGTATTTCAGATGTAAAAGAATGGACCGGGGTCCACAGTTCACTAGTGGTGTCTCTCCAATAAGATAAATAGCATGCTGGGTGAACAAATTACAGGTGGGCAATTGACAAATAAAGATTCAATACATATCATGATGATCACTATGAGATTTAATCAGGGCATTACGACAAAGAACATAGACCGCCATCCAGCATGCATCTATGCCTAAATAGTCCACCTTCAGGTTAGCATCCGCACCCCTTCCAGTATTAAGTTGCAAACAATAGACAATTGCATTAAGTATGGTGCGTAATGTAATCAACACAAATATCCTTAGACAAAGCATTGATGTTTTATCCCTAGTAGAAACAGCACATCCACAACCTTAGAACTTTCTGTCACTGTCCCATATTCAATGGAGGCATGAACCCACTATCGAGCATAAATACCCCTCTTGGAGTTACAAGTATCAACTTGGCCAGAGCCTCTACTAGCAACGGAGAGCATGCAAGAACATAAACAACACATATATGATAGATTGATAATCAACTTGACATAATATTCTATATTCATCGGATCCCACCAAACACAACATGTAGCATTACAAATAGATGATCTTGATCATGTTAGGCAGCTCACAAGATCTAAACACGATAGCACAAGAGGAGAAGACAACCATCTAGCTACTGCTATGGACCCATAGTCCAAGGATGAACTACTCACGCATCAATCCGGAGGTGGGCATGGTGATGTAGAGCCCTCCGGTGATGATTCCCTCTCGGCAGGTGCCGGAGGCGATCTCCTGAATCCCCCGAGATGGGATTGGCGGCGTCTCCGGAAGTATTTCCGTATCGTGGCTCTCGGTATAGGGTTTTCGCGACGGAGGCTTTAAGTAGGCGGAAGGGCAGCGTAGGAGGGGGCACAGGGCCCCACACCATAGGCCGGCGCGGCCCCATGCCGGCCGCGCGCCCTATGGGTACGGCCCTCGTGGCCCCACTTCGTATACTCTTCGGTCTGGAAGCTTCGTGGAAAAATAAGACCCTGTTGATTTCGTCCAATTCCGAGAATATTTAATTTGTAGGATTTCTGAAACCAAAAACAGCAAAAACAAAGAATCGCTCGGCATCTTGTTAATAGGTTAGTGCCGGAAAATGCATAATAATAATGTAAAGTATGTATAAAACATGTGAGTATTGTCATAAAAGTAGCATGGAACATAAGAAATTATAGATACGTTTGAGACGTATCAAGCATCCCCAAGCTTAGTTCCTACTCGCCCTCGAGTAGGTAAACGATAACAACAAATAATTTCTGAAGTGACATGCTACCAACATAACCTTGATCAACATTATTGTAAAGCATATGAGATGGATGGAGTGATTCGAAGCAAAAGATTGCTAACAAAGAGATAATGACTAAACAACTGAATCATATAGCAAAACTTTTCATGAATAGTACTTTCAAGACAAGTATCAAAAAGACTTGCATAAGAGCTAACTCATAAAGCAATAGATTCAAAGTAGAATGCATTGAAGCAACACAAAGGATGATTAAGTTTCAGCAATTGCTTTCAACTTCTAACATGTATATCTCATGGATATTTGTCAACATGGAGTAATATAACAAGTGCAATAAGTAAACATGTAAGAATCAATGCACACAGTTAACACAAGTGTTTGCTTCTAAGATAGAAAGAAGTAGGTAGACTGACTCAACATAAAGTAAAAGAATGGCCCTTCGCAGAGGGAAGCATGGATTACTATTTTTGTGCTAGAGCTTTTATTTTGAAAACATAGAAACAATTTTGTCAACGGTAGTAATAATTCATATGTGTTATGCATAATACTTCCTACAAGTTGCAAGCCTCATGCATAGAATACCAATAGTGCCCGCACCTTGTCCTAATTAGCTTGGATTTACATGGATTATCATTGCATACACATATGTTTCAACCAAGTGTCTGTTGACGTCAGAAACCCACCGGCGGGCAGTGACTGGCAACACCGTAGAGCCGGGAACGACTAGGGCTGCGGCTGGCCCCAGTCCCTCAGAGCGACGGCCCGCAAAGCCTCCTGGTCGCGCGCCGATGCGGGTTGCAAGGGCGTGCCACCTGACCTATACCTGGTCAGGAAGGTGTGGATGATGCCTCGCTTAGTTTCCTGCAGGGCACACACGTACACGTTAAATACGAGCCTCGATCGGCTCTCAGGTTGTCCTGTGAATCGGCTCATGGAGCCGATCCACCCATGATTCGTCCAAGGTGGCCGAATATATGGTGGTCCTGCTTGATCAAGATAAAGCGTATGAGATCCACGACGATCTGGGGTTTTCACCGCATAATCGGATCATCCTACTCACGATTGGGCCTCGCGCTCACGCACGGTAAACGTAAGCCAGCCCTAGACAAGGCCTAAAAACCAACACTAGGTTGATCCTCGGAACGTCCTGTCTAGGGGCAGCAAACTACACCCTGCATGCCGCTGGATCCTCCAACCCTTTGTAAGGCCTAACTATTGCAGATATTAAACTAATCCTTGATGAATCAAGGAGCGACCGTAACGGATCAGATCTACTAAATAACGATCAAGCGGGGTGCCGCCCCTGCACCCATGATGAGGTACAGGGACGGCTAGATGCGCAAGGGTTGCACTACGACAGCATATGATACTAGGAACAATGCTAACCCTAACACATCTATGATAACTACGTTGCTCGCCATCAAAAAGGCTTCAGTACGAGCAACGCATGAACAACTAGGCAGGCTCGTGCTGCCTAGATCGCGAGATGCGATCTAGGCAGCATGGTGCTTACCGGAGGAACCCTCGAGACGAAGGAGTTGGCGATGCGCCGAGATTGGTTTGTGTTGAACGTTGGTTGTTGTTTATTCCATAAACCCTAGGTACATATTTATAGTCCAGGGACTTTCTAATGTGGGCGTGCACTAAACCGTGCACGAGACAAACTCTAATTTCTAAACTAAGATACACGGGCTAGCTAGCCCAAACTTGGTAAATAAGGCCGATTCACATATCTCTTCTATATGTATATCTTCAAGTCCATCTTGATCGCGGCCCACCTCTGGCTTGGTCAAATTCTGGTGATAACACATGCCCCCCTGGTTTTGGAAATGACATTTCCAAAATCATTATGCTTTTCTCTCGTCGGGTCATGTCGTGGCAGAGCAGAACCGTCGCAGAGTCCTTCATCATGATAACTTGCCTTCCCAACTTCTCTGCACGATTAGATAGTTCTGCACCACCTCCTCGGAACTGCTGTGGCATTGAATTTTTACTATGCTCCCTTTTATTTAACCGCAGCAAACAGTCTTCTTCCTCATCCCCTTCGCACTAGCCTTCAAAAAACCCTCCTCTGCCACCATGTCTTCATCCTCCTCTTCTTCCTCCTCATCGGGTCTTTCCTACGTGTCCTCTCCCATCCGAGAGTCGACGCCCTCGTGGGGCACGCAGGCGGCGTACGATATCCTCGCCCCAACGAAGTGGGACAAAGAGGACCATGACTTCCTTGTCTGGTCCGAGGATGACAAATCCTTGACCGATGGGGAGAGTGACCTCCGCCGCCGTTGGGGAACCGGAGGAGGAGAGCGACGACGACAACTTCTCCTGTGACTTCACCTCTTCCGGGGAGGAAGGGGAGCAGGGAGAGGAGGAGGAAGACGACGATGAGCGCTCCTCCGACGAGCCGCCGGCCAGCGGTTCTGCCCTTGGCCGGGCAATCAGCGACTTCGACAGCGACGAGGACGACGCTGACGGAGAAGATGAAGACGACGAGGGCCCAGTTGGCGGCCATTGAGCGATGACGAGCCCGCCGGAGCCGACGCAGCGACGAAGGCGACGACGAGGGCAGTGATGGCCCGTAGATTAAGACCTTTAGAATAGGACCAGCAGTAGCAGATGGGGCAATGTATCCCCTCATATTTCCTTTTGAGAGCAATTAGCTCTTTATGTAATAAATCTCGCCTATCAATGAAGAACCTTTTCTTTTCCCCAATTTGATTTTGCCGATTTCTTCTGAGCTTAATTGAGCCGATTCCCTCTTCTACTGTCCTTGCCGATTCGCCCCCTTTGCCAATGCGTAATGAGCCGATAGCAACGCATCGGTCCTTTAAATTCGCCCTTCCTTCTTCAATACTCATCATTTGTGAAGAAGGTTGCAATGAAGGATCAGCCGATGATATCTCAATCGGCTTGTTAGACAAAGCAAAGCATATCTACCAGGCCTGCTGCCCCCGAGTCTTGGCAAAAACAGAAACAAGGACGCGTAACTTAGCCGAATTAACCTGGGCTTGATCATACAAAGCCAGCCGATTTGCACATAAATCGGCTTCCCAAAGCAGAGAGCCTTCAAGGCGAGCTGCCCCCCCGAGTTTCTCCAGTCTTCTCTTAGCGCCCTGCTGGTCGACCGGCCCCTTTCTGCACGTCCAGGCTGCTCTTGAAGAGAGGAACCAAGCCCTTAAATTACTCCATTGAGGGGTTCTTCCATTAACATCCCCCCTCGTGCTTCATTGGTCCTCTGATCGTAACATTGATCTTCTTGAGTCGATGGCCGTGCATCGGCTGCTTCTCAATTCTGAAGTCGATGCCCTTGCACCGGCTATAAATTTTAAATTTTTTAGGCCGATTTGTGTATCGGCCCCCACTCTTGATAGTATTATCTCATATCCTCATGTTTTATCCATCTAGGTGCCCCCCGAGCCGATTCTGTCAAGAGAATTGATGGTATCGGCTCTTCAGATAGTCCTTGTTGGGTCAAACGTTGATCCCAGGCAGAATGGATGGTGAGGATAATTTTGGCCGATTGCTGGAATCGGCCTCCATGTTGCTTGCTCGGTGAAGGTTTTGTAATATCCCTTCATCAGTTTCGGAGGGCCGATCGCAAGGATCGGCCTCGCCATGTTGCTTATCGACGTAGTCTTGCTACTCGTCCATGTCGGTGGATAAAACCAGCCCAATCTCCGACCTTATCACGTTGGAGCGCTTGCTGATGTCCACCTTGGGTGCAACGTGTGATCGTGGAGGTTTACACTCCGCCGGCGAACGAGCACCATGTTCGTGCCAGCCGATGTTTCATCATCGGCTCTTTTGCTTGGGGCGCCACTCTTTTCTTTGCGGCAGTCCCTCCTCATCCAGGGTCCTCTGGACTTTCGCAGCCAGATCAGGTCGCGCCTTCCTCAGCGTATGCAAGTACATCCTTTCGGCTTCCTCCAGACCGCGCAATCGCTGAACCCTGCGCTTTTGTGAATGGCTGAGACCGTCAGGGCACCACCTTGGACGGTGGCACCTGTCTTCTTCGTATTCCCCTTCGTCTTCTGAATCCTCGAGATCTTCCAACAGAGGGGTCTCAGCACGTCTGTTTTGCGGTGGGAGAGGCCCTAAGCGCTCGAACACAGACACGTTGGCTGTCTCCTTCTTTTTCCGGTTGCATTCTGGGCAGTTGCCGATTGTTGGTAATCGGCTCATTCCTGAATCCCAGCAGTGTCTGAAGAAGGGGCAGTGCCAATGCCTGTCCGTATCGTCCTGCTCCCTGCCGTGGCGCTCCTGCCGCTCCTCATCATGATTATGCCGGCGATGTCTTCCGTCGTTTCTGGTCAGACGACCTCTTTCATCATTGTCGTTGTATCGCCGGCGTTGGTCATATCGACTAACATACTTGTTGAGGAGGTGATCAGAGAGGGGTCGTTGGTATCTTATGTTCTTCACTTCCCCCTCTGTGACGTAGCGCTTGCCATCTTGACGGAGCCGATCGCATGGAGCGGCCCCCTCAGTGTCCTTGCTCTGAGAGCAGCTGTCCTCATCCCCGTCCTTCTCAGAGCGGTGTCCAAGCTCTACCATGCTGATGTTGGCTGAGAAATCAGGCTGGCACCCTCCAAGGTGGGTAAACTCCACCATGTTGACGGCGGGGAAGGGGTGTGTGTCGACCTTCATGGCATACTGGTTAAAAATTAGTCGCCCATTTTCTATCGCCACTTGGATCTGCTGACGCCACACCCTGCAGTCGTTGGTGGTGTGGGTGAACGTGTTATGCCACTTGCAGTATGGCTTTCCGTTCAGCTCTTGCACCGTAGGAAACTTGTGGCCTTCGGGTATCTTTATGTGCTTCTCCGCGAGTAAGAGGTCGAAAATCTGCTCGGTTTTCGTCACGTCGAAGTCGAACCCTCTCGGAGGCCCTGGTGGCTTCACCCATTTGCAGGTTACTGGGCCTGCAGCTCGAGTCCACTCAGCCACTGCGACCTCTCGCTCTCCCGTAGGACCTTCATCTTCGCCTGCGTCAACCATGGTAACCACGCGCTTGAATTTATCTTGGTAGATATCCGGGTGGCGTTGTTCATACGCTGACAACTTCTGCACCATGTGTGCTAATGAAGGATAGTCCGCCTGGGAGGCCACTTCCTTGATCGATGATGATAGACCCACCACCGCCAATTCGACTGCTTCTTTTTCGCTTACGTGAACCGAATAGCATCGGTTCCTAACGGTCCTGAAGCGCTGGATGTATTCTGACACCGTTTCTCCGCGCTTCTGTCGTACTTGAGCTAGATCGGCAATGCCAGCCTCGGAAGCCTCTGAGTGATATTGCTCATGGAACCGTTCTTCCAGCTGCTTCCAGGTCTGGATTGAGTTCGGTGGCAGCGACGTGTACCACCGAAAGCCGATCCTGTGAGGGACTGTGAGAAGTACCTCACGCGCAGCTCGTCTGACGCTGAGATCATGCCCAGCTGTGCCAAATATCGGCTCACATGCTCGATGGAGCTGGAGCCATCTGATCCGCTGAACTTTGTGAAGTCCGGGAGCCGATATTTGGGTGGTAGCGGGATCAATTCGTACTCGTTGGGGTACGGCTTGGTATAGCCGATCGCCTTTCTTTTCGGCATCATGCCGAACTGATCTTTCAGGATCGTACAAATTTGATCCGCGGTGCTGCAGGTGCCGAACCCGAAGATTCGTCGGAGTGGCGTACTTAACCAGCCATGCCTGTTTTCTGGTTCTGAGCCAACTGCAGGAGCTGGGCTCGGGAGCTTCGTCGGGGTGGCGTATTTAGCTAGCCACGTTTGCTTCTCAGGGTCTGCCTCCGACGTTCCTCCTTGCCCCAGAAGTCCCTGCTATAGCGACCTGGTTCGAGGGTGCCCAGGTGCTGCAGTCTGGCACGTATGCGCATGCGTATCCGTGCGGGATCTCCTTGGGCGCGTCCTGTAGAAATTGGTAATCACTGGGGTCACCACCAATCTTGTAGACGACATAGGCCGATGAGTTCGGCGCTTCGGGCGCTGCCAACGCGAACGGCAGCGGTGGACGGGACTGGAGTAGCAACTCCCCTTGATGAGTCCCTAGGGCTGGTCCTGACGGAGAGTACTGATGGCTCATGATCTCCTGGATCACGCGCAGCGCGACACGCTCCAACGTGTTCACCAGGCTCTCAGAATGGCGGTGCAGCGAATGAGCCACCATGAAGTTTATCTCCTGACGCAGCGACCTGGTGCGTTCCTCTGACGGGGTGGACAGGTCCACTCCATCAAGCGCGCCTTCAGGTGTGAACCCCTTCCATCTGACGCCGTGGGAGCGGGTCCTGTGGAAGGAGCCGATTAGGTCGGCTTCGAGGGCAGACTTGATCTCGTCATACTTCTTCTTGAGCTCGCCATGAGCTCCCCGTACGTGACCGGAGTTTCTTCTGCCACTTCTGATGAAGATGGCATGGTGTTTGTCGTTGAAGATTGTCCCACCGGCGTAATGTGTTGACGTGTGAAACCCACCGGCGGGCGGACTGCCAACACCGTAGAGGCCGGGAACGACTAGGGCTGCGGCTGGCCCCAGTCCCTCAGAGCGACGGCGCAAAGCCTCCTGGTCGCGCGCCGATGCGGGTTGCAAGGGCGTGCCACCTGACCTATACCTGGTCAGAAGGTGTGGATGATGCCTCGCTTAGTTTCCTGCACACACGTACACGTTAAATACGAGCCTCGATCGGCTCTCAGGTTGTCCTGTGAATCGGCTCATGGAGCCGATCCACCCATGATTCGTCCAAGGTGGCCGAATATATGGTGGTCCTGCTTGATCAAGATAAAGCGTATGAGATCCACGACGATCTGGGGTTTTCACCGCATAATCGGATCATCCTACTCACGATTGGGCCTCGCGCTCACGCACGGTAAACGTAAGCCAGCCCTAGACAAGGCCTAAAAACCAACACTAGGTTGATCCTCGGAACGTCCTGTCTAGGGGCAGCAAACTACACCCTGCATGCCGCTGGATCCTCCAACCCTTTGTAAGGCCTAACTATTGCAGATATTAAACTAATCCTTGATGAATCAAGGAGCGACCGTAACGGATCAGATCTACTAAATAACGATCAAGCGGGGTGCCGCCCCTGCACCCATGATGAGGTACAGGGACGGCTAGATGCGCAAGGGTTGCACTACGACAGCATATGATACTAGGAACAATGCTAACCCTAACACATCTATGATAACTACGTTGCTCGCCATCAAAAAGGCTTCAGTACGAGCAACGCATGAACAACTAGGCAGGCTCGTGCTGCCTAGATCGCGAGATGCGATCTAGGCAGCATGGTGCTTACCGGAGGAACCCTCGAGACGAAGGAGTTGGCGATGCGCCGAGATTGGTTTGTGTTGAACGTTGGTTGTTGTTTATTCCATAAACCCTAGGTACATATTTATAGTCCAGGGGACTTTCTAATGTGGGCGTGCACTAAACCGTGCACGAGACAAACTCTAATTTCTAAACTAAGATACACGGGCTAGCTAGCCCAAACTTGGTAAATAAGGCCGATTCACATATCTCTTCTATATGTATATCTTCAAGTCCATCTTGATCGCGGCCCACCTCTGGCTTGGTCAAATTCTGGTGATAACAATGCCACAAAGGTACCTCTATGCCGCCTGTACAAAGGTCCAAGGAGATAAATCACATTTGATTTCTCGTTTTTAATAGATCTCAACTTAGGACATCCATACCGGGACAACATAGAAAACAGATAATGGACTCCTCTTTAATGCATAAGCATTCAACAACAAATAATATTCTCATAAGAGATTGAGGATGAATGTCCAAACTGAAAACTTCCACCATGATACATGGCTTTGGTTAGCGGCCCAATGTTCTTCTCTAACATATGCATACTCAAACCATTTGATCATGATAAATCACCCTTACTTCAGACAAGACGAACATGCATAGCATCTCACATGATATCCAACAAAGGTAAAAAGTTGATGGCGTCCCCAGAAACATGGTTACCGCTCAACAAGCAACTTATAAGAACTAAAACACATAGCTACATATTCATCACCACAATAGTTTTTAAGCTATTTTCCCATGAGCTATATATTGCAAAGACAAAGGAATGAAATTTTAAAGGTAGCACTCAAGTAATTTACTTTGGAATGGCAGAAAAATACCACATAGTAGGTAGATATGGTGGACACAAATGGCATGGGTTTTGGCTCAAGGTGTTTGGATGCACGAGAAGCATTTCCTCTCAGTACAAGGCTTTGGCTAGCAAGGTTGTTTGAAGCAAACACAAGTATGAACAGGTACAACAAAACTTACACAAGAACATATTGCAAGCATTATAAGACTCTACACTGTCTTCCTTGTTGTTCAAACACTTTTACCAGAAAATATCTAGACCTTAGAGAGACCAATCATGCAAACCAAATTTCAACAAGCTCTACGGTAGTTCTCCACTAATAGATTAAACTACATGATGCAAGAGCTTAAACATGATCTAATGAGAGCTCAAAACAATTGCCAAGTTTCAAGTTATTCCAAACCATATGAAGCATTTTCTGATTCCAACCAAATAGCAATCAACGAAGCAATTTTCAGCCTTCGCCATGAACATTAAAGCATAACTAAGAACACAAGTGTTCCATATGAAAAAGCGGAGCGTAATATCTCCAATACAAGGATGGTGGGATCCAACTTTATTCAAACCAAAACAAAAACAAAAGCAAACAGACGCTCCAAGTAAAGAACATAAGATGTGATGGAATAAAAATATAGTTTCACTAGAAGTGACCTGATAAGTTGTCGATGAAGAAGGGGATGCCTTGGGCATCCCCAAGCTTAGATGCTTGAGTCTTCTTAAAATATGCAGGGATGAACCACGGGGCATCCCCAAGCTTAGACTTTTCACTCTTCTTGATCATATTGTATCATCCTCTTCTCTTGACCCTTGAAAACTTCCTCCACACCAAACTTAAAGCAAACTCATTAGAGGGTTAGTGCATAATCAAAAATTCATATATTCAGAGGTGACATAATCATTCTTAACACTTCTGGACATTGCACAAAGCTACTGAAAGTTAATGGAACAAAGAAATCCATTCAACATAGCAAAAGAGGCAATGCGAAATAAAAGGCAGAATCTGTCAAAACAGAACAGTCCGTAAAGACGAATTTTTCGAGGCACTTAACTTGCTCAGATGGAAAAACTCAAAACTAATGAAAGTTGCGTACATATCTGAGGATCACGCACGTAAATTGGCAGATTTTTTTGATTTTTCTACAGGGAGATCTACGCAAATTCGTGACAGACAGTTTCTGCGCAGCAATCCAAATCTAGCATCAACTTTACCATAGAGACTTTACTTGGCACAAAAAACATGATAAGGAGAGGTTGCTACAGTAGTAACAACTTCCAAGACTCAACAATACAGTAATAAAATAAAACATGGGTTATCTCCCAAGAAGTTTTTTTTTTCTTTAACGCCTTTCAGCTAGGCGCAGAAAGTGAAAATCAAGTAACATCAAGAGAAGAAGCATCAACATCATAATTTTTTTTACAAACACAACTTGTTGCAGAGGGTACCTTAGATGCTCCATTATCTAAATTTCCCATGGTGGTGCTAGGGGTTTTATCAATTTTAGGCCTATAATAATTCTTTGGTTTAGGCACCTTAGAGACATACATGAATTTTTGCTCTTTACCCACATAAGCTTTCTCCTTAAACTTAAGAGAAGAAAAAGTTGAACCCAAGGTTCCCATAGCTTTTTCAAGTTCACTAATCCTATTGGTTTGATTATCATGGATAACACAAGTTTCTAGGATAGCAATTCTTTCATTAATTCCTCCTAGGGATTTATCAAGTTTATCAGTATTATCAAGTAACATTCCCAATTTAGTTTCAACACTTGGAAATTTTTTCTCTATGGCTTCCAACTTTTTCATGACATCCTCAAGAGAGATTTCAATTTTAACTTCATTAACAGGTGGTGTTCCTACTAGACTCTCAATGATGCAGCTAGCTTCTAAAGCAGGAGTACCTAGGAAATTACCTCCCGAAAGAGTATCAAGAACATACCTATTCCAGCTAGATATACCAACATAAAAGTTCCTAAGAAGGATAATAGTGGAGTGTTTCTTAATGCACCTATGATGAGCATTACTAATTCTGTACCAAGCATCTTTAAAACTTTCCCCACCTTGTTGCTTAAAAGAACGAACTTCAACTTCAGGATTACTCATTTTAGTAGTAATAAAAATAAACTAAGCAAATAGAATAAAGTAAAGACAAGTAACTAATTTTTTTTGTTTTGATATAGAGCAAGTAAACAATACAGAAAGTAAAGCAACTATTTTTTTTTGTATTTTTGATATAAAGCAAACAAGACAGTAAATAAAGTAAAGTAAAGCAAGACAAAAACAAAGTAAAGAGATTGGATGTGGAAGACTCCCCTTGCAGCGTGTCTTGATCTCCCGGCAACGGCGCCAGAAATTTAGCTTGATAACGCGTGAAGCACACATCCGTTGGGAACCCCAAGTGGAAGGTGTGATGCATATAGAAGTTTCCCTCAGTATGAAACCAAGGTTATCGAACCGTAGGAGTCAAGGAACACGTGAAGGTTGTTGGTGGAGGAGTGTAGTGCGGCGCAACACCAGTGAAACCGGCGCCAACGTGGAACCTGCACAACACAATCAAGATACTTTGCCCCAACGTAACAGTGAGGTTGTCAATCTCACCGGCTTGCTGAAAACAAAGGATTAAACGTATAGTGTGGAAGATGATGTTTGTTTGCAAAGAACAGTAGAGAACAATGAGTAGATTGTATTCAGATGTAAAAGAATGGACCGGGTCCACAGTTCACTAGTGGTGTCTCTCCAATAAGATAAATAGCATGCTGGGTGAACAAATTACAGGTGGGTAATTGACAAATAAAGATTCAATACATATCATGATGATCACTATGAGATTTAATCAGGGCATTACGACAAAGAACATAGACCGCCATCCAGCATGCATCTATGCCTAAATAGTCCACCTTCAGGTTAGCATCCGCACCCCTTCCAGTATTAAGTTGCAAACAACAGACAATTGCATTAAGTATGGTGCGTAATGTAATCAACACAAATATCCTTAGACAAAGCATTGATATTTTATCCCTAGTAGCAACAGCACATCCACAACCTTAGAACTTTCTGTCACTGTCCCAGATTCAATGGAGGCATAAACCCACTATCGAGCATAAATACCTCCCTGGAGTTACAAGTATCAACTTGGCCAGAGCCTCTACTAGCAACAGAGAGAATGCAAGAACATAAACAACACATATATGATAGATTGATAATCAACTTGACATAATATTCTATATTCATCGGATCCCACCAAACACAACATGTAGCATTACAAATAGATGATCTTGATCATGTTAGGAAGCTCACAAGATATAAACATGATAGCACAAGAGGAGAAGACAACCATCTAGCTACTGCTATGGACCCATAGTCCAAGGATGAACTACTCACGCATCAATCCGGAGGCGGGCATGGTGATGTAGAGCCCTCCGGTGATGATTCCCCTCTCCGGCAGGGTGCCGGAGACGATCTCCTGAATCCCACGAGATGGGATTGGCGGCGGCGGCGTCTCTGGAAGTATTTCCGTATCGTGGCTCTCGGTAATAGGGTTTTCGCGACGGAGGCTTTAAGTAGGCGGAAGGGCAGCGTAGGAGGGGGCACAGGGCCCCACACCATAGGCCGGCGCGGGCCCCATGCTGGCCGCGCCGCCCTATGGGTACGGGCCCTCGTGGCCCCACTTCGTATACTCTTCGGTCTTCTGGAAGCTTCGTAGAAAAATAAGACCTTGTGCGTTGATTTCGTCCAATTCCGAGAATATTTTTTTTGTAGGATTTCTGAAACCAAAAACAGCAGAAAACAACAAATGGTGCTTCAGCATCTTGTTAATAGGTTAGTGCCGGAAAATGCATAATAATGATGTAAAGTATGTATAAAACATGTGAGTATTGTCATAAAAGTAGCATGGAACATAAGAAATTATAGATACGTTTGAGACGTATCAACATGCATTAGGTAGATCTTCGTCTTGGCGCAAGAGAGATCCTAGAACCACCACCTTTATTCATGCCGTGCGAGCAGCCCCCACGCCACCCGTCGGAAACCTGCGGCCGCTGCACCGAATCCTACCAGCAGGCCGGAGGGAGGCTGGCAGGGGAAGGAGACGTTAGAGCAGGGTTGAGATGTTCTATCTGCCCATTAATTTCTTTCGTATTATGGGTAATAGTTGTTTGCGTTTTCTCTATTATATTAAAGCATAGCCAATGAATTTCAAACTAACTTGGAGCAACATTTTGGTTTCTTCTTCAGTTAAGAAAACGTTTCAATTTTTTCTCTTTAAAAAAGACAATATATGTCTGAAGAAAAGCTTTATATTTAACACTAATTTTTTCACACAGCCCAAACGAACAAGTCGATTTTTAATGAAAAGACTTTGTACGCACGTTACATGTGAAGATGTATACATGATTTTTTCGTTTAATTTTTTAAAACATTTCAATATATATATATGTATATTAAAGATGCATTTTAAAATGAAGGGAGGATACGCTCCAAGATCCAAAACATCACAAATAAATTTCAAACAGCATTTTGATTTTTCCTCTTTGCACCAACAGGGCACCGATGCATTTAAGCCTTCCCCAAGACCTAGAAAGGAAGTTCAGAAGCGTCGTCGCCTTGGTGGCTCAGCTGCTCAGACTGCTTCTCCCCATTTGGCCGCCGCCGCCGCTGACCTTCACCTTTCCAAGGTTCTTCACTCCCCCTCTCGCCCATTCTCCTCGACAAAGCTGTCTGCTTTTGCTCAGATCCGCATTGTCTGCTCTTGGTTGCAGGGCTGATGGAAGTCGAATCCAAGTCCGCGTCGAGGTGTACCACGGAGAGGGCGAAGGGAACGCACGTCTTCGAGATCGTCGGGTACAGCCTCATCAAGGGCTTGGGCGTCGGCGAGTACGTCCGGTCGGCAACCTTCTCTGTCGGCGGCTACGACTGGGCTATCTGCTTCTACCCTGACGGAGCCGATCAGTATGCTGAATGCGTTTGCGTGTCGGTCTCTCTCGACTCCAGGGGCGGAAGAATGGGGGCGACGGCGCGGGCATCTTGTGATCTAAGATTGGTTAACCAAGATACTGGGTTGCCAAAAAGTATTTGTTCTCCAGCAGCCCCGGCAATGTTCAACTACCGATACCATTGCCGTTTTTTCCCAGGACTAGGAGGGGCCATTTTTAGAAGCTTGCTGGAGCAGAAAGAATCGGGGTACATTAAGGATGATAGCCTGATGATTGAATGTGTACTCACAGTCATCAAGCAATCGGAGGTGGTAAAAACCAAAGGAAACTCTGAAATCAAGGTGACGCCTTCAAAATTATCACAACATTTGGGCAAGTTGCTGTTGGCAGAGAAGGGATCCGATGTTACTTTCAGCGTTGGAGGAGAGACTTTTGCCGTGCACAAGATTATACTTGCTGCACGGTCACCTGTCTTTGAGGCAGAGCTCTATGGAGATATGAAGGAGAGAAATGAGCAATGCATTATGGTTGAAGACATGCAGCCTGCTGCTTTCAAGGCTTTGCTGCATTTCATATACACTGATTCATTTCCTGGCGTGGATGATACTGGTGATGATGATTACACCGAGACAATCCGCCATTTACTTGTGGCTGCAGATAGATATGCCATTGACAGGCTCAAGTTGATATGCCAAAGCATCCTTGGGAAAAACCTTGCCATGGAGACACTGGCAACTACATTGGCTTTAGCTGATCAGCATAAATGTGACAGCCTTAAGGACGCGTGCATTGAGTTTATTTCGTCTAAGGATGAGATGGATGCTTTGATGGCAACCCAAGGTTACACGAATCTCAAAAGAACTTGCCCTTCTGTCTTGTTAGACGTGTTAGAGAAGGCAAGTAAGTTGCGCAAAACATAGGCAAGCAGCTCATCCAAATCCAAGCCTGTTGACAAGATAATGTAGTCCTGAAGTTATATTACTAGCTGGCTAGTTAGTTTCCTAGGGCAAACTTATGTTTGCTTGAGTCTGTGGGTGGTCACTCTGGGTTATTACTTTGTGTGCACCTTTTGTCAAACTACTGAATAGGGGTCGGCACTTCTAAACCAGGAACCGAACACCGAACCGAATTGACGGGTATGTGTGGTTGATTCAGCTTGGTTTTCTTTTCATCACTCTTTGGTGGTGTTTAATTCAGACATCACCGTGTTGAACTGGTATGGTCTCATCTATTGTAATGCATGAATATTAGATAACAGTGGACTGTCTTTTGTAGACACTTGCTAGCACAAATGACCACTCTTATTTATGATCTGCCACAGAATTATTGGGGGGACATATACATCTGTTTGCTAAACTTTTACCATTTGAGATTCCTTTTCTAGATAACTTCTTCATAAAGATACAACAAATTGGAGGGACATATACATCTGTTTGCTAAACTTTTACCAGTTGAGATTCCTTTTCTAGATAACTTCTTCATACAGATACAACAAATTGATGAATGAATTGAACTAAAAAGCAACTTATCTATTATTAAGTATTATATTGAGATGAATTTCAAGCACTAATAGCTAAACTTGGCTATATCTACCGTAGCAAGGTATGTTTGCTTGTTTTACTGCTGTATTTATACATGCTTTATTATCAATTACAAAGAGTAAGTCGATATAGCAGCTAAGTACTTTTCGTGCTTTACACCACATAGCAACACATATTAACTTTTTATTCTGTTGGAATTTATAAAGGTTGTATAAGCCTGAACAATAATTTTTTACATGAATATTGAGTTCAGAGCTACACATGGGTAAGATAATGCTGCTTCCGTTTTCACATTTACTTTGGTGAGCAAACTTTCATCCTTCAGTAGTGTTGAGTTCTCAAACTGAAAGTCGAGTCATATTTAGCATCACTGGCCTTACAAAACTAAGTGTCTTGAGTATTTTGATTGCACTTATAATTCTATGATCTAGTGTTTTGTCGTGTTTTACCTGAATAAAGTGAAATCTAAACACTTCGCAACATATGGATTGCCATTTTTTCCGCTTTGCACCAGTATTTGCAAGACTTCAAAATTATCAATTGCTTTAGATGTAGGCTTGTTTTACTGCTGTATTTTCTAATAATCTATGTAATTAAGGGATTACACATTGCTTCATTATCATTTGCAAAGAGTCGGTCAGATTAGCATGTAAGTATATTATTCGTGCTTTACAACACCGCCTAGAAACTTTTTTCTGTTGGAATCTAATACAAAGGTCGTATAAGCCTGAACACAAATTTTGAGGAATCTTGAGTTCAAATCTAAACAGGGTAAGATAATGCTGCTTACCCTTTCATATCCTTTGCCGAGGAACGTTTTGCTCTCCAAAAATGTGAAGTTGTAAACTCAAAGTCCAATCACGTTTAGCATGACTGGCTTTACAAAACCAAGTTTCTTGGGTCTTTTATTGCAATTATAATTCAACGATCCAGTGTTTTAATGTTGCTTCTAACCTGAATAAAGTGAAATCTCAACACTCTACGCCATATGGATTGTCACATTTTCTGCTTTGCACTACATTTTGCAGGCCTCGTCATTTTGCACCAGTCTCGGCACAATAATATTGCATTTTGCACCAGTTCCCGCACAATAATATTGCACTCTGCACCATGGCCTTTGTGAAAGAAGTCTGCTATCGTCGATGCATGTCTATTATGGAACGAATTATATACCCATAGATTTCGGCTAAGAATAAGAAAACCATCAACGAACATGTGATAAGTTGTACTTCATTTGGCTCCTTTGTTGTCGAGGTGGCAGATCGTAAGTACATAGGTGGTCATAAGGTGGACAAAGCAGTGGAAGGAGGCTCTGATAATTATAGGCCACTGACATGCAAATTTTGTGTTTCTGACAAGCAATTGCTCGTGGCACGAGCAATAAATAGGATTAAATTTTTTTATCTACTGATATCAAACGGTATGGGTTTCGCACCACAACCCGTCCTCCAAACGGCACCAGTGTGTGCTAAAGAGTAGAGAACGAGAAGAAGGTTTTGGGCAAGACGAGTTCTAATTCATTGCCTCAGAGGTACATGTAGAGAGAGTACCGTTGTGGCTAACAGGAAAACTAACTCCTAGAACTATGCTATACACGGGCACATCATGGGATAATGGCGATAGTCGATAGACTAGGACTAGTCGCGTGTCCCGGACCTCCACGACTATTAGGTCCTTACCACTAGCGAGGTACCAATCGCGTGCCAGAGCCCGCGACTCATAGTCCAATTTGACACGTGAGTGGTAGCCTTTTCCCTACTGGTGGTTCCATGGCGCAGATTCGAGCTCCACCACAAGGATCCATGGAGCTGCATGTTTTCATGGAGGATGAAGGAGGAAAGGGAGAGTTGTGGCTATACCTGGCCATGGGAAGCCCAGCCTGGCCCGGCCCGAAATTCCTGGGCTTGAGCCAGCCCGAGCATGCCTATGGGCCAGGCCTGGACCAAAGATTTAGGCCCGATGTTGCGCTTGGCCGGGTCTGAGCTTGAGAAATGTGCCAAGTAAGGAAGAGGCAAGGCCCGAAGCCTGAAGCCCGAAGCCCGATGGGTATTTGTTGTGATGGGCTGGGCTTGGGCAAAAATTCTAGGCCCAACGGTCGGGCCGGGCCGGGCCGGGCCTGGGCCTGGTTTTTTGCGCCGGGCTTTGTTAGGCCCCGCCCAAACTATGCCCAGGTATAGTTGTGGCCTTGTGGGTGCTCCGCTGGAGTGCATTCGTGGGAGAGAGAATGAAAAGGAAGCGCATGTTTGTGAAACGTCTGTTTAATCAGTTTATAATTTAAGCCTGAAAAATGCTGGCGTCTGGTTAAGAGAATGTTCATATATTTTATTTTGCCAGCCTCTTCTTCTTGAGTTACATGCACCCTACCATTTTGTCCTTCACAGAAGAAGACTTGCTTGCAGCCCTGACTAGTAGTTCACTGAAGGCACTAGATCTTTTTTTTTTCCCAGGTCATGGGGGTTTTGCTATGTTTCAAGCAAAACCAGATCACATATTTTGGCAGTGAAAAGAAAAAGATTACCTGTCTCGGAACATAGTCCATAAAACGGCAGTACTTCTTGGGAAGGCATTTCAATACCCTCTCCAGGAAAATGTGATGACAACATTTTTCATTTCATTTTGGATCCCTCCTACGTCTGAACGTGCCAAGAGGCATGTTGGCCACATTGATCGGCATCTTGCGTAACATGATCTTCAAACATTGCATGAAACAGTATGTGGTTTTTCCATTAAACGGTTAATGAAAGGGAGGGTCGGGCATGGTGATGCTCTCGGGAAGAAATGCACGCCTAGGAGTGATGATTTCAAGCCATGGAGATGTATTGGATGGTATAGTTGACCCTGGGATGGCTGAAGCAATTGTAGTTCGCACTGCTACAGAGTTTGCTCAGACTGAAGGTTTGCCAAAAATCAACCTAGTTCGGAATCTTCAAGCTCAAGGCTGGGATAGGTCTTGCCCCCTTGTTGTTGCAGAAATCCTCTGTTTAGCTAGCCAATTTTCAGTTTTTTCTCTTTCCTTCATGTTAATATGTGTTTGTAACGAAGCAACACATGTTTTAGCTAGGGCTAGTATGTCTTTCCCTATCCCTGTTTGTACCAATGTGGTGCTGGATTTTATCCGGGCCATAGTCTGTAATGATTCTGAAGTTTAACTGAAAGTGTTGTCCGTTTCTTTAAAAAGCCACTCTAAAGGCCCCACAATCAAGGCAGACAAAGCCACTCTAAAGGCCTTCAATAGGTTTCGGTGAGGCATGCTCTAGGCATGCACGACTGGGTCATCCAAAGACTTGGGAGGTCTCAGAATTCTGGACTTGGGCAAATTTTTAGAGGGACTCGGCCTTCAATGGGTATCGTATGAATGGAAGGTGCCACACAAACCCTGAATGGGTCTTGAAAAACGCCGAATCATAAAATCGACATGCAACTTTTCATCGCTGCCATTAGGGTTAGGGGATGGCACGAAGTCCTCCTATTGGTCCTCTGCCTGGCTTGATGGGTGAATGGGTCCTCCCCTAAAGTTTTCAAGACTTCAAGACGAAAGTATAGACCAGTCTGCGATGCTCTTGCCAATAATTTTTTTTGTATCGCTGACCTCTCCATGGATAACTTCACGGCTGAGCGCATGGCTTAATTTGTTCCTTCTTCTCTTGGGTCTTGTTGCTTCTCCTCTTGGGTCTTGTTGCATGATGAGGACTATCATATGGACCCTGCACGCGAATAACGAACCGGTGACATGTTGCAGCTGGTCGACGAAATGCCCAGCCCTGTGTTCGACACGGAAGCCATACAATGCCATTCCTAACCAGGTAATGTCTTTATCAGAATTCTGTGAACGATTCATGCAAATAAGCTTTGACCTAGATAAAATAGCGCCACTGCTCATACAAAACGTAGCATCCATTGATAGGTTGTTTCTGTAGAGTGCATCCATATGCCTGGGAGCCGTATGAAATGGCATATAGGTTCTCCTCTATTAGGCAATGTGCTTCTGTTATGATCATTTAACAACTTTTCAAAGGATTAAATATTTTCAAGCGTATATGCTGCAGCTTTGCACGATCTTCTACTCATTAAAAGAAGATTGTTTTTAAAATACAAATTTACTGTGTTACAAAATAAACTTATTCACCAGTTACTGCAGAAAAATATTGAAATTCTTTGGCAGAAATCCTCGTGATTGGAGTCCTGAATAACAATAGCTGAAGTCTTACATATACAAGATCATCGCCACCCGGGGAAGCTCTTGCGACCCTCCTCTCCTCCTTCCTAACCCTAGCTGCCGTCTTTTGTGGTCCTCCCCATCCCTCCTCCTCCTCTTGCCGCAGTCGGGAGACACCGCCGGGCAAAGTCCACGTGGTGAAGGCGGCGGTGGGGATTTTTTCCGCGAGCACCGACTTCCCTCTCTTTGCAGCGTCGGTGACGATATCGAGTGTTGGCGGTGGCGTGGTGCTGCGGCCTTCCGGCGATGATCCTGGCACGTCGACGATGGAGGTGGAGCTCCTCCGCCCGGGGTCTTGGGCCTCGGTGGTGCTGCGGCTCTGGTACCACAATTATGGGAGCCGGGCTACGACGATGGACTGGCAGTGTGGTGCCGCCACCGCTGGCCTTGGTAGTGGTGGCCTAGTCTCTCGGCCTCGTGGCATTGTCGGGATTGCCGTGACCATGGCTATGGCATTGGCCATGGTCGGTTTGTCGACTTGCCCCACTAGGAGCTAGCCGGTGACGTGGGGGCCTGCTTGCTCAGCTTGAATAAAGGAGGCGGTCCTATGATCACTATCACGCCTTGTTGCCGACCTTCATTGCTTTAGCCGGAGTGTCGAGTTTCGGAAGGCTCCGCCGGCCAACTCCAAGGGACGACATGCTGGAGATTGTCAGATCGGATGGTATTCGGTCGCGCACAACCATATTTTTTCAGCCTGTTTGGTTTCGGAGAGAGCGATGCGTGCCATTGTGGGACATGTCTTTGGTTTCATGGTGAAGTCTGTCGTGGAGAATGGCACGGAAGCTAAGATTTCTGAACTGGTAATGGTGGTTCGAGTCCTGGTGGTGACGAGTTTTGGCTTGGTGATTCGTGACTTGGAGCAGCGACATCGGCAAGTGGGGCCGACATCACGGAAGAAATTTAGAGTCTAAACTTGCAGGGTGAAAACTCAAGGTTTTACCTTAATTGGTTGTGGCAATAGCCATGTTGAATGCATTGTTTTGTGAGGGCAGATTTTCTCCTAGGTGAAAACCTACGATCTATGATCAGGACAATGACAGTGCTTGTGCGTTGTTCCCTTCTTCGAGACATCGCTTTTGGAGGTGGATTTCTGGTGCTATTTTGGTCTGTTGCTACAAGGAACACATCTTGTTTCTCTATATTTTTCTTTTTTCTAGCTATGTGCATCCGTATTGTCATTAGGAACGTTGTTTAAGTGACGGGGTGTAATCGTTATCTTCGTGATATTAATGTATTTCCTTTGTCGGAAAAAAAATCATCGTCACCTTTATCAAGAGAAACTAACACTGCATGAGACTTAAGCATGCCGTATATATAATTTTTTTTACCCAGATTAATATGGACTTCCCACTTTCGATTCTATTGGCCATGCACGAACATGTGTGCTTCAGAAAGGGGATTTTTACGGTAGGAATAAGCAAATATTAACCGTTCACTTAGCAATATCGGATGGTTTATATTGATTGGACTAGGGGAGAAGTATTTTTCCAACTAAGCACAAATTTGGTAGACGGAAAAACAAATCTGTGCCAGGATTAAATCGGATAGTGTCAAATCTAACGAGATCTCAATCGATAGTGCAGAGTAGCGCTGCCTGTAGCCAAAGCTGTGTGTTGTGAACGACTTTTTTTAACCGGAGGTAAAAAATGTTTGCCTCTTCTCGTTAATTAAGAAGAATAAATTTGCCTAGTTAATTACCAGAAAGCCGGGCAAAACAACATGAAAATATGCCAATATTGTATGCATTATGCACTTCGGCCACTCTTGCCACCCACACGGAGCACACACACCGTCTAGAAAAAAGACCACCGTCGAAGTTTCCATCTGGTGCCATTGTTGTAACATCCCAAATTTTAAAACAAAGAAGAAATGCAAATTCCCTTATTCCAAAATTTGGAACCAACAAAAACTTTAATTAAATTATTTTGTGCATAGTGCTCATGCATGAATGTTGTGATATTGCCATGATGTTGGTTTGAAGTATTTGACAATGTTTCTAAAACCATAAACCATGCCTATTTGGATCCCAGAGAAACAAAGAAAAAGAAAAGAAAATAAAAATGGAATTATATATGAGCCTATGGCCATAATTGCAAATCTTAAACTAGGCCATGTTTACCTTGTGTAAATGGTTTGAAAACACTAACAAACTCAAAACAACACCATTTGGTCAAAGAAAAGCAAAACAAATAAAAAGAAAATGAAATATCCATGCACATGTGATAATGGTCATTTTTGACAATTTTAGTCTGGTACCTACTTTGAGCCTCTGTAGTTTTTATTTTCTAAACCAAACCTTCTAATCTTTTTGTCCAGATCTATAGTACACATAAAAGTGAACAACTTGGTGTTGGCCAACCTTGCTGGTTCATTTTCAAATGAATTTAAATAGCAACCAAAGAGGCAACTTTGAAATAGATTCTAGATCATCCCATTTTTGAATTTCGCCAAACCAAATCCAATTTTCAAGCCAATGTCATCAAGAGGTGCCAAACTTTATTTGAATCACACCCATAAAAGATCTTGGCAAAATTTAAATTTAAATCTCTTTCAGCCATTTTATCAAACACCTTATGTGCACAATTTGACAATGAGCATACACTCTAAAATCCAATGGATCTTAGCCTAAACCATCCATGCTTGTGTCATCCCTCACTCCTCCTTGCACCCCCTGGACCATGCCATGCATTGGCACCACTGTTCATGAGAGAAAAATGACCAAACCATGCTCATATCATGCATCATGCCACCCACCATGCCAACCCCCTCTCCTCTCACCTCTGGCCTACCTCGCCTTGTCCTGGAGGTTGACCTTGCTCACCAGATCACGATGGTACAAGCCCCTGGCCAAGGAGAGGCTTGCACTGCCCAGGCCAGGACGTGCCCACGACGCCCAGTGACGCCAGCGCGCGCACGGACACGCCCACGGGCACGCCAGAGCACGAGCTCGCCCCATCGCTGCTGACCTCCTCTCGCTCTCTCCTCTCGCACATGCACTCACTAGGACGCCAGCTACCTCCCAGACATGATCGTTCGAGCCGGAGAGCCCTGTAGCCGTCATCACCGTCGACGACCTCCGCCGCAGTACCGCGCGGACACCGACGTCGCCCGACCGCCTCAGTCCTTCCCCTCTGTTCCGCGACCACCATGACGAACGCAGTGACGCCATGATACGTCCCCTACCCTCGCCCATGCTCCTCCCCCTCTGTAGCACCGTCACCACCACCCACCTGCCGGTGCCCTCCGCTCATCTCCCGCGCCTATAAAACGAGGACGCCCCAGCCTCCATTCTTCACACCACCTTGCTCCCCTCCTTCCTCTCGCTCTCCTCGACCACTTCCTCATCCACATTGCCCCCGGAGCTGCCCCAATTTGGCCGGAGTTCGCCGCGGCAGTAGCCAGAAGGAGGCGACGATTCCGACCACCTCCGTCGCTCCCTCGACCCTCGTTCGCCTCACCTTCGTCTTCCATGCCGATCGCCGCCAACGCCGACCATCGCCGGCCACTGGTGAGCCTCCGACCCCCTAGCTCCGCCACGGATAGGGTTTGCGCCCGTCGTCGACGACGACGAGCCTCAGCCGTCGATCGTGCTTCTAATCCTACGGCTCCCTTTCACTCATACCGTTTCGGGTTTTAATAGTCACTGACGTGTGGGGCCCCCTGTCAGGCAGCCCACGCGTGCGAGACGCGCTGCTGGGCCGGCCAGTTATTCTTTTTCTCTGGCCCGTTTCGTTTCCCGCCTTAGCCCAGAGATTCAAATTCGAATTAATTCATTTATCCTAAATTCCATACTGATGCCCTATTCAAAATTAAATAGAAAAATATCTACTAAGCCAAAATTTATGAAATAAATATTTATGGAAAGCTTATGAAAATATCTATCCAACCCCACTGGTCTCAACCCTTGATTTATTAAAGAACAATTGCAATAAAAATAACAATGCAATACCTTTGCCAAATTCAAACATTTTTATAAAATACCCCCTAATGTATTTTGAGGTGATTCCACCTCTCATAATTCACATTTCAAATACTCTATTTGAATATTTAAAAATATAACATTAGTGTTAACCATGATCATGGGCTAGAGCAAAATAATGGCTATGTGGCCATTTCTAGTCCATTTAGACTACCCCAATTTTATTAATTAAATATTATGAGAGGTATCCTCTCATTTAAATCACCTTTCCAAGTTATTCAATGTGAGGTGATGACATTAGTCTCAATGACCTCATATTTCATTCTTTGAGAATATTAAACCTTTTCCAAAGTAGTATTTAAATTGTATGAGATGTAGTATCTCATTTAAATCATTTTCCCAAATAAATAAATATGAAGTGGTGACTTTGGTCAACATGATCTCATACTTATTATTTGAGGATATTAAATCTTAGTAATGTTCAATGAGAGCAAATTACTTTTCAAAGGAAATAAATAGAAACCCTAGTAAATATTTCAATGAGAGGAAATTATTTTTCAAAAAGAAAACAAAGCCAACCCCAATATTAAAAATGGTGTGATGCTAGATTATCTTGTGTGATCCATTTGAGTGTTAAGTCTATTACTTAAGTATTGTTTGGTGATTGTATACCTCGTATCCGTTTATAGACGCTAGTACCAAAGGCTACGAGGAGGAGGAGGTCTTCTACGAAGAAGAGGAGGAACACTTTGATCACTGTGCCAACCAAGGCAAGCTACTACTAATACAAGATATTACCATGAGCAAGCTACCCTAATGCAAGCTCTATTAGAGCAAGGCACCATTACAATATTATTTTGTGTTTAAGGATTTGTCCAAGCCTAAGTTTTTATCTTGCAATCTTTTACTTTGATTATCAAGGCTTATTTTTATAGTTAACTTTGGTCTAAGTATAGAGCACTACAAGAGCATCAAATTTATCCTAGAGAGCTAGAATGTAGTTAGCACCCCTCATAATTAGTTGCTAGTGCTAAAATTAAAATTGACTACTCTAGATGGGAACATGTGAATCAGATGACTTTGAAAACCTTAGAATGATGAGTCATACTATTGAAAGTTTTGTGGTGCAACCATTCTCGGTAGGTAATGAACCCAATAGACACACATGACAACCAGTAGGTGGTTTTTCACCTGGCCACATCCTTGTGGCCTCCAATACGCGAGGGGTAGGTAGACCACCAGCCCACAACCCACAACTAGGAAAAGGGCTACTAGTGGCACACCACTTTTAGGTACTAGTGCCGCACCATTGGTTAGCCACTACTACTCTACTAGCGCGCCACTACTAAGTGCTAATAGTGGTAGTAGTGGTACACCATCTGAGGCGCGACGGCGGCATCATTATCGGCGAGGCACCCTGCGGTTCTTCCTCATCACCGGTAAAGAGGGAGGCGGCACTAAAGAAGGAGGCACACTCACCGCCGCGTGGCCACCTACACCTCAGTCGCTGCTGGGCATCGGTTCTATCGTCGCCGCCACCGCAACTAGAGAAGAAATGGTGGGAGGTAGAGCTAGAGACGCAGGCGGCCTACCGCGGCGCTGACGACCCAGAGGACGCGTTGGGGAATCATATGTTGGTGCACCGGTTGATAGACAAAGACGTGTCGGCGGCGACGCAACGACAGGAGGTGTGGTGGTCGGCGTTGGACAACAAACAACGACATCGATCTTGACGCCCCTTCACCGGCATTGACACCCGCACCATCAACGCCGGTAAAGAAGGACACCGAAGAGACCAGCGACTTCGAGTTTGGCTCTTCCTCCGAAGGACGATGATGACGGCGCCGACAGCCTCAACTTCAGCTCGTTCGACCGCCATCAGTAGATTATAATTTACTGTTTTTAGTTTATATTTGTCAAACTTTGTACAAATTCTAATGAAAACCAACAAATTTTAAGTTCAATTTTTTTAAGTTGCTATTGGGATCGCCCGTTCAGGGTCGTCTAACCTCTCCCCAAATTGGAGAGTAGGTGTCAGCCCCCCCCCCCCATATCGCGTTGCCGGTGCACCTGCCGGCGCCTATTTTGGGAGTGCCGGTGGAGATGCTCTAACAAAGGGAACTGGACCAATGTTTAAAGGGAGTTTCTAAATCTCGGTTAAAAATAATTTTTCTCATAGTGCGAAATTTATTTTTTTCGAAATGGGAGCATCGCCCCAGCCTCTGCATCCAAAGGATGCACACAACTTTTCTTTATTAAATTATTTGCAAAGCCTTACAAGGGAGATACAAAGATCAACTCGAAGCCACCTTTCCAGCGACAACTCGCTATGCCTACAAGAGCGATGAAGGGGGTGACCATGAACAGGGCCATTACCCTGACAATACACCAACACACATCATCTAAAACTGAATGCATTCCCAAGCCGCCCATTGACAGGTGAAAAGCACAGCCACCGGACCCTGAGCGCACGCCGCACATGCCACAAATCGCTACCGCCGTCTTCCTCGCACCCATCTTCAAGAGGGATAAACGCATTGAGCTTGCCAGACCTGCCGTCGATGTCACCATGACGCCAGACAGCTCCACCATCCTGCACGCGTCCATCATCCCGCCCTGTCTTCAATACCCTTCAGCTCCACGCCGCCAAGAATCATCGACGTCAATGTGGTAGATGAACACCACTCCACCAAGATCCACCTCCATCCAGCCACTGCTCCAAAAACGATGCCCCAAGAGGTAGAAGGACGCAGGAAGCATCGTCATCGTCCGATCCGGGCGACCCGGATCTAGGGTTTCTGATACGGGGTGGATTTTGGACACCTCCTCCTCAAGACCGACAAGCCCTCCTCGTGGCCCAATGACACGAGCTCGAGCCAAAGCTATACACCAAGAGGTGAATTCACTCCTTTCCACGTATACATTTGATACCTCATTGGATGGCATACTACTTCATGCAAATACGCTATATGCAATTAGGTACATCGATCAAGACGCAAGCCATGGAGACCAAGCCGACGGAGAGGGAGCTGAAGATGGAGAAGATGGAGACCCAGCGCTCCAGCCGGAAGTACCGCCCCCCAGGACCGGAACTTTCGTCCAGATGCCTCCCAGATGTCGTCCAGCGCCCAGGAAAGAGGATCCAGCCGGAACTTCCTCCCCCAAGGACCGGAACTTCCTCCCCCAAGGACCAGAACTTCCTCCCCCAAGGACCAGAACTTCCGCCCACCGGAACTTCCGCTCAAGTTCCGCTCCAGTTCCGGAAACGCGCCAAAACGCCCCGGATGTTACTGCAAGCAAATCGGTCGTTTTCGGAACTAGGCCGGAAGTTGGCCGGAAGTACCGCCCCGACCAGAACTTCCACCTACGAAGACCGGAACTTCCGCCCGACCGGAAATTCCACACCCTGAGGCTGGAACTTCCGCATGCACGACTTTCAGCCCAAAACTGCACGTTTCAGCATGTAACTTATGTTGGAGATATGCCCAAGAGGCAATAATAAAAGTGGTTATTATATATCTTTATGTTTATGATAAATGTTTATATACCATGCTATAATTGTATTAACCGAAACATTGATACATGTGTGATATGTAAACAACAAAGAGTCCCTAGTAAGCCTCTTAACTAGCTTGTTGATTAATAGATGATTAGTTTCATAATCATGAACATTGGATGTTATTAATAACAAGATTATATCATTATATGAATGATGTAATGGACACACCCAATTAAGCATAGCATAAGATCACGTCATTAAGTTATTTGCTATAAGCTTTCGTTACATAGTTACCTAGTCCTTATGACCATGAGATCATGTAAATCACTTATACCGGAAAGGTACTTTGATTACATCAAACGCCACTGCGTAAATGGGTGGTTATAAAGGTGGGATTAAGTATCCGGAAAGTATAAGTTGAGGCATATGGATCAACAGTGGGATTTGTCCATCCCGATGACGGATAGATATACTCTGGGCCCTCTCGGTGGAATGTCATCTAATGTCTTGCAAGCATATGAATAAGTTCATAAGAGACCACATACCACGGTACGAGTAAAGAGTACTTGTCATGAGACGAGGTTGAACAAGGTATAGTGTGATACCGATGATCAAACCTCGGACAAGTAAAATATCGCGTGACAAAGGGAATTGGTATCATATGTGAATGGTTCATTCGATCACTAAAGTCATCGTTGAATATGTGGGAGCCATTATGGATCTCCAGATCCCACTATTGGTTATTGGTCGGAGTGAGTACTCAACCATGTCCGCATAGTTCGCGAACCGTAGGGTGACACACTTAAAGTTGGATGTTGAAATGGTAGAACTTGAATATGGAATGGAGTTCGAATATTTGTTCGGAGTCCCGGATAAGATCCCGGACATCACGAGGAGTTCCGGAATGGTCCGGAGAATAAGATTCATATATAGGATGTCATTTTATATGAATTAAAATGATTCGGAAGGTTGTATGGAAGGTTCTAGAAGGTTCTAGAAAAGTCCGGAAGAAACCACCAAGGAAGGTGGAGTCCACATGGGACTCCACCTCCATGGCCGGCCAACCCTAGTGGGGGTGGAGTCCCAAGTGGACTCCCCCTTAGGGGGCCGGCCACCCCCCCATATGGGAGGTGGAACTCCCACCTCTAGTGGGAGTCCTAGCTTGGGAAGGTTTCCCACCATATGGAAGGTTTTTGGTTCGGGTCTTATTCGAAGACTTGGAGACCAACACTTGGGGTTCCACCTATATAATGAGGGGCCAAGGGGAGGGGGACATAGGCATCCCCAATGGGCCTGCCAAAGATGGTACCCGGGGTTTACTAAAGGCCCAGGACTCGAAGAATAAGAAGACTTGGAAGCCCATTTAGTGTTAAGGAAAGATAGTTTGTATTAGGAAAGATAGAGATTTGTAATCTTACGGGTTGGGTACGAAACCCTCCCGAACTCTGTAACTTGTGTATTACGAAACCCTCGGCTCCACCCTCTATATAAGGGGGAGTCGAGGGACAAAGAAAGGATCGAATCTATTGTCAACATAACCCTAGTTTTCACAATCGTCGAGTACTTTTCGGCTGAAACCTTCGAGATCTACTTGCCCTCTACTTCTAGCAAAACCCTAGTCTACAATCTGTAGGCATTGACAAATTAATCCTTTGTCAATTGGCGCCGTCTGTGGGAATTAGAGGTTGCAAGGAGCTGATCTCGATGGCACGTCCAGAATCGTCGACTTCGTCGGTGGCGAGCAATGCGATGGATCGAGGTAACCAGGGAAAAACTGATCTAGTCGATTTTATTCCTCACCCGCCCTCCCGTGTGGATGCATGTGCCTATCTGGAGGAGCCCATCGTCATGACATTCGGAGAATTCCGATTTGGCGTCAACAAGGAAGGATCCTACCGTCTCGAAGTTCCGATCTCGTCGGAATTTTCAGCGGTCGATTCTGACTTTTCGTCGAGTGACGAGGAGTTTTCGTCGCCACGCTTCATCGACACCAAGGCAAACGGAAAGCTCGCCAAGATCTTCAGCGACACATCTTTCGAGTCGTCTGCGGACTCCTTTATAAGCAGCGATTCCGACAGCATCGACAGCTTCAACTTCATCGACAAATCTGCTACCATCGGAAAGGTCTTCACCAATCTATATGATGGTGTCACCAATCCTGACAAAAATCAATACGCAAAATACCATCAGATCTATGCGATAGAAGAGGCAGGCCGATCAGAACCAGAAACGTCAGAGGCTTTCGATGATTTGGGAAATCCATACATCGATCCCGCTGATCTCAGAAAAGGCTTAGGCACTAAATATGCTGGGTCTTCAACTCGCGCAAAAGTCCAACTCCCGCAAGCAGCGTGGGATAGGGCCGCAAGAGCCATGGATGGTTTAGAACCAATGACCACCACTGCTACTGTGCAAGAACTACAAGCATATCAATATAGACTTGCTCGCGTAAGTAGAGAGTTGGAAAAACAGACAACATCCTTGAATAGGAGAAAAGAGGCAGCTTCCGCGTCCAGCAGGCGTCCAGAGCTCAGTCGACAATCAGAAACTTCGGCGGATAGCCATAGAGAGGCTCGAAGGAGATCGAGATCTCGGCTGCAAAATATACCCGAAGAAGAGAGAGGAAACCTAATTCAAAATCTCGACATGTCCTTCATGACGATCGATGAAAGGGGAAATATCATCCCGAAAACGCCAGAAGCAGGTTACATGGCAACGCAAGCTTACATCCTCGCGTCCAGACCACCTCCTGGGGATCCGAGAGAACCATTGTTCAATATGGCAATGGCTGGAGTAGGAGTTATGGGAACAAGTGGGAGACTGTTGGAGATATGCCCAAGAGGCAATAATAAAAGTGGTTATTATATATCTTTATGTTTATGATAAAAGTTTATATACCATGCTATAATTGTATTAACCGAAACATTGATACATGTGTGTTATGTAAACAACAATGAGTCCCTAGTAAGCCTCTTAACTAGCTTGTTGATTAATAGATGATTAGTTTCATAATCATGAACATTGGATGTTATTAATAACAAGGTTATATCATTATATGAATGATGTAATGGACACACCCATTTAAGCGTAGCATAAGATCACGTCATTAAGTTATTTGCTATAAGCTTTCGATACATAGTTACCTAGTCCTTATGACCATGAGATCATGTAAATCACTTATACCGGAAAGGTACTTTGATTACATCAAACGCCACTGCGTAAATGGGTGGTTATAAAGGTGGGATTAAGTATCCGGAAAGTATGAGTTGAGGCATATGGCACTACAAGAAAAGTTTCCATGGCCGACGAAGTTGAAGTCGCGCCGTGGTTGCTGGTGTACCATGGCCGACGATTTTGGTCCCTCCGTGGTGCATGTCAAAACTTTTTTTTTCTCGTTTTTGAGGCCACCTAGCCCGACGAAAGCGGCCAAAACGTGGCGTATGGTGGCCCGGGACGTGGTGCATCTCGAAATCTCGGGTTCGCCGGCCGAGTCAACGCAAATCCGCACCGCCGAGGGATGTAGGGCCCAGATGGCAGCCTCTCTGGCATTGTTTTTTTCTAGATCGCGCCATCTCGTTCAACGTTCTCCGATCGAGCCGTTTACGATGCAGGATCATGGGTCCCGCATGTCATCCTCTATGAACCAAAATTCTTTCTATTCTTGGATTTTTTGACCCCCTGATTTCTGGCTACTTCCTTTTCTTTTGATCCCTTGCCGCCTTGGAAACGTTGAGACCGCTGCTAAATGGGACCCGCATGTCATCCTCTATGTGCAATCAACTTTCTTTTCTTGAGTTTTTTTGGCACCTCAAATTTGGTCACTTGCCTTTTTCTTTCGATCCCCGCCGCCTCTCAAACGGTGATACCGCTGCTGCTAATAACCCGCATGTCATCCTCTATGTACTATAAAACTTTCTTTTCTGAATTATTTTTGGCACCTCATATTTGGTCACTTACCTTTTTCTTTCGATCCCCTGCCGCCTCTCAAACGGTGATACCGCTGCTGCTAAATGGGACCCGCATGTCATCCTCTATGTACTATAAAACTTTCTTTTCTTGGATTTTTTTGGCACCTCATATTTGGTCACTTGACTTTTTCTTTCGATCACCTGCTGCCTCAAACGGTGATACCGCTGCTGCTAAATGGGACCCGCATGTCATCCTCTATGTACTATAAAACTTTCTTTTCTTGGATTTTTTGGCACCTCATATTTGGTCACTTGACTTTTTCTTTCGATCACCTGCTCAAACAGTGATACCGCTATCGCTAAATGGGACCCGCATGTCATCCTATATGTACTATAAAACTTTCTTTTCTTGGATTTTTTTGGCACCTCATATTTGGTCACTTGACTTTTTCTTTCGATCACCGCCTCTCAAACTGATACCGCTGCTGCTAAATGGGACCCGCATGTCATCCTCTATGTACTATAAAACTTTCTTTTCTTGGATTTTTTTGGCACCTCATATTTGGTCACTTGACTTTTCTCTTTCGATCCCTCGCCTCTCAAATGTTGATACCGCGTCTAAATGGGACCCGTATGTCATCCTCTATGTACTATAAAACTTTCTTTTCTTGAATTATTTTTGGCTCCTGATATTTTTTCACTTGCCTTTTTCTTTCGATCTCATGCCACGTTTGAAATGTTGAGGAACCTGCAGCTCATGGGACCCGCATGTCATCCTCTATGTACTATAAAAGTTCATTTTCTTGGTTTTTTTTCACCATCTGATTTTTGGCAATTTCTTTTTTCTTTTGATCCCCTGCCGCCTCTCAAACGCTGATACCGCTGCTGCTAAATGGGACCCGCATGTCATCCTCTATGTACTATAAAACTTTCTTTTCTTGAATTATTTTTGGCTCCTCATATTTGGTCACTTGCCTTTTTCTTTCGATCTCATGCCAAGTTTGAAACGTTGAGGAACCTGCTGGCTCATGGGACCCGCATGTCATCCTCTATGTACTATAAAAGTTTATTTTCTTTATTTTTTTTCACCCTCTGATTTTTGGCTATTTCCTTTTTCTTTTGATCCCCTGCCGCCTTGGAAACGTATGGTAAGCTGCTGACTCATGGGACCCGCATGTCATCCTCTATGTACTATAAAACTTTCTTTTTTTGGATTATTTTTGGCACCTCATATTTGGTCACTTGACTTTTTCTTTCGATCCCCGCCGCCTCTCAAACGGTGAGACCGCTGCAGCTAAATGGGACCCGCATGTCATCCTCTATGAGCAATCAACTTTCTTTTCTTGGAGTTTTTTTTGGCACCTCATATTTGGTCACTTGCCTTTTTCTTTCGATCTCATGCCACGTTTGAAACGTTGAGTAAGCTGTTGGTTCAAGGGACCCGCATGTCATCCTCTATGTCCATCAAGTTTCTTTTCTTGGATTTTTTTTCACCCCCTAATTACTAGCTACTTTCTTTTTCTTTTGATCTCAAGCCGCATTACAAACATTGAGACCGCTGCTGCAAAATGGGACCCACATGTCATCCTCTATGTACAATAAATCTTGGATTATTTTTGGCTCCTGATATTTGGTCACTTGCCTTTTTCTTTCGATCTCATGCCGCCTTTGAAACGTTGAGTAAGCTGCTGGCTCATGGGTCCCGCATGTCATCCTCTACGAACAATAAAAGTTTCCTTTATTGGAGTTATTTTTGACCCCTAATTTCTGGCTATTTGCCTTTTTCTTTTGATCCCCTGCCCCCGTTGAAACGATGAGGACGCTGTTGGCAGGTCGGTCCCACATGTCATCCTCTATGAACAATAAAAGTTTCCTTTGGTGGATTTATTTTTGACCCCTAAATAATTTCTGGCTATTTCCTTTATTTTTCTTTTGATCCCCTGCCGCCTTGGAAACGTTTGAGAATGCTGCTGCCTCATGGGTCCCGCATGTCATCCTCTCAGAATGATAAATGTTTTCTTTTCTTGGATTTTGTTACCAACTGACTTTTGGTTTTTTATTTTATTTTCGATCCCCTGCCGCCTTTGAAACGTTGACGACGCTGCTGGCTCATGGGTCCCCGATGTCAGCCTCCCCGTACAAGAAACATGTGATATCTTGATTATTTCGCTCTGAGCTATTGCAAACGGATAAATTAAATCTTTATTTTTACATAAACAAACTTATATGTTGAGTGTCCTTGTTTTTTGTTTTTGCGAAGCATAGGACTTTCCTGTTTTTTTAGAAAAATCCGAACTTTCCTGTTTTGGAGTGGGCTGAAATTGTACGAGACAAAAGGCCCAGCAGGATAGTTCGAAGGCCCAGATGTCCAGATGCAGCCCAATTGAAATCTTTCTTTTCTTGGATTTTTTCACCCCCTGATTTCTGGCTACTTCATTTTTCTTTTGGTCCTGTGCCGCCTTGGAAACGTTGAGACCGCTGCTGCAAAATGGGACCCACATGTCATCCTCTATGTAACATAAAGTTTCTTTTCTTGGATTATTTTTGGCTCTTGATATTTGGTCACTTTCCTTTTTCTTTCGATCTCATGCCACGTTTGAAACGTTGAGGAACCTGCTGGCTCATGGGACCCGCATGTCATCCTCTATGTACAATAAAAGTTTCTTTTCTTGGATTTTTTTCACCATCTGATTTTTGGCTATTTCCTTTTTCTTTTGATCCCCTGCCGGCCTGCCGCCTTTGAAACGCTGAGTAAGCTGCAGGCTCATAGGTCCGACATGTCAGCCTGTATGAACGATAAAGCTTTCCTTTCTTGGAGTTTTTTTACCCCCTAATTTCTGGCTATTTTCTTTTTCTTTTGATCTCAAGCCGCATTTGAAACGTTGAGACCGCTGCTGCTAAATGGGACCCGCATGTCATCCTCTATGTACAATAAAGTTTCTTTTTTTCTTGGATTATCTTTAGCTCCTGATATTTTGTCACTTGCGTTTTTCTTTCGATCTCATGCCGCCTTTGAAACGTTGAGTAAGCTGCTGAATCATGGGTCCCGCATGTCATCCTCTACGAACAATAAAAGTTTCCTTTTTTGGAGTTATTTTTGACCCCTAATGTCTGGCTATTTGCCTTTTTCTTTTGATCTCCTGCCCCCTTTGAAACGATGAGGATGCTGTTGGCACGTCGGTCCCACATGTCATCCTCTATGAACAATAAAAGTTTCTTTTGATGGATTTATTTTGAACCCCTAATTAATTTCTGGATATTTCCTTTTTTTCTTTTGATCCCCTGCCGCCTTGGAATCGTTGAGGATGCTGCTGCCTCATGGGTCCCGCATGTCATCCTCTCAGAACGGTAAATGTTTCTTTTCTTGGATTTTGTTTACCAAATGATTTTTGGCTTATTTTATCTTTCGATCTCGTGCCGCCATTAAAACGTTGAGGACGCTGCTGGCTCAGAGGTCCCACATGTCAGCCTCTATGAACAATAAACCTTTCCTTTGTTTGATTTATTATTGACCCATAATTTCTGGCTATTTGCCTTTTTCTTTCGATCTCATGCCGCCTCTGAAACGTTGAGACGCTGCTGGCTCATGGGTCCCACATGTCAGCCTCTATGAACAGTCAAAGTTTCCTTTGTTTGATTTTTTTTACCCTAATTACTGGCTATTTGCCTTTTTTTTATCCCCTGCCGCCTTTGAAACTAAGAGGACGCTGCTGGCCCATGGGTCCCACATCTCAGCCTCTCTGAACGATAAACCTTTCCTTTCTTTTTTTTCGATCCCGTGCCGCCTTGGAAACGGTGAGACGGCTCCTGCAAAACGGGACCCATATGTCATCCTCTATGTACAATAAATTTCTTTCCTTGGATTATTTTTGGCACCTGATATATGGTCACTTGCCTTTTTTTCGATCCCCTGCCGCCTTTGAAACGTTGAGGACGCTGCTCGCTCGTGGGTCCCATATGTCAGCCTCTAGGAACAATAAACATTTCGTTTCTTGGATTTATTTTTGACCGCTGATTTCTGGCAACTTTGCTTTTTCTTTCGATCCCCTGCCGCCTTTGTTAAAGTTGAGGACGCTGCTGCAAAATGCGTCCCACATGTCAGCTTCTCTGTACGATAATTGTTTCCTCTCTTTGATTTTTTTTCCACTGCTGGCCAATGGGTCCCCGATGTCAGCCTCTATGTACAAGAAATATGTGAATTCTCGATATATTTTAAGCCGAGATATGTAGGATGCTTTTTTTTCGATCCCTTCTGTTTGTTTTTACCTTCAAATGTTGAGGGACGCTACTGGCAAATGGGTCCTGCTCTAGCATTCTCAACTGAAGGAAAAACTGAAATATTGCCTATTCATTTGTTTTTCGTACTCCATGCATCTAATCCATACTAATTGTTGATCCGGGTTTTAGTTCAACTTAATTAGATCAAATTTGATCTACGAGGGAGTATGTAATATATTTTGGGTTCACAACACTGCACTTGTTAACAACAATCTGATGAAGAGGTTTGTCATTTTTTTAAAACTACAAATACACTCTAAGATCTTGCACACTAATAGAATAAATCTTGGAACTTTATATAATTAATGACAATTTTGAAATCGACTATATGAATATATCAAAATATAGAGCCCATGTAGATGCGCATACTGGCTATGCGCATTTAAAAAGAATCATAATCATAATTGATACGAAATAAAAATAACTTTATATGTAGAATCTCGGTTTCTAGAGGGCCAATCATAGGATATCCGTGTTTAAATTAGGAAGGGCCCCAATGGCATGAGTCGGAGGCCCATTAAGTGTTTTTGGAATGTTATCAGCGAAGTAAGCAGGCTGACAGCAATCACCATGTACATGGCCGGCGGCAGCCCAAAAGTACAAACAATTGGCCCATGCAGGGAAGGTAGTACTTTTTTTTATTGGGAAGGTTGTCTGGCTAACCCAAAAAAAAAGTGGTGCTACATGGGGTAATACTTGAACCCGGAATGAGATCGAGTGCCTTGATGAAGGCGAGGCACACATAAATAGTACTCCGTACCATGCCTTGCCCCTCCCTTTCAACCGTTGGATAAAAAATAATTAGACAGATGACTATTAACTAGTAACTGCTACAGTACCAACCAATGTACATGACATGTGCTACAGTACGTCGTCCACAGTGCATGTGCTTTAGAACCATGAACAGTACATATGCTACATGCTACAGTACTTTGATCTTAGCTATCTATTTTCAATCCAACGGCCAAATCTACAAGTCACCGTACTGTTCATCTGTGCCTTGCTTATGTCAAGGCACTGGATCCTGGACACTTGAACCCATGATCGTTGCTGAGGGTTGCCTATTTGCGCATAATATGTTTTGTCAGCGGTCACTTCACTAGTTTGTGCAAAACATATCCAGCGCAGGATTCAAAAAAACATCACGTTTTTTTCTTTACGTAAACAACAAAACATCTCATGTTCATCACAATCCAGCCAACATAAGCACATAATAATTAATAGTACAACTAGAGAGCTGTACACATAAATAAGGTTTGTCAAGCTTCATGCACTAGCCAACGCAACCAAAAGTCCGAACTAATGGAAAGGGCTAGGCAATCCAATTATACATTTCAACATCCCCCCTCACATGTGACCACAATCCAGTAATGGTACCATCATGTTCACCACAATGCATCATTAAAGAGAGCAGTATACTATTATAGACCAGCTCTCTCTAAAGAACATTTGTAAGACAACTTAATACAGCTGTGATTGATATTGTTGCCCCAGCGATGGGTGATAACCTGAACACCATATAACCTTCTCACAGCAATTGTAACCAAATATGAGCACCTGCAATGATTTGGTGTCAAGCTTCTTGAAGGTCAGGAGGTATCCTACCTTCAAGTCATGTGCTTTGACAAACTCTGGCCATCCTTTGTCCATTAAAACATTGCCATCTTGTTGCTTCAGGTCCACAATCCAGGTGCATGCAGTGGACATCTTCAGGTTGATGGACTCTGGACACCCACCGTAAAACCAGGGTAGAACACGACTGGGGATGGAAATCACCTCTAACTCCGATGTACATAGTACCTTGCAGAAGCTGTCAGGGGTATTCTCCTCATCGATGCGCCCAAACACCTTGCACACTGGGGCTGGCTCTACAGATGTCTCCTTCCATGATAAGCTCTCTCCAAGCTTGAGCTTCTTGTTTGAACACTGCAAAAAAGAGGCCTCAATTAGATAATGCCTCTAGCTTCTGACCGTAATTCCAAGCAAATGCATAATCAAAGGCACCTAGCAAACTCAGCGGATCATTGTTCTTATCAAACACACAGTCTGAACAATAAGCTTCTGAATCTAGCTAGGCTGATATGTACAACCTTGTATCATCAAATTATTCAGCATAGTGTATCATTGTATCGCAGAAGCCAAATCGATATAAATAGTAGCTATGAGAATAGAAATCAAGCTAGCATGAGCCATGCATGCTTGCTGGCTATGTCTAGCATCAGAATAATGCATCTGCAGTTCATCATCCGCCAGTACAGATTGACCAAGCAAACAAAAAAAAATCAGCGTCGGCCTAAAGAGTCCACAAGCCAGACATGCATGCTCGGTGTCCTCATATGTGATCATCGGCCGTGGATTGACCAATAGCATATTTGAACGATTATTACTGCACACATTAGATCCAGTCCCAACATAGCTAGCATGGGTGCATGTGTAACCCGAGTCTTTACCAGAGGATTAATATATACACTGGCTGAGAGAAGTACTGTATATCAAACAATGCTAAGCAACCGGCAATACAGCTTAGATATAATAAAGATGTGACCGGCAACGCTAGTGATTCGGGGGAAACATACCGCCATTGCAGCCATGGACCGAGAGAATCGGGGATGCCGCGCCGCCTTAGTGGAGTTTTTAGATGCGACGTCGCCGCATCCGTAGAGGACGGAGTCCAAGCCGCGTAGTCCGAGCGGTGGTGGACGCCGGTGGTGTAGAGAGAGGACTCAGGGGAGATGGACGGCGAGGGATCTGGGGAGATCTGAAGTTCTGAACATGAGGGGGCTGTGAGAAACTGAGAATGATACATCAGCAATCAGCAAGGGAATAAATGCGCGTGTCCCCCGGTCAAAAAAAATGCGCGTGTCTAGGAGGAACGAAGCCAGGTACGCAGGAATCCACACACAAAACTTCACCCGGCGGGTCACTGGGCTTTATCAGTATCTGGTGGGGTCCGGACCTACAGACCAGTGAGACATGTCGTGTGGGTTATGATCCGTTCAGTGTGCACACAGAAATTGCATTCAGAGCTCAGGGCTTCAGGCTACGTTGTACTATACAGTAATATATCCATTTCTTTTGGTAAAATGAAAACGATACTCCATCTGATCCTCATTACATGATGATAAAATGGATGTCTCTACAACTAATATGTGTCTAGATACATCTATATGAGAGCGTCTGTGTTTGTACTGTGTATCTAAAAAAAATATGGATCGGAGGGAGCATTAAGAGGTGTCCAAAAAAAACTGCAAACAAACATGGATGTAAGCAGTTGAGTATTAAACCAGTGCGTGAAATACCTTTATATCTCGACCATGTAACAATGAATATGAGAAGTTTTTGGGGTTTGACCATCTGCACTTGTGTTTGCTACAATCAGATCAAAAAATTGGTCACTTTTACACTTTCTAAAATAAAATGTATTTTTCCCTGAGATTTTACAAGTTCGTACAAGATAGCATTGACTACATCTGGGATATATCACATTTACACTTACAAATCTATGAATATTTCAAAATATTGAGCTCCGTGTACCTACATATAATACAAATCATCAGACCGCACATTGAAACTACCGCAGCATATCACAGTAAATTAAAATAAAATAAAACAAGTCTAACATATACTATATTAGCTAATTAACAAAGTCTCATCACAGTGTATCTGATCCCCAGTTCAGCTTAATACAAAAACCAAGTTCAGCTTGAACATCAGCAGGGGAGTAACCCAGGTCCAAAAGCAGCATCTAGTTAATTCAATAAAATATTGAGGTTATTCTGATCCCCTCTTCCTAAAAACACTGCAGATCATGCATGCAACTAAGGGTGATCAGCACAAAATATTATCCTCTGGGTGGAGGTGTTACTGTCGTAGATCAACACATTCATCAAGGAAGTGTCTTTCACCTCGAAGACGAGAAGGTCATCAAGCTGCAGTTCATGCGCCTCTGCAAACCCGAACCAACCATCCTTCAAGACCAGTTCACCCTGGTACTCATCGATGTGCACATACCAGGCGCAGCCTACGCTGGTCTTGAGCTTGATAGGCCTGGGAAGAATCCCTTTCAGACATTGCTTGAATTCTCTGGGGATGACCAACATATACATGTCATCGTTGCCGTCCAGTTGCACATAGAAGCGCGAGGGCTGAGGAGGGTCCGCCGAGTGACCAACCCGTTTAGGGCGGCCTTTCCCTCGCCCTTTTAATATACAACGTTGAATTGCTGCATCACGCCTGCCCGTCACCTTTGGCTTTTTGGCTAGTGAATTTCTTTGAATTCTGAACTCGGGGCGGTGCAGAGGACATGTACAATCGACAGTCCTAAGACGTAGTTGCTCATTGACGTTGGAGCGAGTTTGCTTCTGCATCTAGTTAAGCACGGTATATATCAATCAACAGCATATAAATCAGAACGTAGCATACATGGAGAAAATGCATCTAGCTATCTCTTTAATTAGTTTGCACAAAATCTAGCAGCAGCAAGACAATTTGATTTTACAGGTACTGAGCAAGCTTTCAGACTTTCTGAAACAGGTAACATGGAGCATATATTTGTATGTTCAGACTGCGAAACCCTGCTCTGTGATGGATAATATTACTAAACATCTTTTTTTGCCAGAACTAGTACTTAACATCTACTGTTTCCCGTCATTAAAAAAAATTTGCAGAAGAATACTACGGTTTCCCGTCATTAAATTTTAAAGAAAAAAGAACTTGTTTAAGATCCCAACTATCATTGACTACTTACACCTGCATCCTAGTGAGTTCAGGACAACTTACAGCATCTTTTGGTGGTGCCGCCACCGGAGAAGACCGTGCCGCGGGGGTTGGGGTCGGCGCAGCCGGAGAAGCTGGTGCCGCCGCCAGGGAAATCAGTGCCGAGCCAGATGGTGCTTCCAGCGGAGAAGAAAGTACCGCGAGAGATGGAACCGACGCTGCCAAAGGGTAAGAAACGGATGTACTCGTAGATCCTTCTCTAGTCACGATCTGGATAGAAGAGACTGGACGTCCATCAAGCTGCTGGAGGATGCGGTGGATCAAATCGGCTGAGTTCAGGAAATATCGGTGATGTTCATCTGTGTCGGCGAAGCAGCTGCCGGTGGAAGGAGGAGGCGAGCCGTTCATGGCAGTCATTAGTGTAAAAGAGGAGAAGTGGGTGGGAGTATGGGTGGGAGAGAGAGGGTTCGGGACTGAAGTAATTGTAGTCTGCTCTCTCTTTTTTACAAGCATGCGTCCTCAGGCTGATATTTTTTTTAGATACGTACTCAGGCTGCTTTGTCAAACCAGGGCCTCAATGAAGCTAATAGCACGCTATAGCATATCTAGAGGGTCCACGCTTAGTAATTTTGCTCGCTGTGGCGCTATTTGCGAAACAGCATGCTATATCGCCCTAAAACTTCATAGCGTTAGCGCGCTATTTTTTTCAGGCAAGTTGCTTTCACTTTTTCGTGGTGATGAACTAATCTGTTGGTTCCACTTCTAAATCAGAAAATAATATCGCTAATGCTAATTTTTTTAATAAATAATTTATACTATGTTGTTGCCTTGTGAAATGTTGATGTTAGCCTTCTAATATACTTGAGATCTATTTCTATATGTGGTTATGTATGTATGATTCAGTCACTTTTGGACTATATATATCTATTCGTTCTAGTAAAATTATTTATTTTTAGGCTATATTTAGTATTATTTTGAAAATGCTATTTAAAATATACCACACTATTACCACGATATAGCGTCCATATCGTTTGAAGGTGGCTGCCGCTAATTCATTTAGCACGCTATTTTAAACCTTGGTTAAGACGCGTTTGGCGGCCTGCATCCAGGCTGGTGGGGAAATACCGTACCCAAGTGCTTAAAAGATTGCATCTTTTAGCTGGAAAACATTAGGGCATGTCCAACACAGGCGCTACTGCAAGGGCGCTAGGAATTATTTCCTCGTCGTTTGGCGGTTGGAGAGGCTAATCCCAGCGGTAGTCCTAGCGTCGACGCAAAAGAAAGCAGGGGCGTGAAACTCTTTTCACCTGTCCTAGCTAAAGCACCGGAACCAACAGGAAGTCAGTCTGTCATCAGCAATTAGCGCTGCAAGGAGAGTACCTGGAGGATTTTACAATCTTTTGACATTCATTTGTTCTCTATTAGCGCCATATAGTATATAGCATTGTAATGCCCTTATACTCCTCTCAACATTAAAAAAAGGTGTGCATATACTAATAACAGTTGCTGAAATGAAACTAAAAATAAACAGACATGCACGGTTTACGAAGGATGGAAATACAGAGTTCATCACCATCCGTTTTAAATTATAAGATTAGATTACTTCAATGTGGGTTTACATACGCACTAAAATGAGTAAACAGACACACTGAAATGGGTCCAGGTATATAAGATTCAGAAAAAAGGAAGAGCATCTTAAGATACAGAACAGGTTACTAAATTGTTCAAACATATCGTACAAAAAAGATTATTTGCTCCAGAAAGATTCATGGCTCAGTTTAGGGTTGCATCAACATGCGGATATTTTTCAGACTAGGCTTAAACCACATTGTCGCCTGTCGGGGAAATCCCCAACCATCTTCTGGAAGGGTGATAACTCCCATGAGCTCATTTTCCCCTTGCTGCAGGTTACAACGACAAATACAACTAAATGCTGGTTCCCGAAATGCATAGTACGCGATGTACACACAATTTGACCTCATGAATGGAGTCAATGTTCCATCAGGAGCATTGCCATCATTTATCTTCAGGTTCAATGGATAATTCAGTCCAATGAACAGAGAGTGTGTGCCAAGGCTGTCAACTCGACTCCAATTGGGTCCAATCAGGGATAGATCTTTCTCAAAAACATGTATGACAGGGGCAGGACACTCCCGCAGGATAAGGCCATTACCATGATGCAGAACTTCTGCAGGCTCAAGGTGATCATTGCTACGTATATACCGATCTTCATGGATGATCATCAAGCGCTTGCCATCGGCTGATCGAGCTAAAAACCATCTGCCAGATGGTTCCTTCATCGGTGATGGGATCACGAATGGCGGGGCAAGGTGTGCATCTGCATTGTAAACGGAGACAACAAAAAATAGTGTTTGAATGGCTCGGGAAGACAATAATACCAGTAGCTGCAACTTCACATTTGTAGGATCAAATGGAGGATGCAGTCATTATACTTGTATAAAATCTCGAAGAAATAAAATTGTTCCCATTTGAGATGTATGTTAATTACACTCATATTCATTGATGGTAGATACATGTCTCAACCTTATCTGATCCATGATTGTAATGCTTTGAGTACATCGAATATTGAAATAAATTGAAAGTTTGCATGCATCAATTGATGAAGAGGCCAGGGCTAAGCTCCTTATTCATATTCTGACAAGAGCATGCAGTAACTAATTCAGGAATGCATTCATATACTGCAATAATCTGGTTTGGGTTGACAGATTAGTGCACAGCATATACTACTGTAATTCGTTTGTAGCAATGGTTCAGTCAGGTTAGGATAATTTAATGGTGCACAGTCATTTGAAAGGTGAAAAAAAGTCTTAGTGAGCAATTAGTTATTTCAGTTACAATATATCATGAATGGGCTTGATATTAAAATTTATTGCGAAGTATATCATATGGATTGAAGAATTACCAGCCTGTGATTGATCCCAGCAATATGTGGTGCCGGTCCACCCATCCACCGCAACAATAAAGCCGTTGTGCTCGATGGCATCACTGTAATCTACACCCCAACTAGCAAGAGAGAATAACCTCCACTCCTGGCTACCATTAGCCAGGTAAGCGAGTCCAGAATTGAATAGAGCGATGAGCTTGTAATCTGAGTAATGTCCAGCTTTTGTGGGCACTTCGCAAATTACAATCTTCAACAAAAACATGGCACGCCCATACGTCATGTACCTTTCAGGAGGCAAGTCGGGGAAGCCAATCCATTCCTCCCGAAAAATGTTGCAAGTTTCCGACGATGGTAGGGAGATTTCTTGGTGCGTGTAGATGTTCGCGAGGAACCAGTTCCCACCACTGTCCACGCCGGCGATCCAGTCGCCATTCATGCCAACCCAGAATCTATTGTCCATGAACGGCAGGATGGCTGTGCGCCGAGGATGGTCGAGGGGCACAACGTGGTACACCGTGTGGTGCGCACTACTATCATCATAGTGCCAATGGGCAGAATCGGGCATCAGCAAGCAGGGTCCATCCCAATGGTGTAGATTCATGTTGTCGGCGACATGGCGGCACAGCGTTTTGGAGCATGCGGCCAGCCGGACGTCGACTGTAACGTCCAGACTCTGGGCAATGAGATTGAACAGCTCGGCGGGGAGCTTCCCCCAGTCGCCATCCAGCTGGTCGTCGTTCGATGCCGCCATGGAGACGAGATGGATTTAAAAGGGCGGATGCAAGTATGTGTGATTGGAGTTTTGTAGGAGAGTCGAGCGGGAAGGAGGAGTGCTGCGGTTCTGCGGAGGGGTGAGGAGAGAAAGCTATGCAAATGGGAGATCTAGAGGATGAAAAAACTTCTAGCAGCGGTTGGCGAGTGGAGAACGATGATGGAAGTGGAGAGCCAAGGATGGAAACGATGGACATGAAGAGTAGGAGTGGATATGACTTTTTTTATTCTTCAGCAGCTGCATCGAGGCGCCGAGTAAAACTTCGGCTAGGATAGCACGCCACTACGTCCTGGTGCAGTTACTGTCCCGTCAAATCAGTTTGACCACAGAAATGGTTTCTTTATTACAGTATAACTTAATTTTTTCGAACAATATATACTAGTACTCCATTTAATATAATCACTCCGATTCATATTACTTGTCAAATGATATGGATGAATCTAGAACTAAAATGTGTCTAGATATATCTATATTATAGTCAACTAATATGAATCCGAGTTTGTTTGGTTCAAAGGATTTCTAAAGGTATCTTGTACGGAGTAGGATTTTTACACATAGGGATTTTTCCTATAGAGCTTGCTTGATTCAAAGGATTGAGAACCCTCCAAAATACCTATGGATTGCTTTCTCTACAATCCTATCTCTCGGTAATATTGCTATGTGTCTATAACAACTATGAAATGAACTCAATCTCAATAGAAATTTCCTTTGTCTTTCCTAATCAAACAACTAGTTATTTTATGTCTTCGTTTACAAATTAAGATAATTTTTAGGTTATAGGTAATCGTCGAGCTTATGTGATCATCTTTTATGATCAAACTTACTTGATCAGCCGCGGAGGCGCAAAGGAGCAGTGGTGTGCATTAATACGGCCGCATGGGGAAGGCACAGCTAGCGACGATGAGACGTATCGCCAGCATTGGCCTAGGGAACCGTCGCCACCATTAATAAAAGCTATCCCTTTGGGCACCATGTCTCCCACTACTCGTGTCACGCGCGCATGTGGGTTACGGATGGATGGGCTGGGGAAGCCGGACAGAAAACATGACAACCAGGGGGAAAATGAATAAAAATAATACAAAGTCGAAAATATTTCGAAAAATAAACTTTGTACTTCGTAAGAAACTCCATGCGTTTAGCAAATGCGAAGGCAATATGTAGAAACACGTCTAGACCACGTCTAGAACCACTTCCCAAAGCTTAAGGATTATATTGATTTTTAGAAAGTCAAACTATGTTAAGTTTGACTAAGTTTTTACCAAAAGCATTAATATGCAAGATACAAAATCAATATTATTAGATAGAAAATAAATTATATTTTCATATGGTGTCTACAAAATATTATATGTGCTGATAGATTCTTCTAAGAGTTTGGTCGAACTTTACTTGGTTTGACTTTTCAAGAAAAATATACAAAGCTTTAAGCATTGGAACGGAGGTATTTTTCGAAGCACCTACTTGTCTTTAGAAGACAAAAGAAAACATGGAGTAAGGTTGTTTTTTGTGCAAAAGTTTACGTCAAAATCTGGTTATTTGTGTAAAAAGAATCTCAAATTGTGTTATGTGCAAAAACTGCACCAAGAAGTGGTGGTATGTGCAATTTCCTCCATCACACAAAAGGCAAGCCATTGATACATATATAATTGTGAATAATTACAAAAGTAGTAGGCAGCTAATAAGCGCACATGATTAAACTGCTATGCGAGATCTTCAGCCACCAGAAGTCGTTCCCGCGCCTCTCTAGCATTGAAAATCACGCGTTCTGCGACTTCCATCAAAGAGACAAGCTGAGCTTTGATCCGTTCTCCCAGATGAATGGCCTCGTCACAACTCCTACGAGCACAGGCCGTGATCTCATCCACTTCTAGGAAAGACACCGCCTGCCTGTACCGAAATATCTTGATCCCTAACTCTCTGTTCTCCTCCCGCATGCTGGCAAGATCCAACTTCATCCTCCGACAAGATAAGCAAGGGGAGTGATCCTGCCAAAGGTAACAACAAACATATCGAGCGTTACCGGCAAACGAAGGGCACAAATTGGCTGATTAACGAATATGGTCACTAACATGTAGGACAGACTTAAGTGGTGTCTACATGTCAGTGACTCGAAGTACCCAAAAACCAGCAACCCAAAGTCAGCTAGTAATATTAACCTCCGTCTTCAGCTCCTTCATCCTCTTGAACGGCGGGGAAGCTGGCAACTTATCTTCTTCTACGACCTCTCGCTGGAACCTGACGTCGAAGGATGAGAGATCCTGCGAACGGATGTGCTGCGCCTGCGCGTGCGATTCCCCAGGGCGCTTCTGGCGTAACTCGGAGTTCTCCGCGCCGAGATGCGGAAGTTCCGCTCCCGGGGCCTTGTTGACCCTAAGCCGAGATAGCTCCTGTGTAAGCCGACGAAAAATGTTCAAAATGTTACAGATCAGGCATATCATTACCAGTGCAAACGAGGTAAGTGAATCTCCGGGATCTCGCCCAAAGACCGCGGTTGGTCCAATGCCACCACATCTTCTCCGAGATTGACTAACTCCTTTACATCATCTTCTCCGACATTGACTATCTCCTTTACATCATCTTCTGCTCCGAGCTTGACCATCTCCTTTACATCATCTTCTCCTGCGAGCTTGATCATCTGCCTCACATCATCTTCTCCGGCGATATCGACCCTCTCCTGCGGAAGATAACAGATATAAGTCCGAGTATTACCAGCAAAACGAAGGTAATTAAAAGAGGCGTAGTAACCCTTGTGTCCTGGCTAATCAACGGCGGGGACGCTGAGCCCGCATCGTCTCCTCCGAGATCTCCCTTCGCAGGCAGGATTGTTAGAGACAGTGTACTTCTGGTAGTAGTATTTATGCGTGGGGCGCCAGGGGGTCGAGAAGCTAGGACTGCATCTTCTCCTCCGAGCTCTTCCTTGGTAGACATGACAAATGAAACGAGGTGTGGGGGGCGTAAAAGGTATAAAATGGCGGACGGCCGCCCCGCCTCGGCCCTCCAAGGCTTAATTTTTTTGCCTTACTAAACTAAAAACCCTATTTTGCGTCTCACACGGACTGCCCTCAGAGGGCTGCAGGGTCCCATATGCGTGCAGGTCCCACACTTTAGTGAGCACAAATCATATGCGGTAGGTAGGCAAACTTCCAACAATCTTCTTTGTCAAGTGAAGACACGTCGTCAAGACTCTCTCTCTCTCTCCCCCCTTTTGTCATTGAAAAAAAAAGAATATTAGACGGGCGCGTAGCCTGCACTGCAGGGGGGCGATTTTGACAAAAGTAATCCTTTTGGCGAAGAAAAACACAGAAAGCCACACAAAAAGGTTAGTCCAGTGAAATAGATTGCTCAGAGGGTCAGTCCGTAATTTTCTTTGCCAAAAGGGTTATTTCTGTCAAAATCGCCGCACTGCAGGTTTGCAGCACTGAAAAACCTTGCGTGCCAGTCAACATCACTTCCCGGATAGGGGGAAAATATCTAGTGATACCATCCCTTACATGATACCATGATACCACTTCATAATATTTGAATTCTAAGTGTCGAAAAATTTAGAAAAAAAACCTTGTGATGCTACCCTAAATTTGTGGGACCCCAAAAAACTTGCAAATCAAGCCAAAGAAACACGATCTTGTCCCCTACCCCCCCCCCATGATTTTGACCTAAATTTGAAATCAAGCCAAAGGTGGTTCAAAAACGGCAATCGGAAATCATGGATTGTTCATCATTTTTCTATATAGCTAGGGAAAATAGCAGACATGCCATACCAATGTTTTAGAAAAGAGCCCTTCAAAAAAGTGTGGCAACATATATGTTGGAATTCGACCATCTTAATTTCTTCCCACGTGTGAGCTTTGGTACTACTACTACACAAGAACCATGTCAAACTTTTGAATCATGGCCCATTTTATGTATATATTTGCAACTTTTCATGCACGCATGAAAACTTTGCAAAATATGTGCATTTTGGGTTGTCGCACATAAATGTGTGTTTACTTGTCTGCCACCAATTAATCCAATTCTCATTTGTGGGGAAACATGACACGAGATGGCCATTTCCAAAGTTTCATGAATTATCTCAAAGTGAATCCATATATGTACAATTTTTGGGGGCTAAATTTCATGTTTTAAACCTAGCTAGTATTTGACCAAGATTCAAATGGGCATAAAATTCAAAAAAAAACAGAAAAATGAAAAACCAAAGCACATAGCCTTCTTATGTCATATAGTAAGAATTCAAGTTGATAAACAAGGTCTAGACATATTCAAACTAGAAAAATCATGTATCTACCCCTAACACTCTAAACTCTGTCTTATGAAGTCAAGCATGAAGAGAAGTGGTTTTGGGTTTCAAACATGGAAATTTCAAAAACCTCCCAAAAGCTTCATTTTAGAGTGACTAAGAAGGATCCATGCTTACCTTTTAATTTTTAGATTTTAAACTTGTTTAAATCTTTGTGAAACCTAGGATTTGACCAAGATTCAAATGGGCATAAAAAATCAGGAAAAAGCCAAAAGAATGATAAACCAAAGCACATAGCATTCTTATGTCATACTGTAAGCATTCAAGTTGATTAACAAGGTCTAGACATATTCAAACTAGAAAATCATGTATATATCTGTCCCTAACCTTAAACTCTGTCTTATATATGAAGTCAATCATGAAGAGAAGTGGTTTGGGTTTCAAACATGAAAATTTCAAGAACATCCCAAAAGTCGCTTCATTTTAGAGTGACTAAGAAGGATCCAGGCTTACCTTTTCGTTTTCATATTATATACTTGTTTAAATCCAGGTCAAACATAGGATTTGACCAAGATTCAAATGGGCATAAAATAAAAAAATAGAAGAATGAAAAACAAAAGCACATAGTCTTCGTATGTCATATAGTAAGCTTTCAAGTTGATAAACAAGGTTTAGACATGTTCAAACCAGACAAATCATGTATCTAGCCCCTAACCATAAACTCGGTCGATCTTATGAAGTCTAGCATGAAGAGAAGTCGTATTGGTTTAAAACATGAAAATTTCAAGAACCACCCAAAATCTTCAAATGGGCATAAAATTCAAAAAAACCAGAAAAATGAAAAACCAAAGCACATAGCCTTCTTATGTCATATAGTAAGAATTCAAGTTGATAAACAAGGTCTAGACATATTCAAACTAGACAAATCATGTATCTACCCCTAACACTCTAAACTCTGTCTTATGAAGTCAAGCATGAAGAGAAGTGGTTTTGGGTTTCAAACATGGAAATTTCAAAAACCTCCCAAAAGCTTCATTTTAGAGTGACTAAGAAGGATCCATGCTTACCTTTTAATTTTCAGATTTTAAACTTGTTTAAATCTTTGTGAAACCTAGGATTTGACCAAGATTCAAATGGGCATAAAAATTCAGGAAAAAACCAAAAGAATGATAAACCAAAGCACATAGCATTCTTATGTCATAGAGTAAGCATTCAAGTTGATTAACAAGGTCTAGACATATTCAAACTAGAAAATCATGTATATATCTATTCCTAACCTTAAACTCTGTCTTATGAAGCAATCATGAAGAGAAGTGGTTTTGGGTTTCAAACATGAAAATTTCAAGAACATCCCAAAAGTCGCTTCATTTTAGAGTGACTAAGAAGGATCCAGGCTTACCTTTTCGTTTTCATATTATATACTTGTTTAAATCCAGGTCAAACATAGGATTTGACCAAGATTCAAATGGGCATAAAATAAAAAAATAGAAGAATGAAAAACAAAAGCACATAGTCTTCGTATGTCATATAGTAAGCTTTCAAGTTGATAAACAAGGTTTAGACATGTTCAAACCAGACAAATCATGTATCTAGCCCCTAACCATAAACTCGGTCGATCTTATGAAGTCTAGCATGAAGAGAAGTCGTATTGGTTTAAAACATGAAAATTTCAAGAACCACCCAAAATCTTCAAATGGGCATAAAATTCAAAAAAACCAGAAAAATGAAAAACCAAAGCACATAGCCTTCTTATGTCATATAGTAAGAATTCAAGTTGATAAACAAGGTCTAGACATATTCAAACTAGACAAATCATGTATCTACCCCTAACACTCTAAACTCTGTCTTATGAAGTCAAGCATGAAGAGAAGTGGTTTTTGGGTTTCAAACATGGAAATTTCAAAAACCTCCCAAAAGCTTCATTTTAGAGTGACTAAGAAGGATCCATGCTTACCTTTTAATTTTCAGATTTTAAACTTGTTTAAATCTTTGTGAAACCTAGGATTTGACCAAGATTCAAATGGGCATAAAAATTCAGGAAAAAACCAAAAGAATGATAAACCAAAGCACATAGCATTCTTATGTCATAGAGTAAGCATTCAAGTTGATTAACAAGGTCTAGACATATTCAAACTAGAAAATCATGTATATATCTATTCCTAACCTTAAACTCTGTCTTATGAAGCAATCATGAAGAGAAGTGGTTTTGGGTTTCAAACATGAAAATTTCAAGAACATCCCAAAAGTCGCTTCATTTTAGAGTGACTAAGAAGGATCCAGGCTTACCTTTTCGTTTTCATATTTTATACTTGTTTAAATCCAGGTCAAACATAGGATTTAACCAAGATTCAAATGGGCATAAAATAAAAAAAATAGAAGAATGAAAAACAAAAGCACATAGTCTTCTTATGTCATATAGTAAGCTTGCAAGTTGATAAACAAGGTTTAGACATGTTCAAACCAGACAAATCATGTATCTAGCCCCTAACCATAAACTCGGTCGATCTTATGAAGTCTAGCATGAAGAGAAGTCGTATTGGTTTCAAACATGAAAATTTCAAGAACCACCCAAAATCTTCAAATGGGCATATAACATTCAAAAAACCAGAAAAATGAAAAACCAAAGCACATATATAGCCTTCTTATGTCATATAGTAAGCATTCAAGTTGATAAACAAGCATGTCTAGACATATTCAAACCCGACAAATCATGTATCTACCCCCTAACCCTAAACTCTGCATGTCTTATGAAGTCAACCATGCATGAAGAGAGAAGTGGTTTTTGGGTTTCAAACATTGAGATTTCAAGAACCCCCCAAAAGCTTCATTTTAGAATGACTAGCTAGGAAGGATCCAGGCTTACCTTTTCATTTTCATGCTATAGACTTGTTTAAATCTTGGTCAAACCTAGGATTTGACCAAGATTCAAATGGGCATAAACATTCAAAAAAATCAAAAAATCAAAAACCAAAGCACATATAGTCTTCTTATGTCATATAGTAAGAATTGAAGTTGATAAACAAGGTATAGACATATTCAAACTAGACAAATCATGTATCTACCCCCTAAAGCCCTAAACTAGCTTTGTCTTATGAAGTCAAGCATGAAGAGAAATGGTTTTGGGTTTCAAATTAAACATGGAAATTTCAAGAACCCCCCCCAAAGCTTCATTTTGGAGTGACTAAGAAGGATCGAGGTTTACCTTTTCATTTTCATGTTTTAAACTGCCTTAGATCTTGGTCAAACCTATGATTTCACCACGACTCAAATGGGCATAAAAAAATGAAAAACCAAAGCACATAGCCTTCTTATGTCATATATAGTAAGCATTCAACTTGATGAACATGGCTGGTCTAGACATATTCATAATAGAAAAAACGTGTATCTACCCCCTAACGATTAATTAACTTTGTCTTAATTATGAAGTCAAGCATGAAGAGAAGTGTTTTTGGGTTTCAGACATGGAAATTTTGAAAACCTCCCAAAAACTTCATCTTAGAGTGACAAAGAAGGATCCAAGCTTACCTTTTCATTTTCATGTTTTAAGCTTGTTTAAATATTGGTCAAGCCTAGGATTTGACCAAGATTCAAATGGGCATAAAAATTCTGGAAAAATAAAAAAATAAAAACCAAAGCACATAGTCTTCTTACGTCATATATATCTATAGTAAGCATATTCAAGTAGATAAACAAGGTATAGACATATTCAAAACAGACAAATCCTGTATCTACCCCCTAACCCTAAACTCGGTCTTATGATGCCTAGCATGAAGAGAAGTCGTTTTGGGTTTCAAACGTTTAAGCCAAAAGCCCCATTTCATATATTTCAAATTTGGTTCAAATTTGAAAGACATACAAGTTATAGCACACATAGTGCATACATGTTCACACATACTGCACTACTCCCTCCGTCCACAAATAAGTGTACATTTGGGTTTTTGGATAAGTCAAACTTTAACAATTTTGACCATTTTTTTACCAAAAAGTAGCAACATGTGTGACATCAAATTACTATATTATGAGACTGTATTTTGAGATGAATCTAGTGATGGTAGTTTAGTGTCATAAATGTTGTTACGTTTCCCTAAAAAGTTAGTCAAAGTTAATAAAGTTTGACTTATCTAAAAACTCAAATGTACACTTATTTGTGGACGGAGGGAGTAGATGCTAATTAACCCTATAGTTTGAGGCCATTTGGATGAGGTCGAAAAAAATCTTGGATTAGAAATGGGGTTGTTCGAACCCCGTAGTTGGATTTTTTATGAACTTGATCTGTAGTACTGGGCAAAACCCTAGTTTAACGTATTTAATTATAGATTCGTAGGTTGATTTTTCTACCTTTTTATTATTATTACTATGCAGCACATGTGTGTTTGCCCGTCGAGTGAAACTCGGAGGAAGAGGGATCACTCGGAAGGAGAGAAGAAGGGAGAGCATTATGGTGTCTCCCCTTTTTCGGGTGATGATGTTGACTTTTGTGCAGGGTTTGTCAGTGAGCAGGAGGTGCGAGCGAGCGAGCGAGCGAGTCGAGCGAGGCCGAGAATGAGAGAGATTTGTTTTTTTTTGAGAGGGGACAACCGAAGGATCCAGAAGGACCCACAGATTTCCAAAACGCATCCTGATGCGTCTTCTCTTGACAAAGAAGATGGCTTGGAGTTTGCGTACCTACTGCACTTGACTTGTGCTCACTGAAGTGTGGGACCTCACGCATGGGCGCCACACGTAAGTGACAGACCTGTTGGCAATGTTGGTGTAAAAACTCGGTTGATTATTATAGTGCATTAGAACAAAGTTTCCTATGGATTCAACGGCAGGAAATCCAAGTTAACTCATTTACATGACATTATTTTTTCCATGAAGCAAAGTTAACACATCTATCAATTGGTACATTTTGGAGTGACTAAGAAGGATCCATGCTTATTCGTTTTCACGTGTTAAATTTGTTTAAATCTTGCTCAAACCTAGGATTTCACCAAGATTGAAATGGGCATGAAAATTCAAAAAAAAATGAAATACCAATGCACATAGTCTTCTTCTGTCATATAGTAAGCATTCAAGATGATAAACAAGGTCTAGACATATTCAAACCAGGCAAATCATGTATCTACTCCCTAACGACCCTAAACTCCGTCTTATGAAGTAAGGCATGAAGAGAAGTGGTTTTGGGTTTCAAACATGCAAATTTCAAAAACCCCCCAAAAGCTTCATTTTAGAGTGACTAAGAAGGATCGAGGCTTACCTTTTCATTTTCATGTTTTAAACTTGTTTAAATCTTGGTCAAACCTAGCTAGTATTTGACCAAGATTCAAATGGGCATGCATAAAATTCAAAAAAAATCAGAAAAATGAAAAACCAAAGCACATAGCCTTCTTATGTCATATAGTAAGAATTCAAGTTGATAAACAAGGTCTAGACGTATTCAAACTAGACAAATCATGTATCTACCCCTAACACTCTAAACTCTGTCTTATGAAGTCAATTAAGCATGAAGAGAAGTGGTTTTGGGTTTCAAACATGGAAATTTCAAAAACCTCCCAAAAGCTTCATTTTAGAGTGACTAAGAAGGATCCATGCTTACCTTTTAATTTTCAGATTTTAAACTTGTTTAAATCTTTGTGAAACCTAGGATTTGACCAAGATTCAAATGGGCATAAAAATTCAGGAAAAAACCAAAAGATTGATAAACCAAAGCACATAGCATTCTTATGTCATACAGTAAGCATTCAAGTTGATTAACAAGGTCTAGACATATTCAAACTAGAAAATCATGTATATATCTGTCCCTAACCTTAAACTCTGTCTTATATATGAAGTCAATCATGAAGAGAAGTGGTTTGGGTTTCAAACATGAAAATTTCAAGAACATCCCAAAAGCCGCTTCATTTTAGAGTGACTAAGAAGGATCCATGCTTACCTTTTCGTTTTCATATTATATACTTGTTTAAATCCAGGTCAAACATAGGATTTGACCAAGATTCAAATGGGCATAAAATAAAATAAAATAGAAGAATGAAAAACAAAAGCACATAGTCTTCGTATGTCATATAGTAAGCTTTCAAGTTGATAAACAAGGTTTAGACATGTTCAAACCAGACAAATCATGTATCTACCCCCTAACCATAAACTCGATCGATCTTATGAAGTCTAGCCTGAAGAGAAGTCGTATTGGTTTCAAACATGAAAATTTCAAGAACCTCCCAAAATCTTCAAATGGGCATAATATTCAAAAAAACCAGAAAAATGAAAAACCAAAGCACATAGCCTTCTTATGTCATATAGTAAGAATTCAAGTTGATAAACAAGGTCTAGACATATTCAAACTAGACAAATCATGTATCTACCCCTAACACTCTAAACTCTGTCTTATGAAGTCAAGCATGAAGAGAAGTGGTTTTTTTTCAAACATGGAAATTTCAAAAACCTCCCAAAAGCTTCATTTTAGAGTGACTAAGAAGGATCCATGCTTACCTTTTAATTTTCAGATTTTAAACTTGTTTAAATCTTTGTGAAACCTAGGATTTGACCAAGATTCAAATGGGCATAAAAATTCAGGAAAAAACCAAAAGAATGATAAACCAAAGCACATAGCATTCTTATGTCATAGAGTAAGCATTCAAGTTGATTAACAAGGTCTAGACATATTCAAACTAGAAAATCATGTATATATCTATTCCTAACCTTAAACTCTGTCTTATGAAGCAATCATGAAGAGAAGTGGTTTTGGGTTTCAAACATGAAAATTTCAAGAACATCCCAAAAGTCGCTTCATTTTAGAGTGACTAAGAAGGATCCAGGCTTACCTTTTCGTTTTCATATTTTATACTTGTTTAAATCCAGGTCAAACATAGGATTTGACCAAGATTCAAATGGGCATAAAATAAAAAAATAGAAGAATGAAAAACAAAAGCACATAGTCTTCTTATGTCATATAGTAAGCCTTGCAAGTTGGTAAACAAGGTTTAGACATGTTCAAACCAGACAAATCATGTATCTAGCCCCTAACCATAAACTCGGTCGATCTTATGAAGTCTAGCATGAAGAGAAGTCGTATTGGTTTCAAACATGAAAATTTCAAGAACCACCCAAAATCTTCAAATGGGCATATAACATTCAAAAAACTAGAAAAATGAAAAACCAAAGCACATATATAGCCTTCTTATGTCATATAGTAAGCATTCAAGTTGATAAACAAGCATGTCTAGACATATTCAAACCCGACAAATCATGTATCTACCCCCTAACCCTAAACTCTGCATGTCTTATGAAGTCAACCATGAAGAGAAGTGGTTTTTGGGTTTCAAACATTGAGATTTCAAGAACCCCCCAAAAGCTTCATTTTAGAATGACTAGCTAGGAAGGATCCAGGCTTACCTTTTCATTTTCATGTTATAGACTTGTTTAAATCTTGGTCAAACCTAGGATTTGACCAAGATTCAAATGGGCATAAACATTCAAAAAAATCAAAAAATCAAAAACCAAAGCTAGCACATATAGTCTTCTTATGTCATATAGTAAGAATTGAAGTTGATAAACAAGGTCTAGACATATTCAAACTAGACAAATCATGTATCTACCCCCTAAAGCCCTAAACTAGCTTTGTCTTATGAAGTCAAGCATGAAGAGAAGTGTTTTTGGGTTTCAGACATGGAAATTTTGAAAACCTCCCAAAAACTTCATCTTAGAGTGACAAAGAAGGATCCAAGCTTACCTTTTCATTTTCATGTTTTAAGCTTGTTTAAATATTGGTCAAGCCTAGGATTTGACCAAGATTCAAATGGGCATAAAAATTCTGGAAAAATAAAAAAAATAAAAACCAAAGCACATAGTCTTCTTACGTCATATATATCTATAGTAAGCATATTCAAGTAGATAAACAAGGTATAGACATATTCAAAACAGACAAATCATGTATCTACCCCCTAACCCTAAACTCGGTCTTATGATGCCTAGCATGAAGAGAAGTCGTTTTGGGTTTCAAACGTTTAAGCCAAAAGCCCCATTTCATATATTTCAAATTTGGTTCAAATTTGAAAGACATACAAGTTATAGCACACATAGTGCATACATGTTCACACATTCTGCACTAGATGCTAATTAACCCTATAGTTTGAGGCCATTTGGATGAGGTCGAAAAAATCTTGGATTAGAAATGGGGTTGTTCGAACCCCGTAGTTGGATTTTTTATGAACTTGATCTGTAGTACTGGGCAAAACCCTAGTTTAACGTATTTAATTATAGATTCGTAGGTTGATTTTTCTACCTTTTTATTATTATTACTATGCAACACATGTGTGTTTGCCCGTCGAGTGAAACTCGGAGGAAGAGGGATCACTCGGAAGGAGAGAAGAAGGGAGAGCATTATGGTGTCTCCCCTTTTTCGGGTGGTGATGTTGACTTTTGTGCAGGGTTTGTCAGTGAGCAGGAGGTGCGAGCGAGCGAGCGAGCGAGCGAGTCGAGCGAGGCCGAGAATGAGAGAGATTTGTTTTTTTGTGAGAGGGACAACCGAAGGATCCAGAAGGACCCACAGATTTCCAAAACGCATCCTGATGCGTCTTCTCTTGACAAAGAAGATGGCTTGGAGTTTGCGTACCTACTGCACTTGACTTGTGCTCACTGAAGTGTGGGACCTCACGCATGGGCGCCACACGTAAGTGACAGACCTGTTGGCAATGTTGGTGTAAAAACTCGGTTGATTATTATAGTGCATTAGAACAAAGTTTCCTATGGATTCAACGGCAGGAAATCCAAGTTAACTCATTTACATGACATTATTTTTTCCATGAAGCAAAGTTAACACATCTATCAATTGGTACATTTTGGAGTGACTAAGAAGGATCCATGCTTATTCGTTTTCACGTGTTAAATTTGTTTAAATCTTGCTCAAACCTAGGATTTCACCAAGATTGAAATGGGCATGAAAATTCAAAAAAAAATGAAATACCAATGCACATAGTCTTCTTCTGTCATATAGTAAGCATTCAAGATGATAAACAAGGTCTAGACATATTCAAACCAGGCAAATCATGTATCTACTCCCTAACGACCCTAAACTCCGTCTTATGAAGTAAGGCATGAAGAGAAGTGGTTTTGGGTTTCAAACATGCAAATTTCAAAAACCCCCCAAAAGCTTCATTTTAGAGTGACTAAGAAGGATCGAGGCTTACCTTTTCATTTTCATGTTTTAAACTTGTTTAAATCTTGGTCAAACCTAGCTAGTATTTGACCAAGATTCAAATGGGCATGCATAAAATTCAAAAAAAATCAGAAAAATGAAAAACCAAAGCACATAGCCTTCTTATGTCATATAGTAAGAATTCAAGTTGATAAACAAGGTCTAGACGTATTCAAACTAGACAAATCATGTATCTACCCCTAACACTCTAAACTCTGTCTTATGAAGTCAATTAAGCATGAAGAGAAGTGGTTTTGGGTTTCAAACATGGAAATTTCAAAAACCTCCCAAAAGCTTCATTTTAGAGTGACTAAGAAGGATCCATGCTTACCTTTTAATTTTCAGATTTTAAACTTGTTTAAATCTTTGTGAAACCTAGGATTTGACCAAGATTCAAATGGGCATAAAAATTCAGGAAAAAACCAAAAGATTGATAAACCAAAGCACATAGCATTCTTATGTCATACAGTAAGCATTCAAGTTGATTAACAAGGTCTAGACATATTCAAACTAGAAAATCATGTATATATCTGTCCCTAACCTTAAACTCTGTCTTATATATGAAGTCAATCATGAAGAGAAGTGGTTTGGGTTTCAAACATGAAAATTTCAAGAACATCCCAAAAGTCGCTTCATTTTAGAGTGACTAAGAAGGATCCAGGCTTACCTTTTCGTTTTCATATTATATACTTGTTTAAATCCAGGTCAAACATAGGATTTGACCAAGATTCAAATGGGCATAAAATAAAAAAATAGAAGAATGAAAAACAAAAGCACATAGTCTTCGTATGTCATATAGTAAGCTTTCAAGTTGATAAACAAGGTTTAGACATGTTCAAACCAGACAAATCATGTATCTAGCCCCTAACCATAAACTCGGTCGATCTTATGAAGTCTAGCATGAAGAGAAGTCGTATTGGTTTAAAACATGAAAATTTCAAGAACCACCCAAAATCTTCAAATGGGCATAAAATTCAAAAAAACCAGAAAAATGAAAAACCAAAGCACATAGCCTTCTTATGTCATATAGTAAGAATTCAAGTTGATAAACAAGGTCTAGACATATTCAAACTAGACAAATCATGTATCTACCCCTAACACTCTAAACTCTGTCTTATGAAGTCAAGCATGAAGAGAAGTGGTTTTTGGGTTTCAAACATGGAAATTTCAAAAACCTCCCAAAAGCTTCATTTTAGAGTGACTAAGAAGGATCCATGCTTACCTTTTAATTTTCAGATTTTAAACTTGTTTAAATCTTTGTGAAACCTAGGATTTGACCAAGATTCAAATGGGCATAAAATAAAAAAATAGAAGAATGAAAAACAAAAGCACATAGTCTTCGTATGTCATATAGTAAGCTTTCAAGTTGATAAACAAGGTTTAGACATGTTCAAACCAGACAAATCATGTATCTAGCCCCTAACCATAAACTCGGTCGATCTTATGAAGTCTAGCATGAAGAGAAGTCGTATTGGTTTCAAACATGAAAATTTCAAGAACCACCCAAAATCTTCAAATGGGCATATAACATTCAAAAAACCAGAAAAATGAAAAACCAAAGCACATATATAGCCTTCTTATGTCATATAGTAAGCATTCAAGTTGATAAACAAGCATGTCTAGACATATTCAAACCCGACAAATCATGTATCTACCCCCTAACCCTAAACTCTGCATGTCTTATGAAGTCAACCATGAAGAGAAGTGGTTTTGGGTTTCAAACATTGAGATTTCAAGAACCCCCCAAAAGCTTCATTTTAGAATGACTAGCTAGGAAGGATCCAGGCTTACCTTTTCATTTTCATGTTATAGACTTGTTTAAATCTTGGTCAAACCTAGGATTTGACCAAGATTCAAATGGGCATAAACATTCAAAAAAATCAAAAAATCAAAAACCAAAGCTAGCACATATAGTCTTCTTATGTCATATAGTAAGAATTGAAGTTGATAAACAAGGTCTAGACATATTCAAACTAGACAAATCATGTATCTACCCCCTAAAGCCCTAAACTAGCTTTGTCTTATGAAGTCAAGCATGAAGAGAAGTGTTTTTGGGTTTCAGACATGGAAATTTTGAAAACCTCCCAAAAACTTCATCTTAGAGTGACAAAGAAGGATCCAAGCTTACCTTTTCATTTTCATGTTTTAAGCTTGTTTAAATATTGGTCAAGCCTAGGATTTGACCAAGATTCAAATGGGCATAAAAATTCTGGAAAAATAAAAAAAATAAAAACCAAAGCACATAGTCTTCTTACGTCATATATATCTATAGTAAGCATATTCAAGTAGATAAACAAGGTATAGACATATTCAAAACAGACAAATCCTGTATCTACCCCCTAACCCTAAACTCGGTCTTATGATGCCTAGCATGAAGAGAAGTCGTTTTGGGTTTCAAACGTTTAAGCCAAAAGCCCCATTTCATATATTTCAAATTTGGTTCAAATTTGAAAGACATACAAGTTATAGCACACATAGTGCATACATGTTCACACATACTGCACTAGATGCTAATTAACCCTATAGTTTGAGGCCATTTGGATGAGGTCGAAAAAATCTTGGATTAGAAATGGGGTTGTTTGAACCCCGTAGTTGGATTTTTTATGAACTTGATCTGTAGTACTGGGCAAAACCCTAGTTTAACGTATTTAATTATAGATTCGTAGGTTGATTTTTCTACCTTTTTATTATTATTACTATGCAGCACATGTGTGTTTGCCCGTCGAGTGAAACTCGGAGGAAGAGGGATCACTCGGAAGGAGAGAAGAAGGGAGAGCATTATGGTGTCTCCCCTTTTTCGGGTGATGATGTTGACTTTTGTGCAGGGTTTGTCAGTGAGCAGGAGGTGCGAGCGAGCGAGCGAGTCGAGCGAGGCCGAGAATGAGAGAGATTTGTTTTTTTGTGTGAGAGGGACAACCGAAGGATCCAGAAGGACCCACAGATTTCCAAAACGCATCCTGATGCGTCTTCTCTTGACAAAGAAGATGGCTTGGAGTTTGCGTACCTACTGCACTTGACTTGTGCTCACTGAAGTGTGGGACCTCACGTAAGTGACAGACCTGTTGGTGTAAAAACTCGGTTGATTATTATAGTGCATTAGAACAAAGTTTCCTATGGATTCAAGGGTAGGAAATCCAAGGCTTACCTTTTCATTTTCATGTTATAGACTTGTTTAAATCTTGGTCAAACCTAGGATTTGACCAAGATTCAAATGGGCATAAACATTCAGAAAAATCAAAAAAATCAAAAACCAAAGCACATGTAGTCTTCTTATGTCATATAGTAAGAATTGAAGCTGATAAACAAGGTCTAGACATATTCAAACCAGACAAATCGTGTATCTACACCTAACCCTAAACTATATCTAATGAAGTCAAGCATGATGAGAAATGGTTTTGGGTTTCAAACATGGAAATTTCAAAAACCTCCCAAAAGCTTCATTTTAGAGTGACTAAGAAGGATCCAGGCTTACCTTTTCATTTTCATGTTTTAAAATTATTTAAATCCTGGTCAAAACTAGGATTTGATCTTGATTCAAATGGGCATAAACATTCAGAAAAAAACAAAAAATCAAAAACCAAAGCACATATAGTCTTCTTATGTCATATAGTAAGAATTGAAGTTGATAAACAAGGTCTAGACATATTCAAACCAGACAAATCGTGTATCTACACCTAACCCTAAACTATATCTAATGAAGTCAAGCATGATGAGAAATGGTTTTGGGTTTCAAACATTGAGATTTCAAGAACCCCCAAAAGCTTCATTTTAGAATGACTAAGAAGGATCCAGGCTTACCTTTTCATTTTCATGTTATAGACTTGTTTAAATCTTGGTCAAACCTAGGATTTGACCAAGATTCAAATGGGCATAAACATTCAGAAAAAATTAAAAAATCAAAAACCAAAGCACATATAGTCTTCTTATGTCATATAGTAAGAATTGAAGTTGATAAACAAGGTCTAGACATATTCAAACCAGACAAATCGTGTATCTACACCTAACCCTAAACTATATCTAATGAAGTCAAGCATGATGAGAAATGGTTTTGGGTTTCAAACATTGAGATTTCAAAAACCTCCCAAAAGCTTCATTTTAGAGTGACTAAGAAGGATCCAGGCTTACCTTTTCATTTTCATGTTTTAAACTTGTTTAAATCTTGGTCAAACCTAGGATTTGGCCAAAGATTCAAGTTGATAAACATGGTCTAGACATATTCAAACTAGAAAATCATGTATCTACCCCTAGCCCTAACCCTAAACTCTGTCTTATGAAGTCAAACATGAAGAGAAGTGGTTTTGGGTTTCAAACATGCATGGAAATTTCGAAAACCTCCCAAAAACTTCATCTTAGAGTGACTAAGAAGGATCCATGATTACCTTTTCATTTTAATGTTTTAAACTTGTTTAAATCTTGGTCAAACCCTAGGATTTGGCCAAGATTCAAATGGGCATAAACATTCAGAAAGAACAAAAAATGAAAAACCAATGCACATGCATAGTCTTCTTAGGTCATATAGTAAGCATTCAAGTTGATAAACAAGCATGTCTAGACATATTCAAACCCGACAAATCATGTATCTACCCCATAACCCTAAACTCATCTGTCTTATGAAGTCAACCATGAAGAGAAGTGGTTTTGGGTTTCAAACATTGAGATTTCAAGAACCCCCCAAAAGCTTCATTTTAGAATGACTAAGAAGGATCCATGCTTACCTTTTCACTTTCATGTTTTAAACTTGTTTAAATCTTGGTCAAACCTAGGATTTGACCAAGATTCAAATGGGCATATATAAACATTCAGAAAAAACAAAAACCAAAAACCAAAGCACATATATATATAGCCTTCTTATGTCATATATATATATATATATATATATATATATATATATATATAGTAAGCATTCAAGTTGATGAACAAGGTCTAGACATATTCAAAACAGAAAAGGCATGTATCTACCCCTAACCCTTAACTTTGTCTTATGAAGTCAAGCATGAAGAGAAGTGGTTTCGGGTTTCAAACATGGAAATTTCTAAAACTTCCCAAAAGCTTAATTTTAGAGTGACTAGGAAGGATCCAGGCTTACCTTTTCATTTTCATGTTTTAAGTTTGTTTAAATCCTAGTCAAACCTAGGATTTGACCAAGATTCAAATGAGCATAAAAATTCAGAAAAAATCAAAAAAAATGAAAACCCAAAGCACATAGCCTTCTTACGTCATATATATAGTAATTAAGCATTCAGGTTGATAAACAAGGTCTAGACATATTCAAAACATACAAATCATGTACTCCGTATCTACCCCCAACCCTAAACTATGTTTTTGGGGGATTTCTTTGACGAAGTTATAACACCCCCACATTTCACATTGGAATTACTTTCAGTAAATCAGCATAAAGTCGTTTAAATGTGCGAAACTATCTTGAAAGTACTAAAACCGTAAAAGTTGGGAATTGGCACTAAAATATGGCGTAATTTATCTAAAAAATGTAGAGTTGCCAGTTTGACCCGTATCTTATATGTACACCATTCACAAAATAAACATATTTTGTCATCTAGAAAATGAAAAAAATATTTTTTATACCGAAAAGTTGAAAAGTCTAGTCATTAACATTGTTGGGAATGGCAAGATGCACCACCATGCCCAATTTGGGCACATTGTAACAAACTGTGCCACAAATATGGCCATAACTATATCATTTGGCTTGCAAACCATGAATCTTCATACACGATAGTCCGCTTTGTGAAGACATTTTGTTTTTCACTACCCTATCACATGTTTCTTATTTTCCCTGTCAACTAACACATACAAGCACACTCCATGTAGAAGGGTTTCATTTTTCAGGTTTTCTTCAGTTTCATTTATTTATTTCAAAACCAGGTCAAAATGTTTTACATGATTATCCTGCAAAGGGGTTGAATATTTCAGTACTATCGCTGGTTTCTATATATAGTAAGTAATATGTATATAAAAATTATTTATGGGGACTTGTAGGACCAAGTTATAACATATCTACAATTCAAATTTGAATTACTTTCAATAAATCAGCATAAAGTCATTTAAATGTGCGAAACTAGCTAGAAAGCACTAAAAACCGTAAATTTGGGATTTGTCATTAAAATATGGCGTAATTTATTTAAAAAATGTAGATGCGCCATTTTGACCCATATCTTTTCTACCCCATGCACAAAAAAACATATTTTATCATCTAGAAAATGAAAAACGATTTTTTATACCGAAAACTTGAAAAGTCTAGTCATCAACATTGTTAGAAATGGCAAGATGCACCACCATGCCCAATTAGGGAACACTATAACAAACAATGTTGTCCAGGGATAATCAAACTTGGTAATATGAACTATGAGATTGAACAAAACGTTATATTTGGTTTACCCTTTGAACCTCCTAACTTACCACAACATTGACTTCTTATTTTTATTTACAAATAGATATTTTAATATCCCATTGTTGTGCAATAATATATGTTTTTTATTATCTCAAATCAATTAGCATTTGATTTTAAAAAACTACCATAATAATTCATGAGAAAGCGTTGAACAAGTTTCAGAATGTAATTTTAGACTTGATAGTTGATATGACCAATAATAGACTTAAATTAAATTGGATTTCAAAGTTCAGATTTTATAAGCGAATATAGTTTCATGTTGCAGATTATGTATTAGCTTGAGGGGCACCCCTAGAATAAAGTAGGTCGGTCACTTACGTGTGGTCCCATGCGTGTAGGTCCCACACATCAGTGAGCACAAGTCACGTGCGGTAGGTAGGCAAACTCCCAGCAATCTTCTTTGTCAAGTAAAGACTCGTCGTCAAGACTCTCTCTCTCTCTCTCTCTCTCTCTCTCTCTTTTTGTCGCTGAAAAAAATGAATATTAGACGGGCGCGTAGCCTGCACTGCAGGTCTACATAACTGAAACCCTGTGTGCCAGTCAACATCACTCACCGAAAAAAGTGAAGCATTTCTTTTCACCATAAATAACAGCGGCCCCGTGAGGCACTGCTCTCCCTTTCTCTTAATTTCTCCTTCCGTGTGATCCCTCTTCCACCTTTTATCCTTTGCACGATCGAAACTCCACTTATTGTTGTCATTGTTGCACAAAACACTCACTTAACCTGTTCTTTTGCACATATCACCAACTCATGTATTTGTTGCACAAAGGTCTAAATCTGTCGCTAAGCTACTTTACTCTAAATCTGATGACCGGGACCTAGAAGGTAGTGATATCCCTTGTGTAGTGTGTTTTTTAGAACTCTAAAAGAATATGAAAATATTTTAGCAATTGAAATAATATAAATTAACTAATATGGGATCGATAGTCATGAAATATATTTTCTACTATCCGGCCAATATCAAGTGTCATGAAATATATTCATTGTAAACTTAGTGATAATCACTCGAGTTTGATATGAATGGCCTAGCTAGCTATGGGCATCTCCCACTATATATGTTGTCCACACGACCAAGCAACAAGCATCCATGAGGAAAGTTTCTTATGGGTGACTTTCATCTCTGCCGCAAAACACGCGCCGAAATTGTTGGCGCGTCCCATTTTCAAGCTACCCCAAAACCTGCGGTTTGCCCGTCGGCCTATAAACATCGGTCCACAGAGGATATTTCCCTGTAGAGCACAATTCGAACACCACATCTTTCTCATGCTTCTACCAGGCACACTCCCACGACGACGGCCGTGCCCCACCGCCCCTCCTCACCATCACTGCCTTCTCACCGGCCACCGTAGTGACCGACCACGTTTTACCGGCTCCCTTGCTGCCTAGCAAGCCGGATTAGCTTCCTCGACGCCGACGTTCACCGCGCCATATCTCCTCCGGATCTGCTTCCCCGACTCTGTAGTCCACCTCACCGGAGATCGAGATGGGCAAAAAACGCGGCCCCAAAGTCGACCACCCCCAACCAAAGAGTAAATCCGCCCGGGCCTCAGACGAAGGTTGATGAATACTTTACATGTCCGCTTTTGTTATATGCATTTGATTTCTTACACTAGTTTTCGTTGCTTTCTTGCAATGCATTCTTGCTGATATTAGATCAGTGTAGATAGTTGTTTGCCGCGTAGCTATATGAGATCTTAACCTTACATCTGCTGATCGAGAGGAAGATCGAGGTTATGTCCGCTTTCGTTATGCATTTCTTTTCCGAGAATCACTTCTGTGTGATATGTTTTGGGGGTTTGAAGTATGCATTTTACAAAGGTTATGATAGCAGTCAAGCTAGCAGAGCAATTTGTTGATAGTATTAAACTGCCTGTATTTTTTTTATCTCGGAACTCTGCTGATCGTAACCTTACATCTGCTGATGGAGAGGCAGAGCTTATGTCCGCTTTCGTTACGCATTTCTTTTCCAAATATCACTTCTGTGCGGTACTTTTTTGGGGTTTGAAGTATACTACATTACTACCTCCACCCCAAACCTGAAGGCTTATTTATAAAAGTCAAACCAAGTAAAGTTTGACCAAACTTTCAGAACAATCTATCAAGAAATATAATATTTTGTAGATACCGTACGAAAATATATTCGTTATCTATTTAATGATATTAAATTTGTATTTTGCATGTTAATGATTTTTGATAAAAACTTCGGGATGGTGGTAGTACGTATTACAAAGGTTATGATAGCAGTCAAGCTAGGAGAGCAATTTATTGATAGTATTAAACTGCCTGTATTTTTTTCTATTTGCAACTCTGTGTGCGCCATGTGGAATTGCATGCTCTAGCCAGTTCATCCAATGAGGTTTTATCACTTAACACCAGAAGTTCAGGATTTTTTTTATCACAGAACCACAACCCTAGAAATTTGTATCACAAAACACTAACATTTGGGGTAATTGTTTCGCAGAATACACGATCTCTGTTTGATAGCCCATTAGTGACCTCCGGCCACCGTCAGTTTAAGAGTGACCGCAGGAGAAAGACAATTAGACTTTATTTTGTGGTATTTGCTGTTAAACGCAAATACAAAGCTGTTTGTCAACACTAGTTGTTAAATCTTAAGTCCAGACAGTTCAAAATAAAATCTTATGTCCAGGGTAGTTGTATTGGTAAACATTATCAAAACCTTATGCTGGTACAGAATATATTACCCAAATCTCATGTTCTTGTGTGGTTATAATTTCTTGTGGATATTTGTCATATGGTAATTCATTTGTGTGTAGCATATGTAACAAGTGTGACTCATATTCTCATTTCCACAGAGTGTCTACAAAATTTCACACCAAAATTCATTTGTTTGTAGCAAACATGCTCACGTACTGTAAATTGGTGTCACGCTGTAGGGTCATGCTCTTGTCAAGCCGACTAATGACAAATAATGTGTTATGTGAAATAATTTCCCCAAATGTTGGTGTTTTGTGATTAAAAATCCCCAACTTGTGGTGCTAAGTGATAAAACCACTCATTCAATAGACCGAGCCTTAGGCATGTATCATTAGATATTTTTTTAGGAAGGCTGCAAATATTTATTTTGAATACTGCGTTGCTACTTGCTAGGATTTGAACTCAGGACCTTGTAGGTCTGATACCATTTCGAATTGCATGCTCTAGCAAGTTCATCCAATAGATCGATCTGTTGGAATTTGGAAGACCCTAGGCAATTATATTAAGCACACGCCATTCCATATGGTTAACCATTGGCATGAAAATGACACTTATATGTGTTTGAGTCTATATGTGGATTGCTTAGCCCTTTCCATCAGTTCGGACTTTTGGTTGCGTTGGCTACTGCATGAAGCTTGACATCATACTTATCCTAAAAATTGTTGCTGCTGCCCTTTGTTGCCCAACATAAATTATTTTTGAGCCATAATTTGTTTGCCCTTTCCATCAGTCCGGACTTCCGGTTGCGTTGGCTAGTGCATGAAGCTTGACAATATGAACATCAATTATTTTTGAGCCATAGTTTGTTTGTCATTACACCTTTTGAGCAGTCTCACTGCTACTATTAATTTGTTCTTATATGCACAGTTCCATGATAAATCTCATCTGCATTTCTCGCCAATGCATGTTAGGTCTTCCACTCGAGAATGAGTACGAAGAGCAACGGAGGCAAACTATTCTGCATAATAGCCGAGTTGCAGCCTCGTTGGGCCTAACACTACATCCTTCTACAAGGTCTAGTGCAAAAACGCCACCCACCTCCCTCACAAAGGATACGGAACATTCCTCTGATTCAGAATTTGATCCTGCTGATTGTGATGGCGAGCTGACTCAGGAAGATGCCCTGGTCGACTATCGTCTGCAACACAACAAGGTGAGTTTTCTCTGTCCTGTCATCGAATTATTTGTCCCAACTTCCATTTGTTGTATCCCAGTCCTACCAAATATGTTACCCATGCCATGTTCAATCTCATTACTACAATTTTTCCTGCTTAGTTAACGCCTCATATATGTTTTGGCATATGTTGCCTGACTGTTTTTCCATTCCATCTGCATATCATCATCATATAATATTGTACATTGAAATATCATTTATGTGTGACAGGCATCTGCAGATTCGGGAAAGAACTTTTCAAGAACGAATAGGAGGAAGAACACTCAACAGGAACCTCAGGCTGATACCGGAGGATGGGTGACAGTGCGTAATAAAAAAAGAGTTAAGCCTGATGCTCGTGCTGCTCCTCCTATTACAAGGTCTAACAAGAGACTGACACGAGGTGGCGAACAGGCCAAGAATGATAACAGTAAAAGGTCTCGTAAAAACCACAAACCATCGAATCAGACAGAAGTAGCCCCAGCATGTACCAGCCCACACATTCCACAACCACCAGTTGCCAATACTGATTCTCAGCAACAATTGCCAACAGAACCAGTTTCCACAGCAAATTCTAGCCAAGAATTGGCACCATCAGGAGTGGTGGTAGGTAATAATGGCCAAGGACACATGATGCTAGTCCCAGATGATACAGCCTCAAATGTCCAAACAGTGCTGCCACAACACCAGCAAACTGGTGATGATCTCCCTCCGACCCTTAGTCCTGCGAAAGACAACTCCTCTCCCGATGATGAGACCCACGCCAAAAAAGGTAATACTTTTTTCAAGACTTGTAGTTTAATGCTCCCTTATGTATCTATATACCATGATAGCTTGATGTAATGCTTAACTTGGTAGGTTCGCCACGATCAATAAAAACGAGGGGGCCAACGGTAGGAAAAAAACTTGCAGCTAAGATTTCCGGAATGGGTTCAAGATTTCGCATCACATCTATTGTAGGTGGCAGAAGGCCACTTCATCCGCATGAATCTTCATATCTTGTATCACAGGTTGGCCATTTTATCAGGAATGAACTTCCTACCTTCCCATTGTGGAAGCAGCACGTTGACACCCCTTCACAGTTCGAGAGTTTAGTGCATAATTTACACGTAAGTCATGCTTCTCCTGGTAATGATAAATTATTCCACATTGATCTGTCCCATTTCTTGTAGCTTACTGTTGTTTCTATGCTATATAACTCACCAATCATTCCACCGTTGTGAGCAGTTAAGGTTTGAATTCGATGAGGATAATGAGGATGTAAAGTTTGTCATCGCTTCCATATTCAAAGAATTGTTGCGCCAGCACCGCTATAAGCTTAAGGCGACATACTTCACTGGCCAGATTACTGCCAATGTTCGAACAAAGTCTCCTGCACCCTGTATGACTGACGAGCAGTGGGGAGATCTTGTCAAGCATTGGTCTGATCCAAAGAATGTGGTATGGCTTATGAGGACCGTGAAACCAGATTAAATTCCGAATACTTATTTTGCGCCAGTGTCTCACTAGTCTCCTTTTGCAGACGTTGTCTAAAAGGAACCAGGCTAACCGCTTGAAACAACGTTTACCAAGCCGTACAGGATCTCGTCACTTGGTTGGGCATCTCTGGCAAAAAGTAATGCCCCGCTGGTCTGTACTGCTACATATGTTACTCGTAAATTGTGTAGAACTCCGTGTGCATGTTATATTTCCATCCTCCATTTCAACCACGTTATTTGATCTCCATATGATTGTACAAAAATGCAGAAAGTAGATCATGCAAACAACATGCAACCAGACAAAGAGATGACTCTGGCAGAGCAGTTCGAGGCATGCCAGAAGAACAAACATAATGTGATAGGAGAACTTGCAGAAAGTGTTATTGTAAGTCTTCTTTATGATTTAAATTTTTTAACTACACACTTGCCAATTTGTAGGAGCAATATGTCAATATGATCTTGTAGGCGTTTTTGTGAAAATGCATTTGATGTGTAATCAGGCATACCAACTTGTAGGATTAGAAGTAGTTCATACACATTAAATCTACCGTCTGCATGTTTCTCTGTAATAACTTTTATTTTTACACGACTCAAAACTTTTCAGGCAAATATGAAATTGGAGATGGCAAAACCCGGGAAAGATGGTATGGAAAAAACTCTAGAAGAATGTATGGAGACATTTACCATGGTACTTAAAAATAAAGATATCACCAAAAACACTTTCCTGCGAAATGCTGGGTTTTTGCAGTCCAAGTCCAAGTCCAAGTCCAAGTCTTTCTCTGCACAAGTTCTGGAGGAACAAATCCAAATAGAACGAGCTGCAGCAGATGTGTTAAGAAACCAAGTTGACATGTTGAGATCGAGATCAGAAGCATGTGATGCCCTACTGCAGGAGGCCAATCAAGTTTGTTATAATCTCTCAAAAGACTAATAAAATGCCATAGATAATTGGAGATGAAAACACTGACATTGACATGTGAGTACCTTGGTATTGTGAAATGTTTACTGAGACTGAGGCACTGTTCCTATTTTGTTGGTGGATGCATTTATCTACGGCTGGGATCAACTTGGTAGTTGTTCCTGTGGATGTTTTAGAAATTGGTTGCCTAGCCTTTTCAATCCGTTCGAACTTAAATGGTATTAGAGCCAAGGTCTCGAGTTTGAATTGTTGACGGTGTGGTTCAATTCATCCTTAAATTGTTGGTGCCCCATTGGCCCTTGTAAAGCTTCATGTGCCTACCTCCGAATCCAGTGTTGAATTTCTCTTGTCACACACGAGGATGGCTGTTAATGTGTATATAAGTGGGTTGCATAGCCCCTTTTATATAAGGTTGCAAGTTTCCTTTTTGTGTTGTGCCTTTGGGATTCAGCCTGCACTTCTGACTTTTGGTTGCGTTGGCTACTGCATAAGTTTAATATAGTTCCATGTGGTTTTTGTTGAGTTCTATAATAAGTGGATTGCCTAGCCCTTTCCATCATTTCGGACCTGTGGTGTGCTATTCTGTTTTCCACGTATTAGACCTCCTCTTCTTAACAAGACTCCATGAGTAGGAGGCACTATGATTTTTTTTTGCGCATGAAATTACTCAATTAGATAGCTTAATCCCATTTGTTGACTCTCTGTTGATCAGCCACTTGAGGGTAAAACTGAGTATATTGCACTAGCCAGTATTTTTTTTTATGAGGTAATGCACTAGCCAGTATTAGTACTCGAGGGGAAAACTGAGTGCAGATATTTTTCCAGTGTAAGGCTAACTGAGTACACGTAACGGTGCAGACGTGCAGTACCACGGACGCGTGTCGCGGTGCACAGCGGTTAGGCGGTGCGCGTGTTGAGACCAAACGTCTAGCTTTTTTGAGAAACTGCCGAGACCAACCGTCACGTTGCCAGAGCCCCCTCTCTCCCTCCCTCTGCACACAGTCTCATTCTCACTCACGCACGCAACCACGCCTCTCACGTCCCATCAACTTCTCCAAATCGAAGGAAAAAACACCAACCGCCCACGCGCGCTCCCTGCCGGCGATGGACAAGAAGAATGCGCCGGCGGCCGTCGCCTCCGTGAACTGGGCCTCTCTCTCGGCTGATGGACCACTTCACAAGATCGGCGAATGCTTACTGGCGAACGAGCAGTACGCTGACACCTACTCTGCTATGAGGCAAGTCTGTAGAAATTGGCGCTCAGGTTTACCTGAGCCCGACGTGCACCTGCACGAATGGATCATGCTAGACCACGGCCTTCCACGCGCTGCTGATTTCACCTTCCTCCACCTCCGCACATCCCGCTACGTCACCATCGATCTAACGGAAGTTCATGCAAGGTTCAAATTCCTCCATATCTATAGAGTTAATCTATTTTTATTTTCAATCGTAAACATCTTAGTGCTGAATGTTATCTTCATCAATATATTTTAGATACTACTTTGTCGGCTTTTGCCGTGGCGTCATCGTGCTTGCCCAGAAGAACCAGCCGCACAAGATACGGCTTCTGAACCCACTCACAAAGACATTGAATACTATGTTTGAGGCGCATATGCCAAACGTTATTCTGAAGTCAGTCGCTGTGATGAAGTCCCCGACTATGGTCTTCGTTTCCAAAGATTACCCGGCGGAAATTGCTTGGGTCGATGAGAGCACTCCAACTAAGGGTATAGATGAAGATTGGGGAGAAGGAAGATTTTCGATCGAGCACCATTGTCTGCGTTGCATTACCCCGTTCAATGGTGAATTGTATGCAATAGCTGTGAACAATTTTGAGTTCGGAAAATTAGTGTGCACCAACAATGTCCAGTTGGAGCAGCGTGCGAGCACTGTCAAAATGGATACACTATTTTCATTTCCAGAACTTGGAAATAACAAGTTCTACCTTGTGGAGTCGGATGGTGCTCTGCTGCTTGTGTTGTTGGACAACAAGCATTTGGAGGAAGGTCAACCATTGGTGTACCGTGTGGACACTGAGAGCCGCTCTCTCCATGCCGTCAATAACATTGGCAGTCGTGCCTTCTTCGTCCATTATATCCGGTGTATCTCCGTCGACACCAGAGTGCACCCGACACTTCGACCTGGCTGCATCTACTACACAGATTTTGGTTATATCAGAGAGTACTTTGATGATATAAAGGCCTGGGATGAGTGGCCAATACATGTGAATAGATTAGGAAACTACGGTATGAGAAATGAACAAAGGCCATACCGTTTGGAGGATGTATTGGCTGCACACTGCAGACGGAAGGAGTTCAATGAAAATTTCCTTCAATGGAGTGACGAAGAAATATATGCTGAATGAAGAACATATTCGTTCATCCTGGGGTATCCTAATCTTCATGTTGGCCATACATTGTGTCTTGTATTATTTTCAGATTAGTTTGTCGTGAACATTAACATTGTTATTGGCTGCTTTTGGCTCTTGTATGCAGTTTATGTAGTATTATATTAGTTTTCTGGATTTATTATGCTGCTGTGAATTTATCCTATACTAGCTTCTAGATTTGACTGATTTTGTTTGTAATGATGATGGCTTGATGTGGCTGCTGGCCTTAACTGCCGAAGCAGAGCAATTAGTACTTAACCAGGTGTACCGTCTTTATATTAGTATTATATTATATTACTTGACCATAGCCATATTCAAAATCAAATCTCAGTCGGGCGGCAAAATCTCCCGCCAATCTAGAAATATTTCAGGCGTGTTTTTGAATGGGATAAGAAGATAGAACACGATGATAGTAACCGATATTCAAGGTGATGATGATTTGATTTTGCACTCGGCCTTGAACAGAGGTACTAGTACGGTCTCACAATTTTTTATCATTATACTTGGACCTTAGCCAAATTCAAAATCTCATAGCGGCAAAACTTCCCGCCCACAAAATACAAAAAATTCACACGCTTTCAAATTCCCATTCTACCCTTGTGGAGATGACAGCAAAGTCGGTTGGTGGGGGGGTCTGCCCGTCATTTTTTGGATCACCACCTCCCTAGCCCGGAAACCCTCCCAAAAAAATTCATTTCCCTCAGACCACCCACCGGAACTTCCCAAGTCCCTCTCTCTACCACCTCCACGACCACCGCACCGGAACATCCCCGCCGGACTTCCCTGGCCTACCCGAGCCCTCGCGATCCTCGTCATCCGGCTGCCTGCCGGAGCCGCTTCATCGACGCCGTCATCAACCGGACCGGATCATCCCCGCCGAACCTCGAAACCATATGCTCATCCAGCAGCCTACCGCAGTCGCTTCAGCTGCGGCATCGTCCACCGCATCGGATCTTGCTCACCGACACCGATGTGCATGAACCGAATCTGCTTCACCGGCGCCGTCCATGATCTAAACTCTTCTACTGTCGCTTTTCTATTGCTTGCCTGCAAGTTCTTGTTTAATCTTGGGGGAACCTGTTTGTGCTAACGACGCGCCGTTACGTCTTTGCAGATTAGATGAGTAACCATGAAGTTTAATGGCCGTCTCTCCAACCCCAAGGAGCACATGTAGTGTACTTCATCACCGGATCTATCAACCCCAGGAAGATCTGCTGTGATTCCCACAGAGTGCTTCTCCTAATGTAAGTCCCTTGTTTTAGCGCCATGTTCTGGGTTCAGATGCCTGTTTGTCTGAAGCTCTTTTAGTTCATTCCTAGTTATGACCGTAACACCTTGCCATTTTCTAGTTCATTGCTAACTTCAAGCGATTGAACATTTTGGTTTGCATTCCCTGCTCTGTAGATGTAGCCATCATAACTTCTATCTTGCTCATTCGTTGTTCATGCCAATCTTGTTCTCCCTGAACATGTTGGTTTGCATTCCCTGTACTACGGTGATGCCATTGTTATTTCTATCTACTTCGTCGTAAGCTAACTGCCTGCTATTAGTTCCTGCATGCTATCGCTCTGCCATCCTGCAGTACAAATTAACTGCCTGCTATTAGTTCCTGCATGCTATCGCTCTGCCATCCTGCAGTACAAATTTATTTGAACTCGTCACAGCAGCAACTTCCATCATAATTTTGTCTGCCATCTGATTCTTCAAAAGCTGCAATATTAACTTGTTTCTCTTAATTGGCATGGCGCTCACATATAGAATTGTGAACATATTGGTGTGCATTCCCTTTTCTACAAGTTCAGATCCCACTATATTCCGTTTCTGGTCCATCCTAAGCCGTAGCATTAACTATCCTCTATGTGTTGCTCATTACAACTTTATATCCCGAAACAAATTGATTTTTTTCCCTTATCTACAAGTTTATCAGTGATGCCATTATAACTCCTATCTGTATTATTCCTAGCTATTATAGTAACATCCTGCTATTATTTAGTTCATGGCCAATTTTAAGTAATTGCACATGTTGGTTCGCATTCCCTGCTCTATAGCTTTTGGCATCGTAACTTCTATATTTGGTTTACATTCCCTGCTCTGTAGATCTAGCCATCATAACTTTATCTTGCTCAGATGTTGTTTCAAAAATTATGGCCTGCTACTATGTTGTTTGTGCCAATTTTTTACTCCATGAACATGTTGGCTTGCATTCCCTGTACTACAGGTGATGCCATTGTTTTGTATCTAGTTCATTGTAAGCTAACAAAGTAAGGACTTAGTTTGGCATGCTATCACTCTGCTATCTAAGCCTGTAGTACAAATAAACTTGTCATATTACTAGATAATAATTTTGTGTGCCATCTTGTTCTTCAAAAGCTGCATTATCGACTTGTTTCTCTGACTTGGCATGACGCTCACATATGGAATGCTGAACATATTGGTTTGCATTCCCTCTTATACAAGTTCACAGGTGATCCCACTATATTCTGTATCTTGCTCAGTCGTCGTTACAAAATTTATAGCCTGCTACTATGTTGTTCATGCCAATTTTGTACTCCCTGAACATGTTGGTTTGCATGGGACTCGACAGTAGTAAGTCTGCTGTTTCATTCTAACATGCTCTGTTATATTGGCTGTTGGTATGCGGCATGCACTCTTTGTTTGCTTATTGTGCGCATTACAATGATCTTGTTATAACGACGAAATGATGAGTTCCAAATTCTTTGGCAAACAATATTGTAGTGTCTTTGCCTTTCCATTGTTGTTGTCTTAACTTGTAATGTCTTTGTTTCAGATATAGGTGCTGCATGGACAACTTAAAAGATTGCCGGATCGCTTCATTGTATTGCTAGGTTTAATTACCATTCAATTTCTCTGGGTTCTGTAATATTTTTTTCAATGCCTTGCAGCTGATGTAATATTTAGTTAGTTTTTATAGTTCTTTCGCGCATTTTTTCTTTGGTGCTTGTGGTAAGTGAGGCTATTCGACAGAAATCAATGCTGCGTAAATATTCTCAGTATCTAAATCACGAATTCCCATCCCTTAAACGGCCCAATTAAGCAAAATCACATATGTGCCTGCCCGCAAAATCCTAAAGCGCATATTATGCCGGCATATAAACAACAACTAAACGGGCTGGCCCACTTACTTCTTGGGCCAGCCCATTTGATTTACCGTGGACCCCACACTCTAATTGGGCTGGCCCACTTGCAAAAAGGTGGACCCCACATACTACTGGGCCGGCCCACTAAATAGTTGGGCCAGCCCATTTGCTTTTGTGGTGGACCCCACATACTAAATGGGCCGGCCCTTTAAGAGGAAAGTGGGACCCACCTGTATTTTTGGCCCGGCCCACTATCTTGTTGGGCCGGCCCACCTGCTACATGGTGGACCCCACATACTAATTGGGCCGGCCCTTCAACAGGAAAGTGGGGCCCACTGTGTTTTTGGGCCGGCCCACTATGTTGTTGGGCCAGCCCATTTGCTATATGGTGGTCCCACATGGTAAACGGGCCGGCCCTTTAATAGGAAGGTGGGACCCACCTGTGTTTTTGGCCCCCACTATCTTGTTGGGCCGGCCCCTATATGGTGGACCCCACAAACCAAATGGGCCGGCCTATTAAAATGTGGGACCTGTGTTTTTGGCCCGGCCCACTTCTGGTGACCAGCTATATGGTGGACCCCACATACTAAATGGGCCGGCCCTTTAACAGAAGGTGGGACCCACTGTGTTTTGGCCCGCCCACTATCTTGTTGGGGCCACTATATGGTGGACCCCACATACTAAATGGGCCGACCCTTTAACAGAAAGTGGGACCCACTGTGTTTTGGCCCGGCCCACTAGCTTGTTGGGCCGGCCCACTTGCTATACGGTGGACCCTACACACTAAATGGGCCGGCCTTTTGGGAAAGTGGGACCGTGTTTTTGCCCACTTGCTTCTTGGGCCGCCCAGTTGTTGTGGTGGACCCCACATGTTAAATGGGCCGGCCCATTTAAGTTTTGACCAGTCAACATTAGAGGTTAGGCCCGGCCCACGTAACTAATGGACCAGCCCAGCTATATAGTTGACCGGTCAAACTATGTCATCTGGCCCGGCCCGCTTAAGACGTGGCAGGCCTCGTGTGGGCCTACCATCTACCACGGGGTTTCAGCGGTCGTTAACTGCCAGTTAACGGCGTCTGCCACGTGTCAGTTTGCATGACGTCAGCAGTCAACGGGCTCCCGGAAACACTTGCGCAACGGTCCGATTTTCCGTGGCGGAAGGGCGCCCAAGCGCGACGGACCGAAAAAATCGGACTTTGACTTTGCACGCAGTTCACAACAGAACCCATATCGTCGGGTTAGGCCCATAGGCGACGAAAAATACCCCTTAGCGGACGATTTTGAGACGTTGTCTATCAGAACTTTTCTTGTGTGGATCAACGTGGGATTTGTCCATCCCGATGACGGATAGATATACTCTGGGCCCTCTCGGTGGAATGTCGTCTAATGTCTTGCAAGCATATGAATAAGTTCATAAGAGACCACATACCACGGTACGAGTAAAGAGTACTTGTCAGGAGACGAGGTTGAACAAGGTATAGAGTGATACCGATGATCAAACCTCGGACAAGTAAAATATCGCGTGACAAAGGGAATTGGTATCGTATGTGAATGGTTCATTCGATCACTAAGTCATCGTTGAATATGTGGGAGCCATTATGGATCTCCAGATCCCGCTATTGGTTATTGGTCGGAGAGAGTTCTCAACCATGTCTACATAGTTCGCGAACCGTAGGGTGACACACTTAAGGTTTGATGTTGTAATAGTAGAACTTGAATATGGAATGGAGTTCGAAGTTTGTTCGAAGTCTCGGATGGGATCCCGGACATCACGAGGAGTTCCGGAATGGTCCGGAGAATAAGATTCATATATAGGAAGTCATTTTATAAGTTTGAAAATGATCCGGTGCATTTATGGAAGGTTCTAGAAGGTTCTAGAAAAGTCCGGAAGAAATCACTTTGGAAGGCGGAGTCCCGGAGGGACTCCACCTTGGCCAGCCAAACCCTAGAGGGGAAAGTCCAAGGTGGACTTCCCCCCAAGGTGGCCGGCCACCCCCCCTCATGGAAAGGTGGGAGTCCCACTTGAGGTGGGAATCCCACCTTGGGTAGGTTTCCCTACACATGGAAGGTTTTGGGTTGGGGTCTTATTCGAAGACTTGTACACCAACTCTTGGGTGTTCCACCTATATAATGAGGGCCAAGGGGAGGGGGCCGGACACCAAAGCCATAGCTTGGCCGCACCCCTTAGTGGCCGGCCACCCCCTCTCCCAAACCCGCACGCTTAGCGAAGCTCCGCCGGAGTTCTCCATCGCCACCGCCACCACGCCGTCGTGCTGCCGGATTCAAGGAGGAGCTACTACTTCCGCTGCCCGCTGGAACGGGGAGAAGGACGTCGTCTTCATCAACACCGAACGTGTGACCGAGTACGGAGGTGCTGCCCGATTGTGGCACCGTGATCAAGATCTTCTACGCGCTTTTGCAAGCGGCAAGTGATCGTCTACCGCAGCAATAAGAGCCTACTCTTATAGGCTTTGGAAATCTTCAAGGGTGAGTCTCGATCATCCCCTCGTTGCTCCCGTCTTCTAGATTGCATCTTGGCTTGGATTGCGTTCTCGCGGTAGGAAATTTTTTGTTTTCTATGCAACGAATCCCTACAGTGGTATCAGAGCCGTGTCTATGCATAGATGGTTGCACGAGTAGAACACAATGGTTTTGTGGGCGTTGATGCTTATGTTGTCTTTAGTTTGAGTACTTTGCATCTTTGTGGCATAGTGGGATGAAGCGGCTCGGGCTAACTTTACATGACCGCGTTCATGAGATTTGCTCCACGCTCGACATGCAACTTGTATTGCATAAGTGGCTTTGCGGGTGTCTGTCTCTCCTACTATAGTGAAGATTCAATTTACTCTTCTATTGACAACACTAGTATCACCGTTGTGGTTCATGTTCGTAGGTAGATTAGATCTTACTCGAAAACCCTAAACCACGTAAAATATGCAAACCAAATTAGAGACGTCTAACTTGTTTTTGCAGGGTTTGGTGATGTGATATGGCCATAATGTGATGATGAATATGTATGAGATGATCATTATTGTATTGTGGCAACCGGCAGGAGCCTTATGGTTGTCTTTAAATTTCATGTTGAGTATTATTTCAAAGTAGTTGTAATAGTTGCTACATGCGGTGAACAACCATGAAGACGGCGCCATGGACCTTGACGCTACGCCGACGATGATGGAGATCATGCCCGTTGATGATGGAGATCATGTCCGTGCTTTGGAGATGAAGATCGAAGGCGCAAAGACTAAAGGGCCATATCATATCACATATGAATTGCATGTGATGTTAATCCTTTATGCATCTTATTTTGCTTAGATCGCGACGGTAGCATTATAAGATGATCCCTCACATTAATATCAAGATAATAAAGTGTTCTCCCCTCGTATGCACCGTTGATATAGTTCGTCGTTTCGAAGCATCTCGTGATGATCGGATGTGATAGACTCAACGTTCACATACAACGGGTGTAAGCCATGTTGCACACGCGGAATACTTGGGTTTGCTTGACGAGCCTAGCATGTACAGACATGGCCTCGGGACAACGGAAACCGAAAGGTTGAACACGAGTCATATGGATGATATGATCAACATGTTGATGTTCACCATTGAAGCTACATCATCTCACGTGATGATCGGTTTTGATGTAGTGGATTTGGATCGTGTACCACTTAACAACTATGAGGGATGTTGTATTAAGTGGGAGTTCATTAGTAATTAGATTAAAACATGAACTAATTATCATAAACATAGTCTGAGTAGTATTTTGAATTAATTTTGTAGTATTGGCATCCGTTTTTCTACCATGCGCTAGTCTTGTAATTGAGATAGAAATACTGTTAAGTCTGACAAGAAACTTTACGGACTGGTACCGTATTGTTAAAGAATCAAGAAATGATTAAGTCCTATTGCAAACTTTTAGTAAACCTCACATTGTTGATTCAAAGAGCTATGGTTTCAATTAGTACCTAAAGTCATCTTGTCTCCGTGAAACTTGAAGTTCAAATCTGTTTGAAAAGTAAGGAGCTGAAAATTTAGTTTTCAGAAATAATCAAGGTATGAGATATATGTGATATCTAAGACCTTGTTGCAAGGTGATAGAATATAATTTGGTGAGACTACATAAACTCATAAGTTTTATGGGAATGTACGAAGGTTGAAGACGCAAGGCGTCCCAATCCTCCAACTATTGGGGCACTAACGATATTCGTATATCCATGAAGTGATCGTCCTTAGTATGCACCGTTGCTAAGACTCGTAGTTTCGAATACTAAGGTATAGATTCTATGTGTACATACAACGGGTGCAAGCCAGATTTGCACATGCGAATACTAAGGTTAAACTTTACGAGCCTAGCATGTACAGACATGGTCTCGGAAAAGTCGTCATGATATGATGGATAAAATTATGAGTGAAATTGTTCATCATATTACAAAGTTACTAATAGTGAAATCTGAAACACTTGTCATATGATGATCAACTTCAAAGTAAGAACCTCAAGGTTATTGGTATTTGACCAACAAACCTAGAAGTTATTGAAGGTGAAGTGTTTTCTGAAGAATGAGGAAAGCTAAAAGAGAAACTACAAAAGATATTTTGGCAGAAAGAAAGAAAAGACTAGAAAGTCTAGCTCAGGTGTATATAAATGATATACATGTTATGGATGTATTCCTTGTTTGGTCACATAATGAAATTCTTGGGTATTTGTACCAGATTGGTTGGTATGAGATGTCATACAATACAACGCAATACAAGAATACGATGGCCTAAGTGACTGATAAGGAATATGGTAATAATGCACGTCTGGAACATAATAAAGTGTTATTATGTTTGTCGTTGGCATTCTACCTAGCCCTTAGAATTTATAATAAAGAACTTAATAATTGTTATTTTGCTCTGGTCAAATGAAAACAATGAGTTGTTCAAATTATGACATTACTCCATGTACGATGGATAAGTTATTATAAATCTTAATGGTGAAACACACATACATAACACTGACGCTAAAATGCCATAAGGCAAATGATTTGAATTCCACTTATTTGTGGAACCGCCATTTAGGTCATGTTAGAAAGGAACGCATGAAGGAACTCCATGCAAATGGATTTTTGGAGTCATTTGATTTTTGAATCGTTTGGCACTTGCAAATCTTTTCTAAAGAGAATGACTAAAATACCGTTCATAGGCCAAGAGTTGAACGGGCAACTAACTTAGTGGAAACATACATGATGATGTATGTGGTTCACTGGGCATAGTTGTGTGCGGGAGATTCTTCTACTTCATGAAAACTTCCAACAATGAATTGAGTATATATATGTGGATATATTCGATAAGGAAGAAGTTTGAAACATTTGAATGGATTCAAATAAATTTCAGCATGAAGTGGAAATCATCGTAATAGAAAAGTCAAATATCTATGATTGGATCATAGTGGAAATATTTGAATTACGAGTTTTAGCGAACATCTAAGAGAGTTATGAAGTTGTTCTACAACTCACGTTTCTTGGAGTATCATAGTGATGATGGAGTATCCGAGAGATGTATCCAAACCTTGTTGGATCAATGATGAGATAAAATATTGATGCCATTATATTTTTGTGGATTATGCTTTAGAGACTACCGCTTTTACACTGAATAGAGCATCATCATGATCCGTTGAAATGACACCATACGAGTTATGGCATGGGTATGAACCCTAATAGTCCTTTCTTAAATTTTGGTATGCATAGCATAAGGTGAACCAAAATCGGATGAATGTCTTTGTGGGTTATCCCAAAGAATTAATTGGGAATTCTTTCCACTATGGAGACAAAGACAAAAGTGTTTGTCGATGTTTCTTACTTATTTCCAAGAAATTGTTTTTAGCGAAGTATTTGAGTGGGAGGACAATAGAACTTGATAAGGTTTATGAACCTGAGCATAATGATCAGAGTAGCGTAGCATCGGAATTAGTTCCGGAAGCGGCCACGACGATCATGGCTCCCATGTCTACAAAATGTTATAGTCATGGAGATCAAAGTACTTATTGAACCTTGTAGGTATGATTTACTTTGTGATCAAATAAATGATTTGTGAACAAAGGATTGTTTTTTGAACAATGATAAACCAACTACAAACAAAGAAGTTATGATGGGCCCTGACTCCGTTAAAATGGCTATACGCCATGAAATCCAAGATAGATGAATACTTTTTGAAAGTAAATGGATCTATAAAATTGATGAACTTGGATGGAATATCCTTGAATAAGCTCGACTTGTCGAAAAGTTGTTTACGACAAAGTTCAAAGAGTTGACTACGATAAGATTAGATCTTCCGTAGCAATGCTTATAGTCTATGTGGATTATTCTAGTAATCGCTACATATTTCTTTCATGAGATATGATAGTAGGATGGCAAAATACATTACTTAACAGAAGTGTGTATTAAAGGTGTATACAAGATACAACCAATTGTTTTGCTAGTCCGTGGAATACTAGATAGGTATACAAACTTCAATTGGATGAAGTGAGTATCGCGGAGTTGGAATCTTCACCGGATGAAATAGTCAAAGAGTTTTGGATTTCATCAGAAACGATGAAGATGCTTGCATTTGCAAGAAATTAAGTGGGAGCGCTGAGACATATTTATAATACTTTATGTAGATGACATATAGTTGGTTATAAATGATGTAATTATATACTTGATTATAAAAGGTTTCATTGAGAATTAACTTCAATGAAAGGATATGGACTGAAACATATTTAGTGTCAAGATCTATGAAGATAGATTGAAACACATAATAAGTTTAAGTCAAAGTACATAGAATGGATATTGAAGTAGTTCAATATAGAAATATTAAGAAAATGTTCTTGTCATGTGAAGGTTTAACAAGACTTGAGTGTATCTGACACTCAATGAGTAAAAACACATGAGTGATTATAGATCACGAATAATATGTACACAATCAGATGTCCTGTGCTCTAAAAAGTTAGGAGCATATACCAGAATGATTCATGTGATGATCATTGGACAAACAGTAAGAATATCCCTGTGTGCTTTAGAAGAACCAAGGATATATATATAGTTTTATATGGGGTAATGACAAACAAATCGCTGTAAGGTGTTGCACCGATATTTGTTTGGTCACATATAAAAATTAATTTCAAATCTCAATTAGGCTAAGTGTTGATTAAAAGGTAGCACAATGCTAGATTTAGAAGAGTTCTAAATGTGACGGATTCTACAAACGAAGGCAGAATATGTCATTGTTTTGACAATGACTGAGGATGTTAAGTCAAGAGGTTCTTTGAGAACTTGGTGTAGTTCCGATAGTGTCAGAACTTTGAAGCTATATTGTGTATGACAATATTAGTGACATATTTCAGACCGCGGAATTAAGGTTCCACCAGAAGACCAAACATATTTAATGCCGACTCATTTGGAAAATGAGTGATGCGTGAAGACGCAAATGAATTGCAAAATACATACGTTTCTGAGTGTGTCAGAACCGTTGACTAAAGCTCTCCCTAGGGCAAAGTATGACCAACACCAGAATGCCATGGGTGTTAGGTACCTTACAATGTAATCTAGATTATTGACTCTAGTGCAAGTGGGAGACTATTGGAGATATGCCCAAGAGGCAATAATAAAAGTGGTTATTATATATCTTTATGTTTATGATAAAAGTTTATATACCATGCTATAATTGTATTAACCGAAACATTGATACATGTGTGTTATGTAAACAACAATGAGTCCCTAGTAAGCCTCTTAACTAGCTTGTTGATTAATAGATGATTAGTTTCATAATCATGAACATTGGATGTTATTAATAACAAGGTTATATCATTATATGAATGATGTAATGGACACACCCATTTAAGCGTAGCATAAGATCACGTCATTAAGTTATTTGCTATAAGCTTTCGATACATAGTTACCTAGTCCTTATGACCATGAGATCATGTAAATCACTTATACGGAAAGGTACTTTGATTACATCAAACGCCACTGCGTAAATGGGTGGTTATAAAGGTGGGATTAAGTATCCGAAAAGTATGAGTTGAGGCATATGGATCAACAGTGGGATTTGTCCATCCCGATGACGGATAGATATACTCTGGGCCCTCTCGGTGGAATGTCGTCTAATGTCTTGCAAGCATATGAATAAGTTCATAAGAGACCACATACCACGGTACGAGTAAAGAGTACTTGTCAGGAGACGAGGTTGAACAAGGTATAGAGTGATACCGATGATCAAACCTCGGACAAGTAAAATATCGCGTGACAAAGGGAATTGGTATCGTATGTGAATGGTTCATTCGATCACTAAGTCATCGTTGAATATGTGGGAGCCATTATGGATCTCCAGATCCCGCTATTGGTTATTGGTCGGAGAGAGTTCTCAACCATGTCTACATAGTTCGCGAACCGTAGGGTGACACACTTAAGGTTTGATGTTGTAATAGTAGAACTTGAATATGGAATGGAGTTCGAAGTATTGTTCGAAGTCTCGGATGGGATCCCGGACATCACGAGGAGTTCCGGAATGGTCCGGAGAATAAGATTCATATATAGGAAGTCATTTTATAAGTTTGAAAATGATCCGGTGCATTTATGGAAGGTTCTAGAAGGTTCTAGAAAAGTCCGGAAGAAATCACTTTGGAAGGCGGAGTCCCGGAGGGACTCCACACCCATGGCCGGCCAACCCTAGAGGGGTGGAGTCCCAGGTGGACTCCACCAAGGTGGCCGGCCACCCCCCCCTCTCGATACAAGGTTTAGGCTAGCAAGGTTATTTGAAGCAACCTCAAGGATGAACCGGTGCAGCAAAACTCACATAAAAGACATATTGTAAACATTATAAGACTTTACACCGTCTTCCTTGTTGTTCAAACTCAATACTAGAAATTATCTAGACCTTAGAGAGACCAATTATGCAAACCAAATTTTAGCAAGATCTATGTATTTCTTCATTAATAGGTGCAAAGTATATGATGCACACTACAAGAAAAGTTCTGATAGACAACGTCCCAAAATCGTCAACTAAGGGGCATTTTTCGTCGCCTATGGGCCTAACCCGACGATATGGGTTCCGTTGTCGAAACTGCGTCAGGCAAAGTCCAACGACGATTTTTTCGGTCCGTCGCGCTTGGGCGCCCTTCCGCCACGGAAAATCGGACCGTTGCGGAAGTGTTTTCGGGAGCCCGTTGACTGCTGACGTCATGCAAACTGACACGTGGCAGACGCCGTTAACTGCCAGTTAACGGCGTTAACCGGCTGAAACCCCGTGGTAGATGGTAGGCCCACACGAGGCCTGCCACGTCTTAAGCGGGCCGGGCTAGATGACATAGTTTGACCGGTCAACTATATAGCTGGGCTGGTCCATTAGTTAAGTGGGCCGGGCCTAACCTCTAAGGTTGACTGGTCAAAACTTAAATGGGCCGGCCCATTTAACATGTGGGGTCCACCTTACAGAAACGGGCCGCCCAAAAGTAAGTGGGCCGGGCAAAACACAGTGGGTCCCACTTTCCTGTTAAAAGGCCGGCCCATTTAGTGTGTGGGGTCCACCGTATAGCAAGTGGGCCGGCCCAACAAGCTAGTGGGCCGGCCAAAACACGTGGGTCCCACTTTCCGTTAAAGGGTCGGCCCATTTAGTTTGTGGGGTCCACCATATAGCAAGTGGGCCGGCCCAACAAAATAGTGGGCCGGGCCAAAACACAGGTGGGTCCCACTTTCCTGTTAAAGGGCCGACCCATTTAGTGTGTGGGGCCCACCATATAGCAAGTGGGCTGGCCCACCAAGATAGTGGGCCGGGCCAAAAACACAGGTGGGTCCCACGTTCCTGTTAATGGGCCGGCCCATTTGGTATGTGGGGTCCACCATATAGAAAGTGGGCCGCCCAACAAGATAGTGGGCCGGGCCAAAACACAGGTGGGTCCCACCTTCCTATTAAAGGGCCGGCCCATTTGGTGTGTGGGGTCCACCATATAGAAAGTGGGCCGGCCCATTTGGTATGTGGGGTCCACCATATAGAAAGTGGGCCGGCCCAACAAGATAGTGGGCCGGGCCAAAAACACAGGTGGGTCCCACCTTCCTATTAAAGGGCCGGCCCATTTACCATGTGGGACCACCATAGAGCAAGTGGGCCGGCCCAATAAGCATGTGGAGCCCATTATCGTGTAACCGGGCCGGCCTACTAAAGAAGTGGGCCGGCCCAAAATGAAAGTGGGTCCCACACTACTGTAAGTGGGCCGGCCCAATCTGTTGTAGGGCCCTACTTGTTTGACTAGTCAACTTGCATTAAATTTCATGAGCCTAAAATCTGATTTCAATGATACACACAATTACATACACAAATAAAACAAATAGGAAAATTACAAGGCAATTAATGTGCCCAAATAAAAAAATTACATAGAATCATTGAGGACTTCTATTAGCATCATCAATAACACGTTGACATTTGGCAATCGCCTTGATTGAATCTTGTGTACTCTTTGTCAACATATCAGCTACAGATCTTAAAGCAGCAATACCATGTCTTTTATAAAGTACAGCCTTGAGATATTTACTGTCTGATGAAAGAAATGGTCTAGGTTGACGGCTATGAGAAGATGCATCAGAAGAAAGATCAGAACTTTTTGTGGGCCTCACTGGTAATGAAGATTGCTTCATCACAACTGCATTCTGATAATAATGCAAAAAGAGTTAAACGATGAACTATGCAAACATTTATTATGCAATGTAGATATAAGATAATAACAAGTTGCATAAATAAGACATGTATGGAACTTGTACTAAGCACAAACTTACATCATAATGTTGCACAGGGTCGCTACAGATCCTTTTTTGGCGACTATCTTCTAATGATGACTGCTTCATTAAAACTGCATTCTGGTAACATTGTAAACATAGTTACAACAATTAACTATTCAAACATGTATTACGCAATGTAGAGATCAGATAACAACATGTAGCAGAAATAAGCACAAGATAAGATAAGATGCATGTACTAAGCACATACTGGCTCACTGCAGGTCCTTCTCTTGCGTGCACTAGTCGTGGTCAACATGCCTATCATTTTAGGTTCAGCCATCAAGTGAAATGCTAATCCTCCTGCTCCATTGTCCTTAATCTGTGTTTAGATATCACATTTAAGACCAAGTCAGCTGGTTTCAAATAACAAAAAACTTGAGCTGCCAAATGAATAAGCCAATAGTTACCAGATATCAGATTAAAACCAACTAGATGTTGCTTTGCATGAGATACGAATTTCAGACATTCAGATTTAGAGTAGGGTAATGCCAAGGTTTTACACATAAAGTAAACTGGCATTAAGAATGACCAAATGTCAGGTTCAAATCACCCTCGAAGTTTCTCCAAGACAAGCATATCAAATAGGCAGAAACATAGTAAAGCATGAATGGCATTGCTATGGCAGGGTTCCAAGTGTTAATCTCTTGCATAAGGAACAATGCATATAGGTTATAGATAATAACGGAAGTAAACTGCCAAAATTACCAACCACGAACTCAGATTCCAACCTTACCTAGCGTCCCCGCTGTTAATGTTGGATGTTCTAATAAGTGGTTCGCATGATCAATCCCAAGGAAAAATAACATTGACAAGTCAGTCTACGATAATACAAAGACCAGACATGCACGCAGCAATAACTATATAAGCTAAAGACGAGGTATAAGAGCAAGCAGATTGGAAATGCACATAGCATGATTATAAAAGCAGTGTGAGAATAGCAGACACGAGAAAACAGCTAGCGGTGAGCTAATGACGTGGTATAAGAACAAGCAGATTGGAAATGCCCATAGCACGACTATAAAAGCAGTGCGACAATAGCATGCAGTACAAAAACAGTTGGCAGCAAATGAATGGGTACAAGGCTATAAATATGTGGATGCACACAGGTGTCAGTAGAATGAACAGGATGGTAGCGACCGGATAATGCTTTTGTACTGTACAACATTTAAACAAACTTCATGCGAAGCAACACATCAAGAAAGTTAACGGCATATGAGATCTGCAAATAACTACACAAAACATGGCTAAAGAAACACCGCGATCTAACGGGCCAGCGTACTAACCAAGCTGCGGCGGGGTGGACGGGGGCGGCAACTTGCATTCCAGCGGCGGCGAACGCGGGAGACGATGAATCGACCATGTTTCAGTAGAAGCGGGCGTTAGTGAAGCAGATCTGGTTGGCTGGCAAGGTATTCGGTGAAGTTGATACAGCCGCTGCGGCGAGGTAGTCGGTGGCGAGGTCGGCGGTGAAGCAGATCCGTCGGTGGCGAGGTCGGCGGTGAAGCAGATCCGTCGGTGGCGAGGTCGGCGGTGAAGCAGATCCGTCGGTGACGAGGGCGGCGGGGGAGCGGATCAGGTGGGTGGACAGCCAACACGATCAAGGCTACGCTGTGGAGGAGTATGCCGGCGGCGAAGCAGATCTAGTACTGTAGAGAGTCAGAGCTTTGGCGTGTGAGAGTATTTTTGAGCTAATGGGGCGAATGGTTGGTGGGTGGGTGTGGGCCTGTGGGGAGGGTTCGGGATCTAGGCAAGATATTTCATTGTTACCGAATGAGCCCTCCATGGTCGGTGGGTTGTAGCTTCCGGACCAGGGTTAAAAGGGTAAAACTGGTCACGGGATTTTCGAATGGATGCGGCGGGATGATTTGGCGCGTGGCCGAAATTTTCAGTTTCAAGCTACAGTACGAGCAGAACGACAAAAATAATGTTCTTCCCCAGGGAGCTCTCATTTCTTCCTCTTCTCTTTCTCTCTCGAGTCTCTCCCACTCCCCCGGCTCCTCTCCCCCTTCTCTCCGGCGGCCTCGCCGGCCGGAGACGAGGCCGACTTCTCTCTGTATATTGTACACCCTCCGAACTAAATTAATTGATTCAACTTTCCTTAGACGTGTATGTATCTAGAGTAAAAACATGTGTGGATACATCCATATTTAGATAAGCAAAGTTGAGTCAGCTAATTTGGATCCGAGGGAGTTAGTGTTGTTGTAAGCTTAGATCCAGTGTTTCCCATGAGCAGAATGGCGCAATGGAGTCGGGGATCTCGTCATCGGCTTCAGATCTGGCCTATGGTGAATCTGGCGGATCTTGCCGGCCAAACCCCGATCTGGTGCCATCAATGTGATGGCGCTAACGGTGAGGCTTGCTTTGGTCAGTGCTTCAGATCTGGCCAATGGGGAAGTCAAGCTGCTAAAGTTCACAAGCTCGGGGCATACGACGGCGTCATCCGTCTTGCCCGTGCACATCTTGGACTTTCAGCGACCCTTCTCAGAGCCAATATGCCGTTGCTGAGGCCCTTCTTCTCCTTCGTCCTGGCGACTACCGGCGACACCGTCCCAAGTGGTGCGTCCCCGGCGACGGAGTTGCTGGAAAGGATGCGGAGCAGAGATCTGATGTGCGGTCGAGAAGGACTCGATTGATTTTCTTCTATATGTTTTGGGGTCCTTTTTGTAAAGTTGCAGGTTCTATTAGTTATTGTCTAGTACTTTTGGTCCTCTATGTAATTTTTTGGACTAGTTTCCATTGGCACTGATAAACTTGAATTTTGACAAGTTCACGAGGAAAAAAATTCCTTTGCACATATGGCCTATCATGTATAAACATTCTTGAGATTTAAACTATATGTAATGTGCCATGCATTAACCCTAAACCATATATATGTAACTAACCCTAGCTGATCAAACCCTACTTAATTAAAACAAATAACCCTAAACTATACGCATGCACTTTATGCGCAAAGGCGCGGGTGCCTCTAATAATGTGTGTGCGCACTCGATCGATGATCCCTAAACCTTATACAACCCTGAAACCCTAATCCCTAATCCCTAAACCCTAAACACCCTAAACACTAAACCCTAGACCCTAAACCCTAACCCTAACCCTAAACCCTAATTAAACCCTATATATAGGCCAACGACACTTAATTGTGCATCAAGCAGGCCAGGGGTGCCTCGCGGTCCTCTAATTAAATTAAATGTGCCATGCATTAACCCTAAACCATATATATGTAACTAACCATAGCTAATCAACCCTACTTAATGAAAACACATAACCCTAAACTATACTAGCTATAACCCGATCTAATAAAAACATGCTCTATATATAGCAGCTAGCTAGCAAACCGTAGATTAACACCAATTAATATATACATGGCCTATATCGATCATGTTGTATAACATATCCCTGAGATTCATTAATTAATTATATAATTATCGTGATAAATTAATTAACTTTAATTTTGACAAGTTCTCTCGAATGAAAACACATTTGATTAAGTTGCCTCATAATATATATATAAATTAGTGTGCATGCATGGCCTACCATGCATTCGTGCATATATTTTAATGTATATTTGAACATATTCTTGGGGATTTCAATCTCTCTCTCGATCATCTATATATCGTTGGTGGCCAAAAAACACACATATATATATATGCATGCAATTTATGCGTAAAGGCGCGGGTGCCTCTAATAATGTGTGTGCGCACTCGATCGATGATCCCTAAACCTTAAACAACCCTAAAACCCCTAAATCCCTAATCCCTAAACCCTAAACACCCTAAACACTAAACCCTAAACCCTAGACCCTAAACGTACCCTAACCCTAACCCTAACCCTAACCCTAAACCCTAGCTAATCCTAAACCCCAATTAAACCCTATGTATAGGCCAACGACACTTAATTGTGCATCGATCGAGCGGGTCATGGGTGCCTCGCGATCCTCTAATAAAATTAAATGTGCCATGCATTAACCATAAACCATATATATGTAACTAACCCTAGCTAATCAACCCTACTTAATTAAAACACATAACCCTAAACTATACTAGATATAACCCGATCTAATAAAAACATGCTCTATATATAGCAGCTAGCTAGCAAACCGTAGATTAACACCAATTAAAATATACATGGCCTATATCGATCATGTTGTATAACATATCCCTGAGATTCATTAATTAATTATATAATTATCGTGATAAATTAATTAACTTGAACTTTGACAAGTTCTCTCGAATGAAAACACATTTGATTAAGTTGCCTCATAATATATATATAATTAGTGTGCATGCATGGCCTACAATGCATTCGTGCATATATTTTAATGTATATTTGAACATATTCTTGGGGATTTCAATCTCTCTCTCTCTCTCTCGATCATCTATATATCGTTGGTGGCCCAAAAAACACACATATATATGCATGCAATTTATGCGTAAAGGCGCGGGTGCCTCTAATAATGTGTGTGCGCACTCGATCGATGATCCCTAAACCTTAAACAACCCTAAAACCTTAAATCCCTAATCCCTAAACCCTAAACACCCTAAACACTAAACCCTAAACCCTAGACCCTAAACGTACCCTAACCCTAACCCTAACCCTAAACCCTAGCTAATCCTAAACCCCAATTAAACCCTCTGTATAGGCCAACGACACTTAATTGTGCATCGATCGAGCGGGTCATGGGTGCCTCGTGATCCTCTAATAAAATTAAATGTGCCGTGCATTAACCCTAAACCATATATATGTAACTAACCCTAGCTAATCAACCCTACTTAATTAAAACACATAACCCTAAACTATACTAGCTAGCTATAACCCGATCTAATAAAAACATGCTCTATATATAGCAGCTAGCTAGCAAACCGTAGATTAACACCAATTAAAATATACATGGCCTATATCGATCATGTTGCATAACATATCCCTGAGAATCATTAATTAATTATATAATTATCGTGATAAATTAATTAACTTGAACTTTGACAAGTTCTCTCGAATGAAAACACATTTGATTAAGTTGCCTCATAATATATATATATATAATAGTGTGCATGCATGGCCTACAATGCATTCGTGCATATATTTTAATGTATATTTGAACATATTCTTGGGGATTTCAATCTCTCTCTCTCGATCATCTATATATCGTTGGTGGCCCAAAAAACACACATATATATGCATGCAATTTATGCGTAAAGGCGCGGGTGCCTCTAATAATGTGTGTGCGCACTCGATCGATGATCCCTAAACCTTAAACAACCCTAAAACCTTAAATCCCTAATCCCTAAACCCTAAACACCCTAAACACTAAACCCTAAACCCTAGACCCTAAACGTACCCTAACCCTAACCCTAAACCCTAGCTAATCCTAAACCCCAATTAAACCCTATGTATAGGCCAACGACACTTAATTGTGCATCGATCGAGCGGGTCATGGGTGCCTCGTGATCCTCTAATAAAATTAAATGTGCCATGCATTAACCCTAAACCATATATATGTAACTAACCCTAGCTAATCAACCCTACTTAATTAAAACACATAACCCTAAACTATACTAGCTAGCTATAACCCGATCTAATAAAAACATGCTCTATATATAGCAGCTAGCTAGCAAACCGTAGATTAACACCAATTAAAATATACATGGCCTATATCGATCATGTTGTATAACATATCCCTGAGAATCATTAATTAATTATATAATTATCGTGATAAATTAATTAACTTGAACTTTGACAAGTTCTCTCGAATGAAAACACATTTGATTAAGTTGCCTCATAATATATATATAATTAGTGTGCATGCATGGCCTACAATGCATTCGTGCATATATTTTAATGTATATTTGAACATATTCTTGGGGATTTCAATCTCTCTCTCTCTCTCTCTCTCTCTCGATCATCTATATATCGTTGGTGGCCCAAAAAACACACATATATACGCATGCACTTGATGCGTAAAGGCGCGGGTGCCTCTAATAATGTGTGTGCGCACTCGATCGATGATCCCTAAACCTTAAACAACCCTAAAACCCTAATCCCTAATCCCCTAAACCCTAAACACCCTAAACACACTAAACCCTAGACCCTAAACACCCTAAACACTAAACCCTAAACCCTAGACCCTAAACACCGTAAACCCTAAACCCTAAACCCTAAACCCTAAACCCTAAACCCTAAAACCCTAAACCCTAAACCCTAAACCCTAAACCCTAAACCCTATAAACACCCTAAACACTAATTAAACCCTAAACCCTAGACCCTAAACACTAAACCCTAAACCCTAGACCCTAAACACCGTAAACACTAAACCCTAAACCCTAAACACCCTAAACACTAATTAAACCCTAAACCCTAGACCCTAAACACTAGACCCTAAACCCTAGACCCTAAACCCTAGACCCTCTAAACACCGTAAACACTAAACCCTAAACCCTAGACCCTAGCTAAACACCCAAAACACTAAACCCTAAACCCAGCTAGCTAACCCTAAACCCTAATTAAACCCTATATATATAGGCCAACGACACTTAATTGTGCATCAAGCAGGCCAGGGGTGCCTCGCGGTCCTCTAGTTAAATTAAATGTGACATGCATTAACCCTAAACGTACCCTAACCCTAACCCTAACCCTAACCCTAAACCCTAGCTAATCCTAAACCCCAATTAAACCCTATGTATAGGCCAACGACACTTAATTGTGCATCGATCGAGCGGGTCATGGGTGCCTCGCGATCCTCTAATAAAATTAAATGTGCCATGCATTAACCCTAAACCATATATATGTAACTAACCCTAGCTAATCAACCCTACTTAATTAAAACACATAACCCTAAACTATACTAGATATAACCCGATCTAATAAAAACATGCTCTATATATAGCAGCTAGCTAGCAAACCGTAGATTAACACCAATTAAAATATACATGGCCTATATCGATCATGTTGTATAACATATCCCTGAGAATCATTAATTAATTATATAATTATCGTGATAAATTAATTAACTTGAACTTTGACAAGTTCTCTCGAATGAAAACACATTTGATTAAGTTGCCTCATAATATATATATAATTAGTGTGCATGCATGGCCTACAATGCATTCGTGCATATATTTTAATGTATATTTGAACATATTCTTGGGGATTTCAATCTCTCTCTCTCGATCATCTATATATCGTTGGTGGCCAAAAAACACACATATATATATATGCATGCAATTTATGCGTAAAGGCGCGGGTGCCTCTAATAATGTGTGTGCGCACTCGATCGATGATCCCTAAACCTTAAACAACCCTAAAACCCTAATCCCTAATCCCCTAAACCCTAAACACCCTAAACACACTAAACCCTAGACCCTAAACACCCTAAACACTAAACCCTAAACCCTAGACCCTAAACACCGTAAACCCTAAACCCTAAACCCTAAACCCTAAACCCTAAACCCTAAACCCTAAACCCTAAACCCTAAACCCTAAACCCTATAAACACCCTAAACACTAATTAAACCCTAAACCCTAGACCCTAAACACTAAACCCTAAACCCTAGACCCTAAACACCGTAAACACTAAACCCTAAACCCTAAACACCCTAAACACTAATTAAACCCTAAACCATAGACCCTAAACACTAGACCCTAAACCCTAGACCCTAAACACCCTAAACACTAAACCCTAGACCCTCTAAACACAGTAAACACTAAACCCTAAACCCTAGACCCTAGCTAAACACCCAAAACACTAAACCCTAAACCCAGCTAGCTAACCCTAAACCCTAATTAAACCCTATATATATAGGCCAACGACACTTAATTGTGCATCAAGCAGGCCAGGGGTGCCTCGCGGTCCTCTAGTTAAATTAAATGTGACATGCATTAACCCTAAACCATATATATATAACTAACCCCTAGCTAATCAAACCCTAGTTAATTAAAACACATAACCCTAAACTATACTAGCTATAACCCGATCTAATAAAAACATGCTCTATATATAGCATGCAGCTAGCTAGCAAAAACGGTAGATTAAAACCAATTAATATATACATGGCCTATATATCGATCATATGTTGTATAACATCTCCCTGAGATTCATTAATTAATTATATAATTATCGATGATAAATTAATTAACTTGAATTTTGACAAGTTCTCTCGAATGAAAACACATTTGATTAAGTTTCCTCATAATATATATATAATTAGTGTGCATGCATGGCCTACCATGCATGCATTAATTCGTGCATATATTTTAATATATATTTGAACATATTCTTGGGGGATTTCAATCTCTCTCTCTCGATCATCTATATGTCGTTGGTGGCCAAAAAACACACACATATACGCATGCACTTTATGCGCAAAGGCGCGTGTGCCTCTAATAATGTGTGTGTGCGCACTCGATCGATGATCCCTAAACCTTAAACCCTAAATAAACCCTAATCCCTAATCCCTAAACCCTAAACACCATAAACATTAAACCCTAAACCCTAACCTCCTAACCCTAAACCCTAAACCCTAATTAAACCCTATATATATAGGCCAATGACACTTAATTATGCATCAAGCAGGCCAGGGGTGCCTCGCGGTCCTCTAATTAAATTAAATGTGCCATGCATATATATGTGTTTAATTTGGGGATTTCAATCGCTCTCTCGTATGTAGCTCTCTCTACCTCTATCTCTCTCTCTCTCTCTCTCTCTCTCTCTCTCTCTCGTTGGTGGCCAACAACACACACATGCACTTTGTGCGCAAAGGCATGCGCCTCTAATAATGTGTGCGCAGTCGATCGATCTAGTTTTGATTAATCATAGCACACAAATAAAGAAGTTGTATTTGAATCCACACAACCTAATCTAAAACACATAACCCCTAACATGGCCTAATTAATTAACCCTTCTCGATCTCTACCTAATTAGTGGAAATTGCACAAAATCAAAAGGGGTCCCTCACTAATTATGCATATCTGCTAGATTGTGATAAACTTTTGCCACATATATATTTGGTGGATGGGTGCATCTTGGCATGTAAACAATTAGTGTTTGCAAATGGCGTTGTCAAAATTTATGTACAAATGATTTCTTTCCATCCAAAGTGCATAAAATGGGAGTTTTAATGAAGAAAGTACAAATAAAACAGCTCAACATGCTTCCACACCCCGATTTTCACACGAAGTAGAGCATATTTAAAGGATAATTCCAGAGTTTTACTATTTTTCAAGCAACTTTGCTAATTTTCCCCCACTCACATGACTTTATGTCGATTTAACGAAAATATGGCGAATTTAAACTACATGGGCGGGATAGTTTGAATTGTGCGCGCGGCAAAGGGAACCGCCTATTCCTCAACCTTGTGCACGGCAAATTACACACGCAACTCCATTAAACGCCACCTACCGACCTTAATTATCACCCCGGCGGCCCGGCCGCATGACCCCCCACCCACCCGTACACAACTTATCCCCGTCCGTGCGAAGAGCTTCCCCTCCCCGTCCCGTCCGTGCGAAGAAGAAGCTTCCCCTCCCCGTCGTTCTTCTCGAGACGCACCGGCGGTCAAGTTGATCCACGGTAGGGCTGCTATCTCTAGCTCAATCATGTATCGGGCAAGACAGCCTAACGATTTATATTTTCTTGATGCTGCTAAAAAAATTCGTCAGTATGCTCGAACTAATTGGCACTTTATAGTTTTCCGCTCGATTTGTCATCGATCAATTTGTTCATTTGCGTGGGCATATAGAGTCAGTTCTGCACTCGATCCGTTAATTTGCTGAAATGCCATGGCAGAGTTTTGTACACGATCTGTTTGCTAAAATGTCGATGGGCATTTTTTGTTTTGTACTCGACATGATTGCTGAAATGCATAATCATGTAGTATAGTTTTGTACTCGATGGATATACATTTCCTACTTCGCCTTAAATTAATCACCAACCACTGTATCTCATAATTAAACAGATGGACAGAACTTGGAAACTGCATGGACACTTATGTTCCCCTTCATATATAAATGGTGTTCAACCCTTTATGGGGTTTATTAGAGCTCATGATGGTCACAACCTGGACGTGTATTGCCCGCGCTGCACATGTATGAATGGTGAGAAGAGGCCTCACCCTGTAGTGGCAGATCATTTACACATTTTTGGGATGGACCGCACATATGTTAGGCGGGTTTAGCATGGTGAACCATATAATGATCCTTTAGCAGGAGAAGCAGATCTTGCTCACACTGTATGTGTGCTGGCATATGTAGTTAATTATTTATATTGATGCTGCCGCTGTTTCAATCAATAGTTTGCATTGCTGTGCAAGGTTCTGTACTCAAATTTAACTTGTTGCAGATGGATGGACGGGAAGGAGAGAAAAAGCGCTTGCTTCAGGAAACGGGTTTCAGCTCTGGGACATGTGCTGTGCCAGATGAGAAGGTAAATATGTAAAACGGCATTTGTTCAGGTTGCATCCCTTAGATGTTTGTCTAATCGGTTGATGTACTAATTGCAGAAGCATAGAGTTAAAGAGGTCTCTCAGTTTGATGGGAGATTTGAAGATGAATCTCAGTTTGATGCACCTGTGGATGGTACTGATGACGAGCCTTTCATAGACGAAGGTCCTGCACCTGAGATTATCCAGCCTACAGAAGGAGGCCGTGGACCGAGTACACAGCTTTGCGTTGAAGTGGATGCACGCCCGGAGATCATCACGGGCGTCCGGGTAGTCTCAAGACCACCCAGCCCTGATGCACCTGTGGATGGTACTGATGACGAGCCTCTCATAGACGAAGGTCCTGCACCTGAGATTATCCAGCCTACAGAAGGAGGCCGTGGACCGAGTACACAGCTTTGCGTTGAAGAGGATGCACACCCGGAGATCATCAGGGGCGTCCCGGTAGTCTCAGGACCACCCAGCCCTGATGCAAAATGTTGAGCTACTTTATGATTCGTACTCTTATGTTCTGGTGCTGTAGTATGTTATGATTTGTACGCCTTTGGCGCTAGATTAAGCATTCAGTGGATGATCGCGTTGCAAAATTCGACACCCACACAATCAGTTCATCGTACAAGTAGTAGCACAATTACTTCTACAGCGATTCCTGCCAGCGCATTAGTTGGTAGCATGAAACACTTTCAGGTACTCCCCTCTGATTCATATTAATTGACTCAATTCTGTCTAGATATGGATGTATCTAGATGCATTTGTTAACTAGACTAACAAACTTGAGTCAGTTAATATGAATCCGTGTAAACCGCCCAAGTCCTCGAGCAGCTAGTTTATTGACTCTGGACTCCAAGCCTCTCGCGGCAAGCCATCGACGAAGCTTTGACCAGATCTTGGCCCGCAATTTTTTTTGTGTGGCGAATAGCAAAGCTTTGACCAGTTCCTCTCGGGATACAGCACGCCGGTGAGCTTGCACGGTTGCCATGAGCACTTTCCGGCGGAACTTCCTCTTCAGCGCCCTCAAGCCGCTGCTGCGAGACAGCACGCAGTGCCTCGAGGTGGACGGAATTCTGGATCTCAGGGCGGGTGGTCCGCATCGTCCGGGAACGATCTCCAGCGGGTTAACGAGGACATGCATGGCGGCCAGGGGATTTGTTTTTTGTTTTTTTTTTGGTTTGAGCTTGGGATTTGGGGTTTTTTCGGATAGGGGAGGAGGAACCGAGGAAGAGGAAGGAACAGCCGCGTGCTTGGCGCGTGGCGGTGTGCTTGAATTTCGAATTTTTGTGAAATGTTTCATTTCCCCGCTACAATTCGGGGGTTTCTTGACGCGCCAATGCGTCCCGCCGGGCAGCTTCAAGTAAATTTGGGGTGCCACACTATGGGCCCTAGTTTCAGTGAGACATGTAATGACTAGTCACATCAGTAAGTTCACTGTGTAATAAAATATGTTACCCCTCCCCTTTATGTAGCACCCCTTCTCTCCCGATCGAGTGCCGATTGCCGACGGATGCAAGCCGCTAGCTCGATCCCCTCCTTTCGCCTCCACCGTCCAGGCATCCAGCTTGGAGGGGCAAGCTGCATCTAGCCCAAGCGGATTAGGTAGGACTAGTAATGTTCTCTCCTTTCTCGAGATCGGTTCTTTTTTCCTCTCCTCGATATCTTGCGCATCTCTTTCCTATTCTGGGCAAAGGGGTGTCTTTCTGGTCACCCTCGAGCTGGGAGTGATTGATGGGGGTGGGGGCGGGGGCTACCTTTGCTTGGATTGGGGTGTTCTTCCTTTATTTGTCGACATTTGCAACCTTTGTAGTTTCTGCTGATCCTCACTGTATCTTTTGTCAGCTTGTACAGGAAAGGTAAGACCTCGGCGGTGGGGGCAATGGAGCGTAAGGCCACCACGCATGTGGGCAGTTGGCTGAGCCTGAGCTGCGTCCCCAGCCCCGCGAAGCAGGTACTCCGTTTGCTTATCCACTCTTTACCTTTTAAGTGTCTCTCTGGTCTCTGCATCCTCAATCTGTTCCTGTTCTGGAATATGCTTAAAGTAGCACATGTCTTCAGCTGTTTGTGCGTAAAGCCTCTGTGACACCATGCTCTATATTCTCTGTATCAGGTTGGTACCTCCAGGTTCCGTGCTGAGGCTATGGGGAACGAGAATAGCGCCCCACCTGCTGCAGGAGCATGGCCCGATCTGCAGCACAAGAAGCGAAATGCCACTGCCGAGCTGGGCAGGGACCGCCCAGGGGTAATTTTTTTAAACCAACTTACCATGATGTAGTCTGAATCTGATACTCCCTCAGATCCAAATTAATTGACTCAACTATCTGTAGATACGGATGTATCTAGATGTGTTTTAGCTCTAGATACTACTGCCTCCATCCCAAAGCTTTGGGCTTATATTATTTTTAGAAAGTCAAACTATACCATGTTTGACTAAGCTTTTACCAAAAATCAGTAACATGCAAAATACAAAATTAATATCATTAAATAGATAATAAAATATATTTTCCTACGGTATCTACACAGTATTATATTTGTTGATAGAATGTTCTAAAATTTTGGTCAAACTTTGCTTGTTTTGATTTCTCAAAAATAAATAAGGCTTAAGCTTTTGGATGGTGGTAGTACATTCATATCTAGACAAAGCTGAGTTAACTAGTTTTTTTGTCTGTCCATAGCTAGTGTTCACGCTGCAAAAGGCTAAGAGCATCCACTATATGCATCAGTCTATCTCATACAGTAATTCAATATCACTGCTGAGGTCTGCCTTTTGTTTTGCTATTCATATGCAGACTGAAACTTTAGGGCCTTTACTCAAAAGGAAGATCAAAACTGCGGCTGATCAGGCTGCCAGTATGTTGATGCCGCCCCCATCTTCTAAATGCCTCTACAAGCACAAGGCCACGCACCAGCTGGGTGGTGATCTTTTAATGAATATGGTATATTTTCTTAATCCACAAAACATGCCTTGATTTTTCTCTGTTTATTGTCGGTTTTTTCTATGCTTGCCAAAAGTTTACAACAACAACAACAACAACAAGCCTTTCAGTCCCAAACAAGTTGGGGTAGGCTAGAGTTGAAACCCATAAGATCTCGAAGCCAAAAGTTTAGAAACACCAAATTCGTTTGCTTACAATCATCATACAGTAATGTTCATCTACTCCAGTTCCCCTAACCCAACATAAAATGATGTTAATTTCGATTTTTAGATTAAAAGAGCACCATTAGGCGCTGTTAATTACGACTTTGAGATTAAAATGTCATTTGCAATTGTTAATTACAATTTTGAGACAATTGGTTAGTTTAACCTCGATCTCTTCTGCTCTCCATTTTTCCCAACCGAACAAAAATGTAACCATTCCATTCCTCTGAAATGGAACCATTCCATTCCATTCCACGCTGTTTCAGAACCGAACACACCCTTGCATTGTTGTGAACTGTTGTCCATACACGGCCATACCCTTCCACTTACATCTAGCACTATATGCATCAGTCTGTCTCAGAGTCATTCAATATCACTGCTGAGATCTGTTCCCATTCTTATGCAGGCTGAAACTGCTGCGCCTTTACTCAAGTGGATGCAAAATGGGGCTAATGAGGCTGCTGTGAGGACGATGGTGCCGGCACCATCTTCCGAAAACCTCTACAAGCACGAGGCCATGGGCCAGCTGGGTGGTGACCTTTTAATGAATCTGGTATATTTTCTTAATCCACATACATGATTTCATTATTATCTGTTTAATTACTGTTGGCTTTGTCTAATGCTTACCAAAAGTTCAGAAACACTGCGTTTGCTTACAATCATCATACACTAATTTTTCACTTTTCAGTCTGTCTCATCCAGTATATAAACTGTTGATTTCCATTGGCTTCTTTTGTAATCATTTGCATTGTTGTCAACTGTTCTCTATGCACAACCCTATTCTTCCACTTACACCCCGCACTATTTGCATCAGTCTATCTCATAGATTTATTAAATATCAATGATGAGTTCTGTTGCTATTCATATGCAGGATGAAACTTCTGTTCCTCTACTCAAATGGATAAAAAATGATCCTGATGAGGCTGCTGTGAAGACGATGGTGCTGCCACCATCTTCTGAAAACCTCCTCAAGCACAAGGCCACGGGCCAGCTGGGTGGTACCCTTTTCAGTAAGCAGGTATATTTTCTTAATCCTCATACATGATTTGATTTTTGTCTGTTTATTGCCGGCTTTGTCTAATGCTTACCAATAGTTCAGAAACACACACACCTATTCTTCCACTTACATCCAGCACTATATGCATCAGTGTCTCATAGATTCATTTTATATATCACTGCTGATGTCTGTTGCTCTTCAATTTTTATATGCAGACTGAAACTGCTAAGCCTTCATTGGTCAAAAGGATTGCAACTGCTGCTGATGAGGCATCTGCAGAGGCTGCCACCAAGTTACTGTCAGCCCCACCTTCTGGATGCTTATATAAGCTCAAGTCCAAGGATCAGCCGGGCCGTAACCATCCAAGGGTTCGGGTATATTTTCTTAAGCCACATATACATGCCATGATTTATGTCTGATATTATCACTGGCTCTGTCTAATGCTTTTTGGAATTCGGAAACACCAAATTAGCATGCTTATATTCATCATACACTAATTTTTCACTGTTCAGTTTGTAACATAGTGTTATGCACTTGCTTGTCAACATTTGCATTGCTCTGAACTATGCACTTTACACAACCTAATTCTTCCACTTACATTCAGCGCTACGCACCAGTAGTACCTCCCATGTTTCCTTCACCATCCCGATGCCGAGCTTGCGGGAATATGGCGGGCCCATGTACATACCCCGCATATAACACCTCCTATGGCTCTATCTACCTTTCTAGTAGCTCCTTCACAGAGTTACAGGTATGTATTCTCAGTGGTTTAGCATGAATTGGCATATAGTAAAGTCTTGTTTTTAGTCTTCCTGCTTCTTACATTTGTATCAATTTTCACATGCAGACTGTACCTTGTGAACTTCGTCCAATGATTAACCAGATGTGTCCGCATGAAGGATCTTTCACTATGCATGGCAATGGCAAATTGATGAACACCTACACGGTCTATGAGGTGTATGTCTACAAGACGCAGGCCATCACATATTTGTATGGACATGATTGGAGAAAGTTTGCTTTTGACTACGGTCTGAAGAAGGGCGACGAGCTGAGGATCAGAAACTCAAACGGGCAGATATACGTAACTGCTTACAGAGTTGGAGACACTTCCAAATATATAATATGTAACTTTTTTCTACTCATATCTTTTGATAACTGCATTCTGAGCAGTTGTTCTAAACCATTCCCTCTGTTCTAGCTTGCTGGGTTTAACATGATCAAAGCTGCAGATCCCCTGACGGAACAGGAGCGGATGTCACAAAGGGCAACCACACCAGCACCGGCACCGGCTTCCCACTCTCCTGCATCAGCACCGGTTCCTGTACCAGCTCCGTTTACTGCATCTACCCAGCAGTCCCCTACATCAGCATTGGTTCCTGTAGAGGCCCCATATACTACACATGCCCAGCAGGCTCCTGCATCAGCACTGGTTCCTCTAGCTGCACCGTTTACTGCACCTGCCCAACAGTCTCCTGCATCAGCACCGGTTCCTCTAGAGGCACCGTTTACTGCACCTGCCCAGCAGTCTCCTGCATCAGCACCAGCTCGTGTACCAGCCCAGGCTCATGCACCTGCCCCAGCCAGATCACCGAGGTCTCAGCTCATTGCTGTGGCCACCCGTGTGGTGACCAGGACGCATCTGAAGGCTATGTTCGTGAGTATATGACAGCATAACTGCTCTTATCTTGATGTCTTCTCTGCTCAAAGTCTCACATGGTTCAGTGCATTGGTGCCATTGACTAATTTTTGGTGGTATCTCTTGCTTTGAATCAGAAATTGCCTAAAAGTATCTCCAAGGATCTCAATGCTGGCCGAAGGGGCAAGATATCCCTCGTCATGGAGAGTGAAGGTCTCACCGTGGAGGGACGGTACTCTGTCAGTCCCACAGATGGCCGCTTGGCTGTTACTTCCAGGTGGAAAAAGTTCATTGACGGTGCCAAACTTCGCATTGGATCAAAGTTGAAGGTCAAGATCTTTCGATGCCGCTGTGACATGCTGGTCATAAAGTTCGCGGTTGTCTAGTTCTGTTGTCCCATGAGCCCTTAGCAAATGCATTTGTAGTTATACTTATATAAGGTTATCTTATCTGAACTGCTAATTAATTGTATGGGTGGTAAAACTCTGGCAAGCTTTTGCTCTTAGCAAGTATGTATGTATGATCAGCTATTATGATAACTAATGTTTGTGTTCATCTTAATTTGCATTTCCCTTTTAGAAAAAAACTTAATTTCTATTTTGGCTGACCTGTTAGAGAACTATCAGATTGAACCCACAACATGATTCATATAGATTCATTACACCGAGCCACATGTCTTGACCTTGCGATACACTACTTCCATTAATTAGTGCAAGAAGGCTTACCTGAGCTGCCTGAACCATGGCAGATTCGAATCCACCTTATCTATCTAGAAATACAACCTTTGCAGAAAGAGGATTTGCAGTATGGGGAGGCTGACATTGGGGACCCATGAGCCAGCAGCGTCGTCAACGTTTTAAAGGTGGCAGGAGATCGAAAGAAAAAATAAGCCAAAAATCAGTTGGTAAACAAATTCAAGAAAAGAAACATTTACCTTTCTGAGAGGATGACATGCGGGACCCATGAGGCAGCAGCATCCTCAACTATTTCAAGGCGGCAGGGGATCAAAATAAAAAAGGAAATAGCCAGAAATTAATTAGGGTCAAAAATAAATCCATCAAAGGAAACTTTTATTGTTCATAGAGGATGACATGTGGGACCGACTTGCCAGCTGCGTCGTCATCGTTTCAAAGGGGGCAGGGGATCAAAAGAAAAAGACAAATAGCCAGAAATTAGGGGAAAAAAATAAATCCAACAAAGAAAACTTTTATTGTTCATAGAGGATGACATGCGGGACCCATGAGCCAGCAGCTTCCTCAACGTTTCAAAGTCGGCATGAGATTGAAAGAAAAAGTCAAGTGACATAATATCAGGAGCCAAAAATAATCCAAGAAAAGAAACTTTATTGTACATAGAGGATGACATGCGGGTCCCATTTTGTAGCAGCGGTCTCAACGCTTCCAAGGCGGCACAGGACCGAAAGAAAAATGAAGTAGCCAGAAATCAGGGTGTGAAAAAAATCCAAGAAAAGAAAGATTTCAATTGGGCTGTATCTGGACATCTGGGCCTTCGAACTATCCTGCTGGGCCTTTTGACTCGTACAATTTCAGCCCACTCCAAAACAGGAAAGGTCGGATTTTTCTCAAAAAAAAAAAAGGAAAGTCCTATGCTTCGCAAAAACAAAAAACAAGGAGATTCAACATATAAGTTTGTTTATGTAGATATAAAGATTTAATTTATCCGTTTGCAATAGCTCAGAGCGAAATACAACGTTTATTGTCTGCAAAATAAAATATCACATGTTTCTTGTACGGGGAGGCTGACATCGGGGACCCATGAGCCAGCAGCGGAGTCAACGTTTCAAAGGCGGCAGGGGATCGAAAATAAAAAAAGCCAAAAATCAGTTGGTAAAAAAATACAAGAAAAGAAAACATTTATCGTTCTGAGAGGATGACATGCGGGACCCATGAGGCAGCAGCATCCTCAACGTTTCAAAGTCGGCATGAGATCGAAAGAAAAAGGCAAGTGACATAATATCAGGAGCCAAAAATAATCCAAGAAAAGAAACTTTATTGTACATAGAGGATGACATGCGGGTCCCATTTTGTAGCAGCGGTCTCAACGTTTCCAAGGCGGCACAGGACCAAAAGAAAAATGAGGCAGCAGCATTCTCAACAATTCCAAGGCGGCAGGGGATCAAAAGAAAAATAAGGAAATAGCCAGAAATTAATTAGGGGTCAAAAATAAATCCACCAAAGGAAACTTTTATTGTTCATAGAGGATGACATGTGGGACCGACCTGCCAACAGCGTCCTCATCGTTTCAAGGGGGCAGGGGATCAAAAGAAAAAGGCAAATAGCCAGAAATTAGGGGTAAAAAATAACTCCAAGAAAGGAAACTTTTATTGTTCGTAGAGGATGACATGCGGACCCATGAGCCAGCAGCTTACTCAACGTTTCAAAGGCGGCATGAGATCGAAAGAAAAAGGCAAGTGACCAAATATCAGGAGCCAAAAATAATCCAAGATTTATTGTACATAGAGGATGACATGTGGGTCCCATTTTGCAGCAGCGGTCTCAATGTTTGTAATGCGGCTTGAGATCAAAAGAAAAAGAAAGTAGCTAGTAATTAGGGGGTGAAAAAAAATCCAAGAAAAGAAAGTTGATGGACATAGAGGATGACATGCGGGTCCCTTGAACCAACAGCTTACTCAACGTTTCAAAGGGGGCAGGGGATCAAAAGAAAAAGGCAAGGCAAAAATCAGAGGGTGAAAAAAAATCCAACAAAGGAAACTTTTATAGCACACAGAGGATGACATGCGGGTCCATGAGCCAGCAGGTACCTCAACGTTTCAAACGTGGCATGAGATCGAAAGAAAAAGTCAAGTTACCAAATATGAGGTGCCAAAAAAAACTCCAAGAAAAGAAAGTTGATTGCTCATAGAGGATGACATGCGGGTCCCATTTAGCTGCAGCGGTCTCACCGTTTGAGAGGCGGCAGGGGATCGAAAGAAAAAGTCAAGTGACCAAATATGAGGTGCCAAAAATAATCCAAAAAATGAAAGTTTTATAGTACATAGAGGATGACATGCGGGTCCCATTTAGCAGCAGCGGTATCACCGTTTGAGAGGCAGCAGGGGATCGAAAGAAAAAGTCAAGTTACCAAATATGAGGTGCCAAAAAAAATCCAAGAAAAGAAAGTTTTAAGTACATAGTGGATGACATGCGGGTCCCATTTAGCAGCAGCGGTATCACTGTTTGAGAGGCAGCAGGGGATCGAAAGAAAAAGTCAAGTGACCAAATATGAGGTGCCAAAAAAAATCCAAGAAAAGAAAGTTTTATAGTACATAGGATGACATGCGGGTCCCATTTAGCAGCAGCGGTATCACCGTTTGAGAGGCAGCAGGGGATCGAAAGAAAAAGTCAAGTGACCAAATATGAGGTGCCAAAAAAATCCAAGAAAAGAAAGTTTTATAGTACATAGAGGATGACATGCGGGTCCCATTTAGCAGCAGCGGTATCACCGTTTGAGAGGCGGCAGATCGAAAGAAAAAGTCAAGTGACCAAATATGAGGGGCCAAAAAATCCAAGAAAAGAAAGTTTTATTGTACATAGAGGATGACATGCGGGTCCCATTTAGCAGCAGCGGTATCACCGTTTGAGAGGCGGCAGGGGATCGAAAGAAAAAGGTAAGTGACCAAATATGAGGTGCCAAAAATAATTCAAGAAAAGAGAGTTTTATAGTACATAGAGGATGACATGCGGGTCCCATTTAGCAGCAGCGGTATCACCGTTTGAGAGGCGGCGGGATCGAAAGAAAAAGGCAAGTGACCAAATTTGAGGTGCCAAAAAAACTCCAAGAAAAGAAAGTTGATTGCACATAGAGGATGACATGCGGGTCCCATTTAGCAGCAGCGGTCTCAACGTTTCCAAGGCGGCAAGGGATCAAAAGAAAGCCAGAAATCAGGGGGTCAAAAAAATCCAAGAATAGAAAGAATTTTGGTTCATAGAGGATGACATGCGGGACCCATGATCCTGCATCGTAAACGGCTCGATCGGAGAACGTTGAACGAGATGGCGCGATCTAGAAAAAAACAATGCCAGAGAGGCTGCCATCTGGGCCCTACATCCCTCGGCGGTGCGGATTTGCGTTGACTCGGCCGGCGAACCCGAGATTTCGAGATGCACCACGTCCCGGGCCACCATACGCCACGTTTTGGCCGCTTTCGTCGGGCTAGGTGGCCTCAAAAACGAGAAAAAAAAGTTTTGACATGCACCACGGAGGGACCAAAATCGTCGGCCATGGTACACCAGCAACCACGGCGCGACTTCAACTTCGTCGGCCATGGCAACTTTTCTTGTAGTGCAAGAGCTTAAACATGAGCACAACAATTGCCAAGTATCACATTATCCAAGACATTTTACCAATTACTACATGTAGCATTTTTCAATTCCAACCATATAACAATTTAACGAAGAGGAAACTTCGCCATGAATATTATGAGCTAAGAACACATGTGTTCATACGAACCAGCGGAGCGTGTCTCTCTCCCACACAAGGATGAACTTATTCAGAGAACTAAGATAACAAAACAAAAATAAAAGCACACACAGACGCTCCAAGTAAAGTACATAAGATGTGACCGAATAAAAATATAGTTTCAAGAGAAGGAACCTGATACTTTGTCGATGAAGAAGGGGATGCCTTGGGCATCCCCAAGCTTAGACGCTTGAGTCTTCTTAAAATATGCAGGGATGAACCACCGGGGCATCCCCAAGCTTTCACTCCTCTTGATCATAGTATATCATACTCCTCTCTTGACCCTTGAAAACTTCCTTCACACCAAACTTCAAGCAAACTCATTAGAGGGTTAGTGCACAATTAATAATTCTCATATTCAGAGGTGACACAAACATTCTTAACACTTCTGGACATTGCACAAAGCTACTGGACATTAATGGATCAAAGAAATTCATCCAACATAGCAAATATGGCAATGCGAAATAAAAGGCAGAATCTGTCAAAAACAGAACAGTCCGTAAAGACGAATTTTAAAATGGCACCAGATTTGCTCAAATGGAAAAACTCAAAACTAATGAAAGTTGCGTACGTATCTGAGGATCACGCTCGTAAATTGGCAGATTTTTTCGAATTTTCTACAGAGACTTGTGCCAGAATTCGTGACAGACAGCAATGTTGTTTCTGCGCAGCGATCCCAAATATAACATCAACTTTAACATAGAAACTTTACTTGGCACAAAAACATGATAAGGAGAGGTTGCTACAGTAGTAAACAACTTCCAAGACTCAACAAAACAAAAATTGCTGTAGTAAAATAAACACATGGGTTATCTCCCAAGAAGTTCTTTCTTTATAGCCGTTAAGATGGGCTCAGCAGTTTTAATGATGCACTCGCAAGAAATAGAAGTTGAAGCAAAAGAGAGCATCAAGAGGCAAATTCAAAACACATTTAAGTCTAACATGCTTCCTATGCATAGGAATCTTGTAAATAAACAAGTTCATGAAGAGCAAAGTAACAAGCATAGGAAGATAAAACAAGTGTAGCTTCAAAAATTTCAGCACATAGAGAGGTGTTTTAGTAACATGAAAATTTTTACAACCATATTTTCCTCTCTCATAATAATTTTCAGTAGCATCATGAGCAAACTCAACAATATAACTATCACATAAAGCATTCTTATCATGAGTCTCATGCATAAAATTATTACTCTCCACATAAGCATAATCAGTTTTATTAGTTGTAGTGGGAGCAAATTCAACAAAGTAGCTATCATTATTATTCTCATCATCAAATATAGGAGGCATAGTATCATCAAAGTAAATTTTCTCCTCAATGCTTGGGGGACTAAAAATATCATGCTCATCAAAGCCAGCTTCCCCAAGCTTAGAATTTTCCATAGCATTAGCAACAATGGTGTTCAAAGCATTCATATTAATATGTTCCATGGGTTTTTTAATTTTCGCATCAAACCATCCATGTCTTAAATCAGGAAATAGAATAAGAAGGTCATTGTTGTCCATTATGCCTAACTAGTGTAAACAAGAAATCAAAGGGTGCAATTGGAGAGTCTAAAGGAAATAGCTTCGAGTACTTACAACGGTGCCGGAAAATAGCTTAGTAGCCGAGATCCGGAGTGTGAGTACCTTTTACCTTTCCTCCCCGGCAACGGCGCCAGAAAAGTGCTTGATGTCTACGGGTGCTTCTATTCTTGTAGACAGTGTTGGGCCTCCAAGAGCAGAGGTTTGTAGAACAGCAGCAAGTTTCCCTTAAGTGGATTACCCAAGGTTTATCGAACTCAGGGAGGAAGAGGTCAAAGATATCCCTCTCATGCAACCCTGCAACCACAAAGCAAGAAGTCTCTTGTGTCCCCAACACACCTAATAGGTGCACTAGTTCGGCGAAGAGATAGTGAAATACAAGTGGTATGAATGAATATGAGCAGTAGTACGGCGCCAGAAAATAGCTCTGGCGTGGAGTTGATGGTAGTATTGCGCAGAAGTAAACATGCAGAAGAACAGAGTAGTAACGCAGAAAAACAGAAACAAGCAGTGATAGCAGTATTTAGGAACAAGGCCTAGGGATTAGACTTTCACTAGTGGACACTCTCAACATTGATCACATAACAGAATAGATAAATGCATACTCTACACTCTCTTGTTGGATGATGAACACATTGCGTAGGATTACACGAACCCTCAATGCCGGAGTTAACAAGCTCCACAATTCAATGTTCATATTTAAATAACCTTAGAGTGCATGAAAGATCGACATGACTAAACCAAGTACTAACATAGCATGCACACTGTCACCTTCACGCCATGTAGGAGGAATAGATCACATCAATACCATCATAGCAATAGTTAACTTCATAATCTACAAGAGATCATAATCATAGCCTACGCCAAGTACTAACACGAGTGCACACACTGTCACCATTACACCGTGTAGGAGGAATAAAACTACTTTAATAACATCACTAGAGTAGCACATAGATAAATTGTGATACAAAACACATTGCAATCATAAAGGGATATAAATAAGCACTTCACTACGCCATTCATAACAGTGAATAAGTATTCTGTGAAATATAGCCTAAGAGACCCACACGGTGCACACACTGTCACCTTTACACACGTGGGACAAGGAGTCTCCGGAGATCACATAAGTAAAACTCACTTGACTAGCATAATGACATCTAGATTACAAGCATCATCATATGAATCTCAATCATGTAAGGCAGCTCATGAGATTATTGTATTGAAGCACATAGGAGAGAGATGAACCACATAGCTACCGGTACAGCCCCGAGCCTCGATGGAGAACTACTCCCTCTTCATGGGAGCAGCAGCGTTGATGAAGATGGCGGTGGAGATGGCAGCGGTGTCGATGGAGAAGCCTTCCGGGGGCACTTCCCCGCTCCGGCAGGGTGCCGGAACAGAGACTCCTGTCCCCCAGATCTTGGCTTCGATGGCAGCGGCTGGAAGGTTTCGTGGCTTCCAACGTAATAGGGTTTCGCGATGGAGGCTTTAAATAGGCGGAAGGGCAGCCTCGGAGGGGCCCTGGGGCCACCACACCATAGGGCGGCGCGGCCCCCTTCCGCGCGCCAGGTGGTGTGGGGCCCCAGGGCTTCCTCCGCGGCTCTAGTGTTCTGATGGTTCCGGAAAAATAGGAACCTGGGCGTTGATTTCGTCCGATTCCGAGAATATTTCGTTACTAGGATTTCTGAAACCAAAAATAGCAGAAAACAGGAACTGCACTTCGGCATCTTGTTAATAGGTTAGTTCCGAAAATGCATAAATACGACATATAATGTGCATAAAACATGTAGATATCATCAATAATGTAGCATGGAACATAAGAAATTATCGATACGTTGGAGACGTATCAGCATTCCCAAGCTTAGTTCTGCTCGTCCCGAGCAGGTAAAACGATAACAAAGATAATTTCTGAAGTGACATGCCATCATAATCTTGATCATACTATTTGTAAACATATGTAATGAATGCAGCGATCAAAACAATGGTAATGACATGAGTAAACAACTGAATCATAAAGCAAAGACTTTTCATGAATAGTACTTCAAGACAAGCATAAATAAGTCTTGCATAAGAGTTAACTCATAAAGCAATAAATCAAAGTAAAGGTATTGAAGCAACACAAAGGAAGATTAAGTTTCAGCGGTTGCTTTCAACTTATAACATGTATATCTCATGGATATTGTCAACATAAAGTAATATAACAAGTGCAATATGCAAGTATGTAGGAATCAATGCACAGTTCACACGAGTGTTTGCTTCTTAAGGTGGAGGGAGATAGGTAAACTGAATCAACAATAAAAGTAAAAGAAAGGTCCTTCAAAGAGGAAAGCATCGATTGCTATATTTGTGCTAGAGCTTTTATTTTGAAAACATGAAACAATTTTGTCAACGGTAGTAATAAAGCATATGAGTTATGTAAATTATATCTTACAAGTTGCAAGCCTCATGCATAGTATACTAATAGTGCCCACACCTTGTCCTACTTAGCTTGGACTACCGGATCTTTGCAATGCCATGTTTCAACCAAGTGTCACAAAGGGGTACCTCCATGCCGCCTGTACAAAGGTCTAAGGAGAAAGCTCGCATTTTGGATTTCTCGCTTTTGATTATTCTCAACTTAGACATCCATACCGGGACAACATGGACAACAGATAATGGACTCCTCTTTAATGCATAAGCATGTGGCAACAATTATTATTCTCATATGAGATTGAGGATATATGTCCAAAACTAAAACTTCAACCATGATTCATGGCTTTAGTTAGCGGCCCAATGTTCTTCTCTAACAATATGCATGCTCCAACCATTAAGGTGGTAGATCCCTCTTACTTCAGACAAGACAAACATGCATAGCAACTCAAATGATATTCAACAAAGAGTAATTGATGGCGTCCCCAGAAGCATGGTTATCGCACAACAAGCAACTTAATAAGAGATAAAGTGCATAAGTACATTTCAATACTACGATAGTTTTTAAGGTTATTTTGTCCCATGAGCTATATATTGCAAAGGCGAATGATGGAATTTTAAAGGTAGCACTCAAGCAATTTACTTTGGAATGGCGGAGAAATACCATGTAGTAGGTAGGTATGGTGGACACAAATGGCATAGTAGTTGGCTCAAGGATTTGGATGCATGAGAAGTATTCCCTCTCGATACAAGGTTTAGGCTAGCAAGGTTATTTGAAGCAACCTCAAGGATGAACCGGTGCAGCAAAACTCACATAAAAGACATATTGTAAACATTATAAGACTTTACACCGTCTTCCTTGTTGTTCAAACTCAATACTAGAAATTATCTAGACCTTAGAGAGACCAATTATGCAAACCAAATTTTAGCAAGCTCTATGTATTTCTTCATTAATAGGTGCAAAGTATATGATGCAAGAGCTTAAACATGAGCACAACAATTGCCAAGTATCACATTATCCAAGACATTTTACCAATTACTACATGTAGCATTTTTCAATTCCAACCATATAACAATTTAACGAAGAGGAAACTTCGCCATGAATATTATGAGCTAAGAACACATGTGTTCATACGAACCAGCGGAGCGTGTCTCTCTCCCACACAAGGATGAACTTATTCAGAGAACTAAGATAACAAAACAAAAATAAAAGCACACACAGACGCTCCAAGTAAAGTACATAAGATGTGACCGAATAAAAATATAGTTTCAAGAGAAGGAACCTGATACTTTGTCGATGAAGAAGGGGATGCCTTGGGCATCCCCAAGCTTAGACGCTTGAGTCTTCTTAAAATATGCCGGGATGAACCACGGGGCATCCCCAAGCTTAGAGCTTTCACTCCTCTTGATCATAGTATATCATACTCCTCTCTTGACCCTTGAAAACTTCCTTCACACCAAACTTCAAGCAAACTCATTAGAGGGTTAGTGCACAATTAATAATTCTCATATTCAGAGGTGACACAAACATTCTTAACACTTCTGGACATTGCACAAAGCTACTGGACATTAATGGATCAAAGAAATTCATCCAACATAGCAAATATGGCAATGCGAAATAAAAGGCAGAATCTGTCAAAAACAGAACAGTCCGTAAAGACGAATTTTAAAATGGCACCAGATTTGCTCAAATGGAAAAACTCAAAACTAATGAAAGTTGCGTACATATCTGAGGATCACGCTCGTAAATTGGCAGATTTTTTCGAATTTTCTACAGAGACTTGTGCCAGAATTCGTGACAGACAGCAATGCTGTTTCTGCGCAGCGATCCCAAATATAACATCAACTTTAACATAGAAACTTTACTTGGCACAAAAACATGATAAGGAGAGGTTGCTACAGTAGTAAACAACTTCCAAGACTCAACAAAACAAAAATTGCTGTAGTAAAATAAACACATGGGTTATCTCCCAAGAAGTTCTTTCTTTATAGCCATTAAGATGGGCTCAGCAGTTTTAATGATGCACTCGCAAGAAATAGAAGTTGAAGCAAAAGAGAGCATCAAGAGGCAAATTCAAAACACATTTAAGTCTAACATGCTTCCTATGCATAGGAATCTTGTAAATAAACAAGTTCATGAAGAGCAAAGTAACAAGCATAGGAAGATAAAACAAGTGTAGCTTCAAAAATTTCAGCACATAGAGAGGTGTTTTAGTAACATGAAAATTTTTACAACCATATTTTCCTCTCTCATAATAATTTTCAGTAGCATCATGAGCAAACTCAACAATATAACTATCACATAAAGCATTCTTATCATGAGTCTCATGCATAAAATTATTACTCTCCACATAAGCATAATCAGTTTTATTAGTTGTAGTGGGAGCAAATTCAACAAAGTAGCTATCATTATTATTCTCATCATCAAATATAGGAGGCATAGTATCATCAAAGTAAATTTTCTCCTCAATGCTTGGGGGACTAAAAATATCATGCTCATCAAAGCCAGCTTCCCCAAGCTTAGAATTTTCCATAGCATTAGCAACAATGGTGTTCAAAGCATTCATATTAATATGTTCCATGGGTTTTTTAATTTTCGCATCAAACCATCCATGTCTTAAATCAGGAAATAGAATAAGAAGGTCATTGTTGTCCATTATGCCTAACTAGTGTAAACAAGAAATCAAATGTCGCAATTGCAGAGTCTAAAGGAAATAGCTTCGAGTACTTACAACGGCGCCGGAAAATAGCTTAGTAGCCGAGATCCGGAGTGTGAGTACCTTTTACCTTTCCTCCCGGCAACGGCGCCGAAAAGTGCTTGATGTCTACGGGTGCTTCTATTCTTGTAGACAGTGTTGGGCCTCCAAGAGCAGAGGTTTGTAGAACAGCAGCAAGTTTCCTTAAGTGGATTACCCAAGGTTTATCGAACTCAGGGAGGAAGAGGTCAAAGATATCCCTCTCATGCAACCCTGCAACCACAAAGCAAGAAGTCTCTTGTGTCCCCAACACACCTAATAGGTGCACTAGTTCGGCGAAGAGATAGTGAAATACAAGTGGTATGAATGAATATGAGCAGTAGTACGGCGCCAGAAAATAGCTCGTGCAGTTGATGGTAGTAATATTGCAGGAAGTAAACATGCAGCAGTAATGCAGTAGTAGTAACGCAGTAAAACAGTAAACAAGCAGTGATAGCAGTATTTAGCAACAAGGCCTAGGGATTAGACTTTCACTAGTGGACACTCTCAACATTGATCACATAACAGAATAGATAAATGCATACTCTACACTCTCTTGTTGGATGATGAACACATTGCATAGGATTACACGAACCCTCAATGCCGGAGTTAACAAGCTCCACAATTCAATGTTCATATTTAAATAACCTTAGAGTGCATGAAAGATCGACATGACTAAACCAAGTACTAACATAGCATGCACACTGTCACCTTCATGCCAAGTAGGAGGAATAGATCACACCAATACCATCATAGCAATAGTTAACTTCATAATCTACAAGAGATCATAATCATAGCCTACGCCAAGTACTAACACGAGTGCACACACTGTCACCATTACACCGTGTAGGAGGAATAAAACTACTTTAATAACATCACTAGAGTAGCACATAGATAAATTGTGATACAAAACACATTGCAATCATAAAGGGATATAAATAAGCACTTCACTACGCCATTCATAACAGTGAATAAGTATTCTGTGAAATATAGCCTAAGAGACCCACACGGTGCACACACTGTCACCTTTACACACGTGGGACAAGGAGTCTCCGGAGATCACATAAGTAAAACTCACTTGACTAGCATAATGACATCTAGATTACAAGCATCATCATATGAATCTCAATCATGTAAGGCAGCTCATGAGATTATTGTATTGAAGCACATAGGAGAGAGATGAACCACATAGCTACCGGTACAGCCCCGAGCCTCGATGGAGAACTACTCCTCTTCATGGGAGCAGCAGCGTTGATGAAGATGGCGGTGGAGATGGCAGCGGTGTCGATGGAGAAGCCTTCCGGGCACTTCCCCGCCTCCGGCAGGGTGCCGGAACGAGACTCCTGTCCCCCATCTTGGCTTCGCGATGGCGGCGGCTCTGGAAGGTTTCGTGGGTTTCGTCCAACGTAATAGGGTTTTCGCGACGGAGGCTTTAAATAGGCGGAAGGGCAGCCTCGGAGGGGCTGGGCCACCACACCATAGGGCGGCGCGGCCCCCCTCCGCAGCGCCAGGGTGTGGTGTGGGGCCCCAGGGCTTCCTCCGCGCTCTCGGGTGTTCTGGATGGTTCCGGGAAAAATAGGAACCTGGGCGTTGATTTCGTCCGATTCCGAGAATATTTCGTTACTAGGATTTCTGAAACCAAAAATAGCAGAAAACAGGAACTGGCACTTCGGCATCTTGTTAATAGGTTAGTTCCAGAAAATGCATAAATACGACATATAATGTGCATAAAACATGTAGATATCATCAATAATGTAGCATGGAACATAAGAAATTATCGATACGTTGGAGACGTATCAGCATCCCCAAGCTTAGTTCTGCTCGTCCCGAGCAGGTAAAACGATAACAAAGATAATTTCTGAAGTGACATGCCATCATAATCTTGATCATACTATTTGTAAACATATGTAATGAATGCAGCGATCAAAACAATGGTAATGACATGAGTAAACAACTGAATCATAAAGCAAAGACTTTTCATGAATAGTACTTCAAGACAAGCATAAATAAGTCTTGCATAAGAGTTAACTCATAAAGCAATAAATCAAAGTAAAGGCATTGAAGCAACACAAAGGAAGATTAAGTTTCAGCGGTTGCTTTCAACTTATAACATGTATATCTCATGGATATTGTCAACATAAAGTAATATAACAAGTGCAATATGCAAGTATGTAGGAATCAATGCACAGTTCACACAAGTGTTTGCTTCTTAAGGTGGAGGGAGATAGGTAAACTGACTCAACAATAAAAGTAAAAGAAAGGTCCTTCAAAGAGGAAAGCATCGATTGCTATATTTGTGCTAGAGCTTTTATTTTGAAAACATGAAACAATTTTGTCAACGGTAGTAATAAAGCATATGAGTTATGTAAATTATATCTTACAAGTTGCAAGCCTCATGCATAGTATACTAATAGTGCCCGCACCTTGTCCTACTTAGCTTGGACTACCGGATCTTTGCAATGCCATGTTTCAACCAAGTGTCACAAAGGGGTACCTCCATGCCGCCTGTACAAAGGTCTAAGGAGAAAGCTCGCATTTTGGATTTCTCGCTTTTGATTATTCTCAACTTAGACATCCATACCGGGACAACATGGACAACAGATAATGGACTCCTCTTTAATGCATAAGCATGTGGCAACAATTATTATTCTCATATGAGATTGAGGATATATGTCCAAAACTGAAACTTCAACCATGATTCATGGCTTTAGTTAGCGGCCCAATGTTCTTCTCTAACAATATGCATGCTCCAACCATTAAGGTGGTAGATCCCTCTTACTTCAGACAAGACAAACATGCATAGCAACTCAAATGATATTCAACAAAGAGTAATTGATGGCGTCCCCAGAAGCATGGTTATCGCACAACAAGCAACTTAATAAGAGATAAAGTGCATAAGTACATATTCAATACTACGATAGTTTTTAAGGCTATTTTGTCCCATGAGCTATATATTGCAAAGGCGAATGATGGAATTTTAAAGGTAGCACTCAAGCAATTTACTTTGGAATGGCGGAGAAATACCATGTAGTAGGTAGCTATGGTGGACACAAATGGCATAGTAGTTGGCTCAAGGATTTGGATGCATGAGAAGTATTCCCTCTCGATACAAGGTTTAGGCTAGCAAGGTTATTTGAAGCAACCTCAAGGATGAACCGGTGCAGCAAAACTCACATAAAAGACATATTGTAAACATTATAAGACTTTACACCGTCTTCCTTGTTGTTCAAACTCAATACTAGAAATTATCTAGACCTTAGAGAGACCAATTATGCAAACCAAATTTTAGCAAGATCTATGTATTTCTTCATTAATAGGTGCAAAGTATATGATGCAAGAGCTTAAACATGAGCACAACAATTGCCAAGTATCACATTATCCAAGACATTTTACCAATTACTACATGTAGCATTTTTCAATTCCAACCATATAACAATTTAACGAAGAGGAAACTTCGCCATGAATATTATGAGCTAAGAACACATGTGTTCATACGAACCAGCGGAGCGTGTCTCTCTCCCACACAAGGATGAACTTATTCAGAGAACTAAGATAACAAAACAAAAATAAAAGCACACACAGACGCTCCAAGTAAAGTACATAAGATGTGACCGAATAAAAATATAGTTTCAAGAGAAGGAACCTGATACTTTGTCGATGAAGAAGGGGATGCCTTGGGCATCCCCAAGCTTAGACGCTTGAGTCTTCTTAAAATATGCAGGGATGAACCACGGGGGCATCCCCAAGCTTAGAGCTTTCACTCCTCTTGATCATAGTATATCATAAGTAAAACTCCGGAGATCACTGTCACCTTTACACACGTGGGACAAGGAGTCTCCGGAGATCACATAAGTAAAACTCACTTGACTAGCATAATGACATCTAGATTACAAGCATCATCATATGAATCTCAATCATGTAAGGCAGCTCATGAGATTATTGTATTGAAGCACATAGGAGAGAGATGAACCACATAGCTACCGGTACAGCCCCGAGCCTCGATGGAGAACTACTCCCTCTTCATGGGAGCAGCAGCGTTGATGAAGATGGCGGTGGAGATGGCAGCGGTGTCGATGGAGAAGCCTTCCGGGGCACTTCCCCGCTCCGGCAGGGTGCCGGAATAGAGACTCCTGTCCCCCAGATCTTGGCTTCGCGATGGCGGCGGCTCTGGAAGGTTTCGTGGGTTTCGTCCAACGTAATAGGGTTTTCGCGACGGAGGCTTTAAATAGGCGGAAGGGCAGCCTCGGAGGGGGCCTGGGGCCACCACACCATAGGGCGGCGCGGCCCCCCTCTGGCCGCGCTGTGGTGTGGGGCCCCAGGGCCTCCCTCTGGCGGCTCTCGGGTGTTCTGGATGGTTCCGGGAACAATAGGAACCTGGGCGTTGATTTCGTCCGATTCCGAGAATATTTCGTTACTAGGATTTCTGAAACCAAAAACAGCAGAAAACAGGAACTGGCACTTCGACATCTTGTTAATAGGTTAGTTCCAGAAAATGCATAAATACGACATATAATGTGCATAAAACATGTAGATATCATCAATAATGTAGCATGGAACATAAGAAATTATCGATACGTTGGGTAGGTTTCCCTACACATGGAAGGTTTTGGGTTGGGGTCTTATTCGAAGACTTGTACACCAACTCTTGGGTGTTCCACCTATATAATGAGGGCCAAGGGGAGGGGGCCGGACACACCAAAGCCATAGCTTGGCCGCACCCCATAGTGGCCGGCCACCCCCTCCCCAAACCCTAGCCGCCCCACTCCTCCACCTCTCCCGCAACGCTTAGCGAAGCTCCGCCGGAGTTCTCCATCGCCACCGCCACCACGCCGTCGTGCTGCCGGATTCAAGGAGGAGCTACTACTTCCGCTGCCCGCTGGAACGGGGAGAAGGACGTCGTCTTCATCAACACCGAACGTGTGACCGAGTACGGAGGTGCTGCCCGATTGTGGCACCGTGATCAAGATCTTCTACGCGCTTTTGCAAGCGGCAAGTGATCGTCTACCGCAGCAATAAGAGCCTACTCTTATAGGGTGAGTCTCGATCATCCCCTCGTTGCTCCCGTCTTCTAGATTGCATCTTGGCTTGGATTGCGTTCTCACGGTAGGAAAATTTTTGTTTTCTATGCAACGAATCCCTACAGCAACGCCTCCCGATGGAAATCCTAGGCAAAATAGTCCGCGACCCACGGTAGCAGTACAAGATCCACCGAGAACAAGTGGGGCAAGAGACATAGCAGTTCAAGTAAGGGTGGATAGAGCACGACAAGAAAGAAGAGAACGCCAGTATTCACCAGAAGTTGCCGACGAAGATATGTGCGGACTCCCGTGCTTTACGAGAAGAGTTCGAAAGACTCGAGTTCCAAAAGGGTTCAAGTTACCCGAGAATTTCAAGAAGTTCGACGGCCTGCAAGATCCCGAGGATTGGCTCGTAGATTACCTCGAGATGGTGAAGCTGGTAGGAGGAACCAGAGCAACAGCTATGCAAAGTATCCAAGTTCACTTGAGTGGTGCCGCAAGATCTTGGATAAAGAAACTCCCCCCAGGCTCCATCGACAGCTGGGATAATTTCGAGGATATCTTCGTGAGAAATTTCCGATCCACCTGCAAGAAACCTGCGTCATTGGAAGAGCTAAGGGCGTGTCGACAGAAACATGACGAGTCGATGAGAAAATATATACAGCGGTGGAACATTATAAAAAACTCGGCAGAAGATATATCTGACGAGAGAGCAATAGATGCGTTCGTGGCAGGAATTCGGCGAGGAGACTTCGTCGAGGACTTAGGGAGAACTAACCCTAAGACCATATCAGCACTCATGGAGATAGCCAATAAGTGGGCAGATGGAGAAGACGCAATATACAACAAGCAACACAGGTCGCCAGAAGAGGATCGTGGTCGAAATTATCAAAATAGAAGGCGATTTTCTCGCCAGTTCTACAACAACGATGCTCCTGGCCATATATCGGCTGGCTTTCGGGGAAATCCTGGAGGGAATAGTCGAGATGACTATCAAAGGAGTAATGAGCAACAAGGCGACAATAGAGGTGATTCTCGCGGCAACAGGCAAAATAGTGGACCAAGGTTTCAAAGACCTTACGTGTCACCCGAAGAGATGATGAACGGTCCGTGTCAAATGCATTTTTATCTCGACAACAACGGAAAAAGGCAGTCAGGACATCTCCAGAAAGACTGCCGAAATTTTCAGGCAATGTTGCGAGCCGCAGGAATTGCAAATGCCCAAGCCATGAACAGAAACCCCCAGGGGCCAAGGAGCGAGATCCACCTTCCACCTCCTCCCGCAATCACGGACGAAAATCGGCACCAGCTCAGAATAGCGGCAGCACCACACCCACCTCCATATGTTGATCCTAACTCCAATGGTGCGGTCTCGATGATTCAGAAAGCTAGGCCATCCAACAGGGCGCAGAAGGTAATCTCACGACAAGTGTTCATGGCAGAGAAGATGCCTCCACCAACAGTCGAGTACTTAAATTGGTCGGGGCAAGACATTGGCTTCACAATCGCGGACCATCCGCAGCAAGTTCCTCGACCAGGACAATCAGCACTCATCTTACCCGCAGTAATCGCTGGTTTTGACGTGTCGAGAGTTTTCATAGATGGCGGCAGCAGCTTAAACCTTATGTATGCAGATACATTGAGGAAGATGAACATATCCCTGGCAAACTTGAAACCAACTGACACACGTTTCCATGGGATTACACCAGAGAAGCCAAGTTACCCATTGGGCAAGATCAACCTCGACGTTCAGTTTGGAACCCGAGAAAACTACAGGATAGAGAATTTGGAGTTCGAAGTGGTGGATTTCCCGTCGCAGTATCACGCTTTGTTGGGACGACCAGCATACGCCAGGTTTATGGCGGTACCACATTATACGTATCTATTGTGGAGGTTGCCCGGACCCAAGGGACCCATTACAATCAAGGGAAGCTTCGCGTTATCCGATAAATGCGACAAGGATTTTCATCGACTGTCGAAACTTTCGGGATGCAAGCAGAATATACGGCGCCAAGGTTCACTGATTATGATGTGCTGCCAGAAGTAGGGAGGTCTTCTAAGGAGCCAACTTTCAACACAAACAAGGATTCAAAAGAGGTACAGATCCACCCGACAGACCCAAAGAAAACGACATCCATCGCAACAAACATGGATATCGCATAGGAAAGCGCGCTCGTCGAGTTCCTCCGTGAGCACTGGAAAATCTTCGCATGGTGTCCAGCTGACATGCCAGGAGTACCCAGGGAACTTGCCGAGCACCACCTCAACTTGGATCCTCTCGCAAGACCAATCAAGCAACCTTTGCGGCGTTTTTCGGAACCTAGCCGCAAAGCCATGTTATCGGAAATAGATCGACTCAAAGATGTTGGTTTCATCAAAGAAATATCTACAGAAGCCACATGGGTAGCTAACCCAGTGATGGTGCCGAAGAAACACACGATAGTCCTTCGCATGTGCGTCGACTTCACGTGTCTCAATAAACATTGTCCTAAGGATCACTTTCCCCTCCCAAGGATCGATCAAATCATCGACTCCACGGCAGGATGCGAACGTCTTTCCTTCTTGGATGCGTACTCTGGTTATAACCAGATCAGATTAAAAGAAGAAGATGAAGCCAAGACAGCATTCATAACACCTTACGGCGTGTTTTGTTACAAAACAATGCCCTTTGGTTTGAAAAACGCGGGAGCAACATATCAGCGGATGATGCAGAAATGCCTAGCAACACAGATTGGAAAAAATGTGCAAGTCTACATTGACGATGTCGTGATAACATCAAAGAAAGGATCAACTCTGATCGAAGATTTAAAGGAAACCTTCGACAACCTCGACAAGTTCTGCCTCAAGCTAAACCCGACAAAGTGCTCTTTTGGAGTTCCTGCAGGAGAACTTCTCGGGTTCTTAGTATCAGCAAGGGGGATTGAAGCTAATCCCGAAAAAATACAGGCCATCGTTACTATGAGAAAGCCAACAAAGTTGAAAGAAATACAACAGCTAACGGGGCGAGTCGCAGCTTTAAGCAGATTCGTCGCCAGGCTAGGAGAAAAGGCATTGCCGTTCTACGCATTGATCAAACAGGGGGAAAAATTTCAATGGAACGAGGAAGCAGATAGGGCCTTCGAGAACCTCAAGCGGACAATTTCGACACCACCAATCTTGGTGGCGCCTAAAGAGAAAGAACCTCTCCTCTTATACATTGCAGCCACACCTCGTGGTCAGCACAGCCTTAGTAGTAGAGAGAGAAGAAGAAGGAAAGCTTCATGGAGTTCAGAGGCCAGTATATTTCATCAGCGAAGTACTGTCGCCTTCAAAACAGCGGTACCCGCAATATCAGAAACTGGCGTATGGAGTATTCACGACAGCAAGAAAATTGCGACACTACTTTTCGGCGCACCCGATAATAGTGGTCAATGAAGCTCCTCTGTCAAACATACTGAATAATCCAGAAGCTACGGGTCGTGTCTCCCTTTGGGGAATAGAACTTTCCCCTCGGGACATCACGTATGAAAAAAGAAAGGCAATAAAATCGCAGGTTCTACCAGATTTCATTGCAGAGTGGATGGAGCTACAAAACACGGGGCCTCCAGATTTATCGAGAACTTGGACCATGAACTTCGACGGGTCCAAACGATTGGAAGGTGCTGGAGCAGGCGTGATATTAGTATCACCTGAAGGCGATAAGTTGAAATATGTTTTACGGATGACGTTCCCAAACGCGTCTAACAACGAAGCAGAATATGAAGCTCTCACACGGGATGAAGATGGCAAAAGCTTGCGGTGCAACCCGATTGAAAATCTTCGGCGACTCACAATTGGTGGCACAGCAAGTTATGAACCAATGTGATGCAGTCAACGAAAGTATGATAGCATACAAAGAGGTGTACAATGAGCTGGAAAAATTGTTTGACGGATGCGAGGTAAACCACATCAGCAGGCTGAGTAACGATGAAGCCGATGTTCTTGCAAACATCGGGTCACAATGTCTCGCGATCCCTCCAGGCGTGTTTTGGGAAGAGATAAGCGAGAGATCAACAAAGCCAGCGAAAATAAAGAAGGAGAAAAAAGAGAAATCCTCGAGTACCACCAAAGACCCAGTAGAAGAAGAAGAGGAACAGGAGCTAGTCATGATGGTGCAAATTCCATGGATGCAGGCCTATATATCATACATCCTAAGGAAAACAATACCCGACGACCCAGTTGAAGCAAGGCGAATAATTAGGAGATCAAAAGCTTTTACTGTGGTAAAAGGGGAGTTGTACAAACGAAGCATTTCGGGCGTGCTACAGAGATGTGTTACACCCGAAGAAGGAAGAATCATCCTGAAAGATGTGCACGAAGGAATATGCGGGCACCACGCGAGCAGCCGAGCTATTGCGGCCAAAGTCTTCAGAGCAGGATTTTATTGGCTAACAGCAATCGAGGACGCGAAGGAAATAGTGCGAACTTGCGACGCGTGCCAAAGATTCGCGGCAAAACCTCACTCGCCAGCAGCAGAACTTATGCCAATCCCACTGTCTTGGCCCTTTGCTCAATGGGGTCTCGACATGGTGGGAAAACTACACAAAGCTTCGCCAGGAGGATATGAGTATATGCTTGTCGCTGTCGACAAATTCACAAAGTGGATAGAAGCAAAGCCGATAAATTCACCGGACGGCGCGTCGGCGATCAAGTTCGTGAAAAGCATCGTCTTTCGATTTGGAGTCCCTCACAGCATTGTCACAGACAATGGCAGCAATTTTACGTCCAAGGAGTTCAAGGCATATTGCGCAGAAGTGGGCATCAAATTGAGTTTTGCGTCTGTTGCACATCCACAGACCAACGGTCAAGTCGAGAAGGCCAATGGCATCATCTGCAATGGTATCAAGAAGCGCCTGTTAGGACCATTGGAAAAAGCTCGGCATACTTGGCCGGAGGAGCTGCCAAGCGTGTTGTGGAGTATTCGAACAACACCAAATACGGCGACACAGGAGACGCCGTTCTTTCTGGTCCATGGAGCCGAGGCAGTCCTGCCGATAGAAATAGAGCATGATTCTCCAAGAGTTACAGAATATGATGAAGAAACTTCGAGAAAAGCTTTGGAGGATGATATTGATGCACTTGATGAAGCTCGAGACGAAGTCCTGTCACGAGTCGCCAAATATCAACAGGACCTGAAAAACTACCACAGTCGACGATTGCGGCCAAGATCCTTCCAAGTTGGTGACTTGGTTTTGCGACTCAATCAAAAAAGCCATGAAAAACTCGAGTCACCATGGCTTGGACCCTACATCGTAACAGAAGTAATCGAAGGAGGAGCATACAGAATCAAGGACAAGAAGACGGGGATTGCCGAGCCAAATCCTTGGAACGTGGCGCAGCTCAGGCGTTTTTACGCTTAGATGCCGAAATATAGTCTCCTCTGTAAACATACAATGTACTGAAACGCCCGCGAGTTTTCAGACGCACTCTTTTCCTTTTTCGGGGCACCGAGTGGGGCCGGAAAAGGTTTTTAATGAGGCGGGCTCGCGGTGCTGCAATATAATAAAAATAGTGGAGATATACTTCTTATTCGTCGACACACTTGGGGGCTCCACACCTTCAAGTCTCAAAATACATACAATATAGACTTACTTACCGAAATATTTCGCCTTGGTACAATAATACCTCGCCAAATACATAAATCGGAAGCTAGTAATTTTAAATATAGTATACACGTCAAAAATCTCATTGCTTTGGTCCAAGAACCTTGCAACAAAAATATAGAACTCCGACACTAAGATACTCGAGGGCTTGCAGTCCATCAAGATGTCTTATTACAACAGAAGGAGAAATCTTCGAAAGGGAAAAAACAGTACAAACTCTAGCCAAAAGGCTCGGGGGCTCCAACAATATAGAGCACTTTGCAATATACAACAAATTTCTTCGACAAGGTTTTGCAATATGGAACAAATCAGTCAAAACCTAAAATACTATCTATTGACAAGCCTCTGGTTGTTTTATGCTCAGCATAAGATCCCTTGACGAAGAATTCTGAGTCCATCCGAAGAAGCTCATCTATCATCGACTCGGCCACAGGAGTCACCATCTCATTGATTGTGTCAATATCATTCTTCCGCCGCGATTTTTTCGCCATGCAATCACCGACAATCTTCGTCAGGTCTAATTTTGGATGGCAAATATTTATCATAATCATGGCGAATCTTGCTCCAGCAGTCAATTGAGCTCGCACAAAATTATGAATACGAGGAGCATCTCTGAATGTCTCCAGCAATTCAGGAAGAGTTTTAGGAACCTCATTTCGAGGAAACAAAGTCTTGAAAACAAGGGTTAATGTTGACGTGCAAAAATTGAGAAATTCGCGCACTTGGCAAGCACGATCTTGGAACCTAACAATTTGTTGGGTTCGTTCAGGGGTGGCCCAGAATAAACAGCCATGGTTAAGGGAAAGGTTGACAAGAAGATTCGTTCTCTCGTTCACTCTTCGATCTTCGGCGGCAGCATCAAGAACCGAGCCTATTAGGCAACAAGGCAAGAAACTTGGAAGAAGGCACAGCAAAATAAAGAGGAGGCATTGTGAGGTTGGAAAAACATACCTAACATATCCGTGCTAGCTTCCAACATTAGCTCGAGCATGCTATTTTCTCGGGTAGTAGCTCCTTTTGCTTCCAATACAGCAGTATCCTTGGCAACCATAGCCTCTTTGGCTTGTTGAAGAGCAAGTTTCTCTTGTTCAGACGCTTTCCGAGATTGTTCCATCATTGCCAGAGTTTGTTTCTTCATGGATTGAAGTTGTTGTCGAAGTTCTTGCAAATCTTCCGACAAAGGTTTGCTTGAAGAACCTTCAAGGAGATTATCATCGACTAGTATTTTCTTCGAGAAGGAAGACGCAGGCGCAGCATCGGGAGAGCAAGGGTTGGTCGAATAATTATCAAATATTAACTGGAAAAGAAAATCCCAGGATCAATGATAGTACCAAGAGGAATTTCATTGATTTCTAGAAAGTTTACACGGACATTACAAAAGAAGTTCTCCAAAGGGACTAACAGGGTAATTGTCGCCAAGGCTAAAATGGCGACAACAGCAAAAGAAATAAAGAAAGCAAAATATAGAAAAAGCAAAGGCATTCAATTAGACCTCCGGCCTTGACGAGCTAGGAGTTGAAGATGGTTTGATCCCGAGATAGGCTAGGATTTTCTTCGTGTTCAGCTTTGCCGCCTTGATCAATGATCGCCATTTTGCTTGTTCTATCTGCTCCGTGTTGCCCACTTTCGCCCAGTCGATGGTCTGTTGACTATCAGCAACCAAGGCAACAGTGCTTTCAACGGCAACCTTCATATTTTCATGACGCATCTTCAGTCCAAGATCTTCGGGTGGATTAAAACACTTGGCAAGAGCAAGGAAAGTCGCGGGTTCCTCTTTCTTCGGGAAGAAGTAGGGGAAGAGCCGCGACAGCCCTGTCCTAGCTTCATCAATGCCATCACGTGCTTCTGTCCCATGAAATTCAAGGAACGAAACGGCGTCAAGAAGAGGATCATTGTCGGGATCTTCAAGCTCAAACTCCTGAGAAGTCTTATCTGTCGAAAAAAAAAATTTCCGATCAACAAAGGAGTGCAGAAAGAAAAATCTAAAAGATAGGAAGTGGTTCAGATACTTACTGACAAAGCGACGATTTTGCGTCCTTAGACGCTTAAGGATCGCTTCTTCACGAGCAGATTGTGCAGTTATGTGCTCGCTTAACGAAGTCTCGGCATCGTGAAGACGTTTCCTAAGATCTTCGACACCAGCAGCGTCGGCCTTGGCTTTGTCAGCTTCTCGCCTAGCTTGAACGGCATCTGACTCGGCCTTCTTACGAGCCTCTTCACTTTGCTCTAATTTTTGAGCAAGTGTATTGGCACGCTCGTTGACTTCCGCCAGTTTTTCTGCCAAGAAAGTTGACATTAGTTAAAAACGTCGACAACAAAGGAGTAAGAAAGCAGAAGAAAAAAGAAGTAGCCAGGCCTTACCTTCAGCCTTACTAGCATATTCACGGTACCCAATGAATTGGGCACCAATGCGAAGAAGCTCTTTGATCGTAGGCTGTTAAGGAAGGACAAAGAAAAGAAAACGTCGGTATGGGAAAAATGATGCCAAGCAGAAGCAAACGGAGGAAATATAGACAGTAACAAGCAAATTAAGAACTTACATCATCCAAGAGAGGGTTAGAGGAGCTACTCAATTGGAGAGTAGGCTCCGGGATTGTTTCAATCCTTGCCCTTTTTGGAGAAGGGACAAGGGGGCTTGAAGGAGGAGTAGCAGTGCCGACGTTTTGTTGAGGAGGCGAAGTTTCTTCTCCTTCAACTGGCGTCTCCGAGGCGACTAGTGTATGTGACGTACTCGTTCGAGCAGCCACATCAGGAGCTGGTACTTCTTCTTCATCATCACTACGATTAAATGTTGACAACATAAAAAGCAAGATAGACAAAAATCTTCAAGTGCAATAAAACAAGAGGGAGAGAGGACTTACGAACTGATGAGGGTCTCGAGATATGGATCATAAGCTGCCTTCTGGCGTGAAGGAACAGCTTCTTCGGGTTTGGAGGTGCCGGAATCCTCGGCATCATTCCTTTTCCTTTTGTTCTTTGGAGAAACAGCAGGAGGAGGAGATTGTGCCGATGCAGTGGCTTCAGAGGCACCCTCCTTTTCATCAGATCCCGCAGATTTTCGAGAATCTGCGGGTTCATTCACAAAAGAGGGGGCATCTTGGTTATCGTCGGAGATAACGGCCCTTTCTTCGACTTCTCCACCTTCAGGAAGGGGAGGAAGCGAAACAAGATTCGGATGGTCCTATATAAAAATAAGGGAAGATGTCAAAAAAGGAGTAACAATAAAAATAGCAAGGCAATAACAAATTAAGCGACAATGTTTACCTTAGGAAGCGCATTGGTGGCGCTGTATGGTTTTACACGACAAGAGGAAGGGATAGGATCTTTTTTGTTGAGAGACGAGATTTTTCGGACAAGCCTCTCCAAGTCCTTGATTTCCAAATTTGTCGACAAACGATCTGTGTCTTCATCGCCAGCATAATTCCAGAGAGGGTTTTTGCGAGCCTGAAGAGGCTGCACTCTGGTTCTAAGGAAATACGCTGTAATTTGAATACCTGACAATTCTTTGCCACGAGTATTCTGCAACTCATGGATGCGAGTCATCAAGGCCTCTGTCGAAGCTCTTTCCTCTTCGGTAGCCTCTGCATCCCAAGAACGGCGGCGAAGAATTTTCTCGGCACCATCGAAAGGAGGGATATTGTCTTCAGCACATCCATGGTTCTCTTCCCGAATATACAACCACTTCTTGCGCCACCCTTGAACGGAGTCAGGGAGTTTGACGTCGAAGTAATTGACTGTGGAGCGAATGGAAATAACAACGCCGCCTATATTATAGGCGACATTGGGAGAGCCATTACGGCGACAAAAGAAAATGCGCTTCCATAATGCCCAGTTAGGCTGGACACCAAGGAAGGCCTCGCAAAGGGTGATGAAGATGGAGATATGGAGGATTGAGTTGGGCGTGAGATGGTGAAGTTGGAGACCGTAAACAAAAAGCAATCCTCGAAGAAAAGGGTGAATGGGGGCGGAAAGACCGCGGATGAGATGATCGACGAAACTTACCCGATACCCCATTGGAGGGGTTGGGTAGCTTTCTTCACTGGGGAAGCACACCGCCTTGGGTTTCTTGCTAATCCCCAGCTTCTTCAAGAGATTGATGTCTTGGTTGGTGATCTTGGACCTTTCCCATTCTGCGGTCCCCAGATCTGCGGCGGCCATTGATGATTCAGGCGTGCTGTGCTTGATCAAACGACGCGGTGGCATCAACAATGGCGTAGGTGTGCAGCTTGGAGAAGATGAGCGCAAGAAGTTCTGGGGCGCAGGAGAAGATTTTGCAGAGGGGAGAACGGCGTGAGCAGGAGTGCTCGAGGAAGAAGAAGAAGATCTTATATAGGGGTGCGGCGAAACGTTGGACCGTTGGATGGAAAAGAGATGTGGTAGATGACAGCCACGAGAATACAAGGGTAAAAAAGTATTTTAACATGGACGAGGTTACGGAACGTGTGCCAGGAAAAGTGGAGAACATGTGTCCCCCACTAGCACGACGTGTCAATCAGATAAGGAATTTGGACCCACAAGGCAGTGAGAGAAGCGGTTCTCGCATGTTTCCAAAACAGAAATCGTGGCTATCATCAGCAACGACGTCATCAAGGTAAAAGAAAAGCTCGACTATGAAGCTTGGAGAGATTATCGACAACGCAAGATTATTTCGGGAGCCTTTGATCAAATACAAGTTTTTGCCCAAACGCTCGGGGGCTACTTTGAAAAAATAGAAAATTTCGAGTATGACAAGATAGAAATGGCGAGAGCCTATGACCAAATGCAAGCATTTGTTCATAGCCTCGGGGGCTACTCCCATCGGGAGCGCTGGTCACGCACCCGATAAATATAAAACTATCGAGAAAGATTATAAATATAGCGGCAAGGATACTAATCTGGGGAGCCTACACCCAAGCACAAGTTCTTGGATGTAGCCTCGGGGGCTACTCCCATCGGGAACGCTGTTCGCGTGCCCGATGAATTTTTATCAAAAGGAAAAATAGAAGTGAGTATATTTCGAGTTACACAGATAACTCTACATATACTCCCATCGGGAAGACAAAATAAGTCATCAAATATGACTCGATAAAATGTGCTATTCCAACAGCCGAAAAGCACTCGACAATATATTCTCAGAGCGCTAAAAGTCGCGAATAAATCTCTGAATGCCGCAAAACTTTGCGAAGGTAAGACCCCAGATCCGTTCTGAGCGGGCACCGTCTCTGACGGCGGACTGCTACTTTTTTCCGTATCAACATATACGAAGAAAAATCCTAACGGACGCGTTAGGTACCCGATAAAATATGACTGGGACTCGACAGAATGGTAAGACCTTAAGCGGCACCTGTCGAAGTTTACACCAGTATCCCGAGATCATGTCCAGGGACGTGATCTTGAAGTAGGTTTTTGCGGATTGCCACTAGAGCAGTTAACTAGTACCTGATCCGTCAGATGAAGCCCCAACTACCGTTATCCCTGTACAAAATAGTGTTTGCATATCGAAAGATTATGTAATGAGTAAAGTTGGAGATTTTCCCTGATTCTTCGATTCAAGAAAAATCTCGGGGGCTACTGACATAGGCATCCCCAATGGGCCTGCCAAAGATGGTACCCGGGGTTTACTAAAGGCCCAGGACTCGAAGAATAAGAAGACTTGGAAGCCCATTTAGTGTTAAGGAAAGATAGTTTGTATTAGGAAAGATAGAGATTTGTAATCTTACGGGTTGGGTACGAAACCCTCCCGAACTCTGTAACTTGTGTATTACGAAACCCTCGGCTCCACCCTCTATATAAGGGGGAGTCGAGGGACAAAGAAAGGATCGAATCTACTGTCAACATAACCCTAGTTTTCACAATCGTCGAGTACTTTTCGGCTGAAACCTTCGAGATCTACTTGCCCTCTACTTCTAGCAAAACCCTAGTCTACAATCTGTAGGCATTGACAAATTAATCCTTTGTCAGAGGGGGCCGGCCACCTAAGAACCACCAAGGCCGCACCCCTTAGTGGCCGGCGCCCTCTCCCCAAACCCTAGCCGCCCCTCCACCACATCCCGCACGCTTAGCGAAGCTCCGCCGGATTTCTCCACCACCACCGACACCACGCCGTCGTGCTGCCGGATTCAAGAGGAGCTACTACTTCCGCTGCCCGCTGGAACGGGGAGGTGGACGTCGTCTTCATCAACAACCGAACGTGTGACCGAGTACGGAGGTGCTGCCCGTTCGTGGCGCCGTGATCAAGATCTTCTACGCGCTTTTGCAAGCGGCAAGTGATCGTCTACCGCAGCAACAAGAGCCTCATCTTGTAGGCTTTGGAATCTCTTCAAGGGTGAGACTCGATAATCCCCTCGTTGCTACCGTCTTCTAGATTGCATCTTGGCTTGGATTGCGTGTTCGCGGTAGGAAATTTTTTGTTTTCTATGCTACGTTATCCTACAGTGGTATCAGAGCCGTGTCTATGCATAGATGGTTGCACGAGTAGAACACAATGGTTTTGTGGGCGTTGATGCTTATGTTGTCTTTAGCTTGAGTACTTTGCATCTTTGTGGCATAGTGGGATGAAGCGGCTCGGGCTAACTTTACATGACCGCGTTCATGAGATTTGCTCCACGCTTGACATGCAACTTGTATTGCATAAGTGGCTTTGCGGGTGTCTGTCTCTCCTACTATAGTGAAGATTCAATTTACTCTTCTATTGACAACACTAGTATCACCGTTGTGGTTCATGTTCGTAGGTAGATTAGATCTCACTCGAAAACCCTAAACCACGTAAAATATGCAAACCAAATTAGAGAACATCTAACTTGTTTTTGCAGGGTTTGGTGATGTGATATGGCCATAATGTGATGATGACTATGTATGAGATGATCATTATTGTATTGTGGCAACCGGCAGGAGCCTTATGGTTGTCTTTAAATTTCATGTTGAGTAGTATTTCAAAGAAGTTGTAATAGTTGCTACATGGGAGAACAATCATGAAGACGGCGCCATTGACCTTGACGCTACGCCGACGATGATGGAGATCATGCCCGATGATGATGGAGATCATGTCCGTGCTTTGGAGATGAAGATCAAAGGCGCAAAGACAAAAGGGCCATATCATATCACATATGAACTGCATGTGATGTTAATCCTTTTATGCATCTTATTTTGCTTAGATCGCGACGGTAGCATTATAAGATGATCCCTCTCACTAAAATTTCAAGATAATAAAGTGTTCATCCTTAGTAGCACCGTTGCCAAGACTTGTCGTTTCGAAGCATCTCGTGATGATCGGGTGTGATAGAATCAACAAGTGCATACAACGGGTGCAAGTCAGTTTTGCACATGCGGATACTAAGGTGGCCTTGACGAGCCTAGCATGTACAGACATGGTCTCGGAACACGTGATACCGAAAGGTAGAGCATGAATCATATGATTGATATGATGAACACTTTGAGTGTTCGCCATTGAAATTACATCTTGTCTCGTGATGATCGGGCATAGGTGTGATGGATTTGGTTCGTGTGATCACTAAGACAATGCGAGGGATATTGTTTTGAGTGGGAGTTCACCTAGTTTTAAATTTTGTTAAATTAAAATTTGAACTCAATTTGTCATAAACATTAGTCTAAACTATTGCAAATATGTTGTAGATATGGCGTCCCCAATCAATTTTAACTAGTTCCTAGAGAAAGAAAAGCTTAAGAGCAACGGTAGCAACTTCACCGACTGGTTCCGTCATGTGAGGATCTTCCTCAATGGTGGAAACCTGCAATATGTGCTTGATGCACCGCTAGGTGACCCTCCTGCAGAAACTGAAACCGATGAAGTAAAGAATGTTTACGCGACTCGGAAAACTCGGTACTCTCAAGTTCAGTGTGCCATCCTGTGCAGTCTGGAAGCCAATCTTCAAAAACGTTTTGAGCACCACGATCCACATGAGTTAGTCAATGAGTTGAAAACTATCTTTGAGACTCATGCGGCCGTGGAATGCTATGAAGCATCGAAACACTTCTTCAGCTGCATGATGGAAGAAGGCAGCTCCGTTAGTGAGCACATGCTCGCCATGACCGGGCATGCGAAGAAACTCAGTGACTTGGGAATAGTGATTCCTAACAGACTGGGGATTAATCGTGTCCTTCAATCACTGCCACCTAGTTATAAGAACTTTGTGATGAATTACAATATGCAGAACATGAACAAAGAGTTACCTGAACTCTTCGCCATGCTAAAATCTGCTGAGATTGAAATTAAGAAAGAGCACCAAGTGTTGATGGTCAACAAGACCACCAGCTTCAAGAAACAGGGCAAGTCTAAAGGCAAGAACAAGAAGAGTGGCAAGAAAGCTGCCACGCCTCCTGTGAAACCTAAGGCTGGCCCTAAGCCTGATGCTGAGTGCTATTACTGCAAGGAGAAGGGACACTGGAAGCGTAATTGCTCCAAGTATTTGGCGGATCTGAAGAGCGGCCTTGTCAAGAAGAAGAAAGAAGGTATATCTGATATACATGTTATAGATGTTTATCTCACTGGTTCTCGTACTAGTACCTGGGTATTTGATACTGGTTCGGTTGCTCATATTTGTAACTCGAAACAGGAACTAAAGAATAAACGAAGACTACTAAAGGATGAAGTGACGATGCGCGTTGGAAATGGATCCAAAGTCGATGTGATCGCTGTCGGCACACTTCCTCTACATCTACCTTCGGGATTAGTTTTAAGCCTAAATAATTGCTATTTTGTACCCGCGTTGAGCATGAACATTATATCTGGATCTTGTTTAATGCAAGACGGTTATTCATTCAAGTCTGAGAATAATGGTTGTTCTATTTTTATGAATAATATCTTTTATGGTCAAGCACCACAAAAGAATGGCTTATTTCTGTTAGATCTCGATAGTAGTGATACACATATACATAACATTGATGCTAAGCGAATTAAATTGAATGATAATTCTACTTATATGTGGCACTGTCGTCTTGGTCATATTGGAGTGAAACGCATGAAGAAACTCCATACCGATGGATTACTTGAATCACTTGACTTTGAGTCACTTGATAGATGCGAAGCATGTCTGATGGGAAAAATGACTAAGACTCCATTCTCGGGTATGATGGAGCGAGCTACTGACTTATTGGAAATCATACATACAGATGTGTGCGGACCAATGAGTGTAGCATCGCGCGGTGGTTATCGTTATGTTCTAACCTTCACAGATGATTTGAGTAGATATGGGTATATCTATTTAATGAAACATAAATCCGAAACTTTCGAGAAGTTTAAGGAATTCCAAAGTGAAGTAGAAAATCAACGTAACAAGAAGATTAAATTTCTACGATCTGATCGCGGAGGTGAATATCTGAGTTATGATTTTGGCATGCATTTAAAGAAATGCGGAATACTTTCACAATTGACACCGCCGGGAACACCACAACGAAACGGTGTGTCCGAACGTCGTAATCGAACTCTCTTAGATATGGTTCGTTCTATGATGTCTCTTACTGATTTACCGTTATCATTTTGGAGTTATGCATTAGAGACAGCCGCATTCACTTTAAATAGAGCACCATCAAAATCCGTTGAAACGACACCGTATGAATTATGGTTTAATAAGAAACCTAAGCTGTCGTTCCTTAAAGTTTGGGGTTGCGAAGCCTATGTAAAAAAGTTACAACCGGACAAGCTAGAACCCAAAGCGGAGAAATACGTCTTCATAGGATACCCTAAGGAAACTATAGGGTACACTTTCTATCACAGATCCGAAGGCAAGATCTTTGTTGCTAAGAACGGAACCTTTCTTGAGAAAGAATTTCTCACTAAAGAAGTGACTGGAAGAAAAGTAGAACTCGATGAGATTGAAGAATCTTTGCTCGTTGATCAGAGTAGCGCAGTACCGGAAGATGTTCCTGTGCCACCTACACCGGCAACAGAGGAAGCTAATGATAATGATCATGAAACTTCAAATGAGATAGCTACTGAACCTCGCAGATCGACAAGGGAACGTGCCACTCCTGATTGGTATGATCCTTGTCTAAATGTCATGATTGTGGACAACAATGATGAAGACCCTGCGACGTATGAAGAAGCGATGATGAGCCCAGATTCCAACAAATGGCAAGAAGCCATGAAATCTGAAATGGGATCCATGTATGATAACAAAGTATGGACTTTGGTAGACTTACCTGATAGCCGCAAGGCTGTCGAGAATAAATGGATCTTCAAGAGAAAAACAGATGCTGATGGTAATATTACTGTCTATAAAGCTCGACTTGTCGCAAAGGGTTTCCGACAAATTCAAGGTGTTGACTACGATGAGACTTTCTCACCTGTAGCGAAGCTAAAATCTGTGAGAATTTTGTTAGCAATAGCTGCATTTTTCGATTATGAGATTTGGCAAATGGATGTCAAAACGGCGTTCCTTAATGGAGACATTGAGGAAGAGTTGTATATGGTACAACCCAAAGGTTTTGTCGATCCTAAAAATGCTGACAAAGTATGCAAACTTCAGTTCAATCTATGGACTGAAGCAAGCATCAAGAAGTTGGAACCGACGCTTTGATAAGGTGATCAAAGACTTCGGGTTTATACAGTGTCATGGAGAGGCCTGTATTTACAAGAAAGTGAGTGGGAGCTCTGTAGCTTCCTGATATTATATGTAGATGACATATTATTGATTGGGAATGATATAGAACTATTAAGCAGTGTAAAAGGTTATTTGAATAATAGTTTTTCAATGAAAGACCTTGGTGAAGCATCGTATATATTAGGCATCAAGATTTATAGAGATAGATCAAGACGTCTAATAGGGCTATCACAGAGTACATATCTGGACAAGATTCTAAAGAAGTTTAGAATGGACGAAAGTAAGAAAGGATTTTTACCTATGTTACCAGGCAAGGTCTTGAGTAAGACTCAAGGTCCGGCTACGGCAGAAGAAAGAGAAAGGATGAGTCAGATCCCCTATGCCTCGGCAGTAGGCTCTATCATGTATGCCATGCTATGTACTAGACCGGATATAGCACATGTTGTTAGTTTGACTAGCAGATATCAAAGTGATCCAGGAATGGAACACTGGACAGCGGTCAAGAATATCCTGAAGTACTTGAAAAGAACTAAGGATATGTTTCTTTGTTATGGAGGTGACCAAGAGCTCGTTGTAACAAGTTACACCGATGCAAGTTGGAACACCGATCCTGATGACTCTAAGTCACAATCTGGGTACGTGTTTATATTGAATGGTGCTGCAGTAAGCTGGGCAAGCTCGAAGCAGTGCACGGTGGCGAAGTCTTCAACAGAATCGGAGTACATAGCGGCTTCAGAGGCTTCATCAGAAGCGGTATGGATGAAGAGCTCATTGTAGAGCTCGGTGTGGTTCCTAGTGCATTGGATCCACTAGTCATATATTGTGACAACATGGGTGCCATCGCCAATGCACATGAACCAAGGTCACACAAGAGGCTGAAGCATATCAAGCTGCGTTATCATTCGATTCGTGAGTACATCGAAGATGGAGAAGTAAAGATTTGCAAAGTACACACTGATCTGAATGTAGCAGATCCGTTGACTAAAGCTCTCCCTAGGGCAAAGCATGACCAACACCAGAATGCCATGGGTGTTAGGTACCTTACAATGTAATCTAGATTATTGACTCTAGTGCAAGTGGGAGACTGTTGGAGATATGCCCAAGAGGCAATAATAAAAGTGGTTATTATATATCTTTATGTTTATGATAAATGTTTATATACCATGCTATAATTGTATTAACCGAAACATTGATACATGTGTGATATGTAAACAACAAAGAGTCCCTAGTAAGCCTCTTAACTAGCTTGTTGATTAATAGATGATTAGTTTCATAATCATGAACATTGGATGTTATTAATAACAAGATTATATCATTATATGAATGATGTAATGGACACACCCAATTAAGCATAGCATAAGATCACGTCATTAAGTTATTTGCTATAAGCTTTCGTTACATAGTTACCTAGTCCTTATGACCATGAGATCATGTAAATCACTTATACCGAAAGGTACTTTGATTACATCAAACGCCACTGCGTAAATGGGTGGTTATAAAGGTGGGATTAAGTATCCGGAAAGTATGAGTTGAGGCATATGGATCAACAGTGGGATTTGTCCATCCCGATGACGGATAGATATACTCTGGGCCCTCTCGGTGGAATGTCGTCTAATGTCTTGCAAGCATATGAATAAGTTCATAAGAGACCACATACCACGGTACGAGTAAAGAGTACTTGTCATGAGACGAGGTTGAACAAGGTATAGTGTGATACCGATGATCAAACCTCGGACAAGTAAAATATCGCGTGACAAAGGGAATTGGTATCATATGTGAATGGTTCATTCGATCACTAAAGTCATTGTTGAATATGTGGGAGCCATTATGGATCTCCAGATCCCACTATTGGTTATTGGTCGGAGTGAGTACTCAACCATGTCCGCATAGTTCACGAACCGTAGGGTGACACACTTAAAGTTGGATGTTGAAATGGTAGAACTTGAATATGGAATGGAGTTCGAATATTTGTTCGGAGTCCCGGATGAGATCCCGGACATCACGAGGAGTTCCGGAATGGTCCGGAGAATAAGATTCATATATAGGATGTCATTTTATATGAATTAAAATGATTCGGAAGGTTCTATGGAAGGTTCTAGAAGGTTCTAGAAAAGTCCGGAAGAAACCACCAAGGAAGGTGGAGTCCACATGGGACTCCACCTCCATGGCCGGCCAACCCTAGTGGGGGTGGAGTCCCAAGTGGACTCCCCTTAGGCCGGCCACCCCCCATATGGGAGGTGGAACTCCCACCTCTAGTGGGAGTCCTAGCTTGGGAAGGTTTCCCCACCATATGGAAGGTTTTTGGTTCGGGTCTTATTCGAAGACTTGGAGACCAACACTTGGGGTTCCACCTATATAATGAGGGCCAAGGGGAGGGGGCCGGCCACCTAAGAACCACCAAGGTGGCCGCACCCCTTAGTGGCCGGCGCCCCCTCTCCCCAAACCCTAGCCGCCCGCTCCTCCACCACATCCCGCACGCTTAGCGAAGCTCCGCGGATTTCTCCACCACCACCGACACCACGCCGTCGTGCTGCCGGATTCAAGAGGAGATACTACTTCCGCTGCCCGCTGGAACGGGGAGGTGGACGTCGTCTTCATCAACAACCGAACGTGTGACCGAGTACGGAGGTGCTGCCCGTTCGTGGCGCCGTGATCAAGATCTTCTACGCGCTTTTGCAAGCGGCAAGTGATCGTCTACCGCAGCAACAAGAGCCTCATCTTGTAGGCTTTGGAATCTCTTCAAGGGTGAGACTCGATAATCCCCTCGTTGCTACCGTCTTCTAGATTGCATCTTGGCTTGGATTGCGTGTTCGCGGTAGGAAATTTTTTGTTTTCTATGCTACGTTATCTTACAGTTATCCCTTCGCCCCACCAACTACAAATAGCCTTGTTGGCTCAGATCTCACATTAGACTTGAATTGAGAAAGAACTTGAGCCATGCTCTTGCCCCCATGTGGGAAACCCTACCCTAGATCTTAGATCTTGTATCACTCGATCTCCTTGTTGAATCCTTGTGATCTCTTTGGTGACTTCTATCAATTGTTGGTCTTTTGCTTGCACTTCTACCTTTGGGTCTTTTTCTTGCACTTCTACCAACCTTGATCTTTTCACCCTTCTAGATCTCTTGGATTCGATTCTTCGATCTTTTTGCGGGACTTCTACCGAAAGGTAGTTCTATCGAGTTAGTGGTTCGGACCAACGAGGACAAACCGATTTGTGTGTGTGTGTGAGTTTGTATCCCCGATCCCCTTCGTGTTCTTCGTGTTCTACCACTTCCCCCACGAATCCCACCCAAATCCGTGAAGATCGGGCCTCCCTGGGCTTAGCCCTTATCCCCCGGAGCAGCATGAGTGAGTAGCCGGACTGCGACGACGATGCCTTCAAGAAGGAAGCGACGCTTAACGCCGCCATCGCCCGCCAATCGTGGCACGGTTTTCACCGACAGCCGCGAGTCCCCAACTCGGCAAGAGCAAGCGGAGAGGCCAACAAAGATGATGCCTTCGCAAGGGAACACGCCAATAGCCGCCGCCATCAAGGCGCGATTTTCACCGGTGGCCCCTTCACCGCTAGCTCGTCGTCGACTAGATCTTCATCGCCGGAGTAGACGGATCTCGTGATCCGCCACCCCAGCAACCAGCCGACCTCCTCCGGCGAAGAAGGAAGCCACCACCACCAAACCCGGATCAGATCCCGGGTGCCCTCAGTGACTCAGAGATAGCCAAGAGGAAACCCTGCAACCGCGGAAGGTCGGCAGCGCCGCCGCCCGCTGAGGCCCAAAGGGCTCGGGGCCAACGACCACCACGAACATCGTCGATGCGTGATCTCCATAGTCGCCGCCATCTCGGATCGCTGCCGCTTGAAATGAGTGGAGGTACGTCGCCGCACCCCGATCGCCAGGTTGAGGAAGGCCGCCGCCGCCACGCCACAGGGCTGCGGCGCGGCGGCGGAGAGGAGACCGCGCAGAGGAGGGCTAGGGGAGGGAGGAAGCTAGGGGCGCGTCGGTGCGGCGCGGCGGCCGCCGGCGATCTTGCCTGGAAAAGGTGTTTCGCAACATAGTGCGAAAATATGTACTTTTTTTAGTTAAATAAATGAAAACTTTCACATGGATCTTAGGTTGTTAACGTATGTTCGATTGTTTTCTATGTTGACTAAGACATTGCAAATTCTCAGTCGATTAATGGGTAGCAAAACCAAAGTGTTTAACGGCACTAGGTACTCAGGAGACAAGATGTCTTGAGGACGGGGATGCGGAGGAGACCGATTGATACATCAAGCGGTTGGGGAATGTAGGATGGCTTGATCAAGTCATATGTATGGCTAATATCATTGGAATATAAATTTGTGATCTGGCCGATTGCGACTTATGGCAGTAACAAATCAAAACAAATTCCTATCAGGATTGATATGCCCAAAATACATCTGAAATCAACTCGGTGCATATAAATCAATACTACTAGTCCATAGGACCAGTAAATTGCACCGTAAAAGATGGCTTCAGAAAAAATTGCTTATTCTTCATCTGTCTTCCTTTTGAAGCTTGCCCACTTCACAACCACATACACATAGATTCTGTCATACAGCTCATCAAAGAGTTGAAAATAAGGGAGGTGCTCATAGGGGTAGGGTGTGCGTGCGTGCGTTCATAGGGGTGTTTGTACGTGCGTGTTTGTGAGCGTCTGCGTTGTACTGTGTTCTCAAAAAAAAAGAGTTGAAAATAAGCAATCCTCCATGTCTTCTTGAATAAGAGTGAACATAACACAGTCCAAAGCCCCGCCACAAGTCCCAGCATGAGACCAAAATCAAAGGAGAGTGGATCAAATTGCTGGTTGCTTCTTGTAAGAGGACCATGGGTGACTGCAATGGTTTCTGAACAATTCTTCTGAAGAGGAGGCCCACAAAGTCCATTGTTGCCAATGTACATAAGGTCTGGGTTATCCACATTGAGTGTGTCAAGTTGGTGGCCGGAGGGTATCCTTCCAGACAAAATGTTATAGGACATGTTCAAGTAGCTCAGAGATGTCAAATTCGACAAGCTCGGTGGGATTTCACCAGAAAGCTTATTCTTGGACATGTCGAGAGATTCTAATGACTGCAGGGAGCCAATCTTGGTAGGAATGTTTCCACTCAGGTAGTTTGATGACAGATTCAAGTTTATCAATGCATCAAGGGACGTGATATCTGTGGGAACTTCACCAGTTAAGGAGTTGCCTGATACATCAATGCTCACGAAATATGCAAGGGTGCCACCATATCTAAGATCTTGTCCTTTTGTGATTATTGACAAGGTTTCTCCAAATTGACCTGTAATACTCAATGAACCCACGCCAGCTGAAGCCACATTTGTACCAGATATAGGCATGAAGCCCTTCCGGGTCATACCAGTCTATGATGCAGGGATACGGCATAGAAGTGCCGTATCGGTGCAGGATACTGCACCAGAACGGGGATACCCAAGGATACGCATGGGATACTCGTATCCCCAAGTATCTCATTTTTCGGATTAAAAAACAAGGAAAAATGTCAGAAAACGGCTGGGATACGCAGGGGATACTGAAGGAATACGTCCAGGGCTGCTACCACTCGATCCACAACCCAACGAAAGCCTAAATCGATGGTTAAAACTTAATCGGCTGGACTTCTCCTGCCTAGTCGCTGTCAGCAGACTTGACAAGACTATGCTAGCTTAACGTCATTCACGTAGATTTTCTCCTCTTTTCTAATATATTGTTTATTGGTGCTGATTTTTAATGCATTTATACATATACTCGCCGTATCCCCGTAAGGCTACAATGAGAAAAAGCCATTTTCCCGTATCGCCGTATCCGTATCCCCGTATTCGTATCCCCGTACCATGTAAGGGTGATACCAGTTAGGTTGGACAGATGCAGAGGTATAACACCAGATATGTTATTTCCCGACAGATCCAAGTATTGAAGATAACTAAGGGTTGTTATTTCAACTGGAATAATCCCAGAAAATTCGTTGTAGCTTAGTCGCAGAAACCGTAACCGTGCCAGGTCTCCTATCCAAGTGGGTATCCTTCCATAGAACTTATTCCATGCAAGATCAAGAAACTCGAGATTTGATCCATTCTGCAAAAATTCTGGGAATGCGCCTGATAAGCTATTGTTGCTTAACAGGAGGTAAGACATGGATAAGGTCTCAAAGCACTGAGGAATTTCACTCTCTAGAAGATTGCTTGACAAATCAAGATCTTCTAGCCTTTGCAGTTTACACATAGAATCTGGAATGCTGCCGCCAATTTGATTTGAATACATCAGCAATGTTTCCAGTTGCACGGCTTCAAGATTTGATGGTAGTGTTCCTGACAAGGCATTGTTGGAGATGTCTAATACAATGATATTTCTTGGAAAAGCTGCTATTGGTCCTATAAGACGGTTTGAACCGAGGTAGAGCTCTTCAAACGCCATGCCATATAGATGTGTTGGCAAGCTGCCGCTTATTTGGTTGTGAGAGATGTCAAGACATATGACTCGTGAAAATGCAGACCAAAACCAATCAGGAATCGTATCCATAAGAGTTGTGTTTGAAATGTCAAGTGTAGTGAGTTCTAGCTGCCACTGAAGCCAGGCCGGAAAGAGAGGACCCATCTTACAAGATGAAAATCGTGCAACCTCCAGCCTGAAGGGAGCAACCCAATCTGAATCCACTGCAATCTTCAAATAATTAGAAGAGAGGTCTATATTCTTTAGACCTTTTAGACTTCTAAAATGTTCTTCCGTAATCACACCACTGAAGTTGTTCTTGCTTAGGACCAAAGAAGTCAGATCACTAAGGGCACCAATTTCAGAAGGTACAATACCAGTGAAGTTGTTGTTACTTAGGTCCAAAGAAGTCAGATTAGTTAGGGAACCAATTTCAGAGGGCACACTTCTGCTGAATAAGTTGCTGGAAAGGTCAAGTGCAGTTAAACACATCAAATTCCCAATGCCAGGTGGTATACCTCCGGTGATGCTGTTGTGGGAGAGGTCAAGTCTGTTCAAGCTGGTGAGGTTACCTATCAAATTTGGCAATGCTCCGGTCAAACTGTTTTGACTGAAATCCAGCACCTGCAAATTTGTCCATGCGCATTCTGGCAAGCCCTGCATCATTTCTGCTACACCTGCACTTATGTCATTTTGCCTGAGGTCTAAGATTTTCAAACTGCAAAGATTCTTCAGCTTTCCAGTCATTGTCAAGTACTTGTTCGAATTTAACGACAAATCAAGCACTTGAAGGGATGTCATGTTTGCTAGTGCATCAGGAAATTGGCCGAATAATCTAGTGTACTCAAGATTGAGGTGCTTGAGGCTTGTCACTTTCCAAAACCAACTATGCTCGATTGAGTGGTCAAATTCATTCCAAGAAAGATCAAGCTTCTCAAGTTTGGTTAGATTGAGGTACGGAAGCGATTGGTTTGCATTGTCAAGCGAACAACCATGAAGATTGACAACCCTGAGAGACGGAATCATATTCAGAGTATGAGGCCAGTCATCTATCCCAGAGAGGTTTACTCCGCAGATGCTGAGGTGCTTTAGCGAATGCAGATTTGTTAGCCATGTGATGTTGTCAGAGTACATCTCAGAACGACGATCCTGGCCGATGGCAAGATACCGCATCTTGGACAGGTTGCCAAGCTGAGGAGGCAGTCTGCCGCTAAACGCTAAGCCAGTGAGGTTGAGATATCTCAGGTTCTCCATCGAGCCCAAGAACTCAGGAAAAGTGCTATTTGGCCCTGATAAGCAGTTCATGCTAAGGTCTATGTGCTCTAGATACTCCAAGGAACGTAAAGAGGAACTGATCTCACCGAAAAGAGTATCAAAAGAACATGGATCTTTGTACACATCCAGGTTCGGAGTGCGGAGGTGGAGCCTGACAACATGGCCGGTTCGGTTGCTGCACCTGATGCCTCTCCACCGGCAGCAGTCTTGGCCGTGCCACGAGGCGAGGAGGTTGGTTCTGTCGCTTGTGATGCCCTTCTTGAAGGAGAGCAAGGAGGCCCTCTCCGTGGGGATGCAGCTGCCGCCATGGGCGTCCTGGAGTTGCAATGCACCGCTCGCGAAGATGCTTATGATGCAGAGGAGGAGCAAGAGGTGAGTTGTGCGATACATACTGGAAGAACGGGACCTGGTTAGCATGTAAGCTGAGAATGCATGCTACTAGTGCTGTTTTCAGAGGATGGTACTGCCGTACTGGAGATGTTGTTTTATCCATTTGAGCCAAGCCTACGGTCATAGAAAGGACGCGCGTTCACTCATCGTCTGGTTGGTATCAGTCGATGTAGAGATGGTGACCCAGTCGCCAGCTACTTGGTCAATCGCCTGGTTTCAGCCACACTGTGCTCCTGCAGACCCTAGAGGTTTCCTGTCATGGTCCAGGGCGATTGAATATTGCTGATCATTCACACACGCAAGTCTTTGTTCACTAATTGGTGACGACCCGCTGCAACCACGCTGTGCTGGCAAAGTCAGCAACCATGTTTGTAAAGTGCGAACTCATTTACGAAATAAAGAAATGGATTGCTCCATCATTTACGAAATTAGTGTTAGGAATCTTGATGCGATTCACTCACACCAACATGTTGTGGGATACAAATATGCAACAAAGAATAAAATTATCCCAGACACCTGAATATGAGAAGACAAAAGGATAACAAATTCTTTTATGGGTTTTGCTAGAACTAAGTTCGTGCTACACCATGGACGCGTTTGGTTGCCTGGGCCGAAAACCTGCATGGTTGGCGCAGCGAGATGGACGGCATTGCGCTTTGAGAACGGCCATGGGCCACTTTTTGCCTGTCTGTTTAGCGAGCCCTTTTGCGCTCGGAGAAGGAACTCAGGCCCCATCGTTTGTTCACGTTTCAGCCCATTCTTCCCGGTCGTGCACCACAACCTGTTTGGTTGCACATAGCAACATTGCAGAACCCCTTCACTTAGTGGTGAGGTTACCCAAGACTGATCGAATAACAACACACATGAGATTCAGTTCATCGTAAAGATGCTGTAATACACAGCAACAAGTACTTAGTGGGAGATGCATCACGAACGAAGCAACTACTTCGTGATGCATCACATGTTCGTCACGAGGGGTTAGTATATAGGGATTTCTATTTTCGTGCCCTCGGGTCCTTAGTTGTGCTCAGTTTTCTCCTTAGTTTTTCCTTAGTTTTACCCAAACGTTTGTCTGAACCGCAGAAGGAGCTCGGACGGAAGGAATCCGTTAAGTTGACCGTTCCGTGCTGACGAGTGGGGTCGTGTCGTTTGTGGGGTCGCGTCGTGTGGGACCGCGTCGTGTGGGGCTGGTAGGAAGGGACCGCGTGGGACAGGACGAGGCCGTGTTTGTGTGGCCGTAGCGTGTGGGGCCGTAGCGTGTGGAGCCGTGTGGGTCCGGGACGGGGGCACGAGTGGTTTCTGTCTCTTTCGCCCAGATTAGCAGTTTTCAATGTACCTTTTTCCTCTCTATCGCTCGATCTCATTCATATTTGATAACCCAAATTGGTAGCAAATCTAGAGCAGCTTCTCCTTCTGTTTTTTAACGCCATTCATTTCTTTATGCCTTCGTTTTTACCCAATCAGGTAGGAAATCTAGGGCACAAATCCAGAGAGAAAATATAGGATAAGCTGCATACAGCAACCAACATAGCATAGATATATTCAGGACAGATCCAAAAGTAGTACCGATAGATCCAACATAAGCTACATTTTACATGAATTTAAGCTGCTCTACAGATAGAGCAGTCACATACAGAGAGTGCAGTAGGCACGTTCAACGCCTCCAGGTAGCGCGTGTGACTCGCTTGGAGGTTGCGCAGGTGAATCCCAAGTGCTTTGTGTTTGGCCATGTACGCATGCACGTTCACGGTCCTTCCAACTCTAGCGCCACATCTGCCAATGGATTCAGCATGGTTCACCAGGGAGTTGAAGTCGGTGTCGCGGAGCCTCCTGTTGCAGAAGGGGCACTTGTAAATGCCTCGAGCAAAGGGGCCATCGTAATGGCCGGACTGCAGCCTCCTGAGGACGTGACGAGTCTTGGTGTGGAAGGACTCGTCGTCGCTGTCGACGTCGCTGCTCTCCACCTGTCACGTAGCACCAAAGATCGTGCAAAAAACACGGAGTCAATTGCAACGATGATTGAACAGAGAGTGAACAAAAAATCATGCATGATAATATGGGCTCGAAAAAAGAGGTAGCCTCAGTTACATTGGACACACTTATATCCAGGATTTGAGTCAGTAAACCAAAGATCATGCACAACAAATTTGTACACACCAATTGTTTACTGACCAAACCCTGAATCAATTTAGGGATGCCCAAATATTCATCATCATCGGCACAAATCTTAAACAAAAGCAAATCACAAACACTAATAACGCAAGATCTAACACAAAAGGATCAAACTAGGAACAGACGAACAGTAATAACGCAAGATCTAACACAAAAGGATTGAACTATGAACAGACGAACAGTAATAACGCAAGATCTAACACAAAAGGATTGAACTAGGAACAGACGAACAGTAATAACGCAAGATCTAACAAAAAAGGATTGAACTAGGAAGAGACGAACAGTAATAACGCAAGATCTAACACAAAAGGATTGAACTAGGAACAGACGAACCGTAATAACACTAGATCTAACACAAAATGATTGAAATGAGATAAGAACAAGGGAACAAAGGGTTACCTCCGGCTCGTAGTCGACGATGGTGGTGTCGTAGGGGTTCTCCGGCGCGTCGTACTGCACTGGTTCGTACGGGTCCCAATCGACGGGATGGACGGTGGCGGCGGCCGATGCGCCGGCTGCTACGTTGGAAGCAGCGACAGGGGCCTGGACGGGGGCGGCGGCCGATGCGCCGGCTGCTACGTTGGAAGCAGCGACAGGGGCCTGGACGGGGGCGGCGGCCGATGCGCCGGCTGCTACGTTGGAAGCAGCGACAGGGGCCTGGACGGGGACGGCGGCTGATGTGCCGACAATGGGCATCTCATTCTTCTCCATCGCCGGCAGTTTTCTTCGGGGTTTTTTCTTCGGTTGTGGAGAAGATGATGGGACAGGAGAGGCGGTTGCAGTGAGCCAGTGAGAACGTGCGTCGAGGGAGAGAAAGAGGGGCTCTATAAAGACGAAGGTGGCGTGTACCGCAACACGCGTCCGCTATGCACGGCTGCAGCGTGCACCGCTACACGAGTCTAACCCTGAGACGTTTGGTGTACTCAGTTATAACCTCGGGCCTTATACAGAAATTTTATCTGTACTCAGTTTTCCCCTCGAGGACTTAGACCGGCAAGTGCAATATACTCAGTTTTACCCTCAAGTAGCTGGTCAACAGAGAGTCAACAAATGAGATTAACATAGCTAATTGAGTCATTTCATGCGCAAAAAAATCCAAAAAAAATAAAAACATAGTGGCAACTACTCATGGAGTCTTCCTACGCAACCTGCCACCTAGAAAACCTTAACAAACATATATAAATCAAGTTTTACCACAAATTGCCACTTCTCAGAATCACTAGTGTAGCTATGAAGATGCATGGTTTTCCACCCAAACCCCTTTGCAAAACATCTTTCCCAAAACATAGTTTGTCTAAATGATGTCATAATTGTCACACTCATGTATATTTGAATTGCAAATAATTTGATGTAGCCCAATATGAATTATATTGTACAAAACACACATTTTTCATTTTGTAATTCTTTTGTTTGAATCCCTTAGTCTATTTACTATTTATGTGCCCTTGGATTCTTAGTACTACTCAGTTTTGCCCTCAAGTACTGTCACAAATGCTCTGAGAAGCCCAAACTTATCCTGATTGGTTGAGCCGTTGTCACACGGATCGACTCCACGAACCGTTGATCCACTGATCTAACGGGCAGTATACCCCTATCCGTCTCTTCGTGGCAACCTCTCTCTCTCTCTCTCTCTCTCTCGTGGCCACCCATCTCTCTCTCTCTGTCGGTGGAGAATGCAATAACGAGTTTGCCACTTAATATAGTTTGGGATATAGTATTGGTATAAACATGAGGCATACATATTTGCGGATTTCGGTGATTGCATTATTTGTCACCCCTCTAACAATTATCAACTATCTTGAGCTGTCCTTTTCTTTTAGGGAATATAGTTTGGGATATAGTATTGGTATTTTGAAACGGCCTAAAAGTGGTATAATTTTGGTATAAACATGAGGCATACATATTTGCGGATTTCGGTGATTGCATTATTTGTCACCCCTCTAACAATTATCAACTATCTTGAGCTGTCCTTTTCTTTTAGGGAATATAGTTTGGGATATAGTATTGGTATTTTGAAACGGCCTAAAAGTGGTATAATTTTGGTATAAACATGAGGCATACATATTTGCGGATTTTGGTGATTGCATTATTTGTCACCCCTCTAACAATTATCAACTATCTTGAGCTGTCCTTTTCTTTTAGGGAATATAGTTTGGGATATGGTATTGGTATTTTGGAACGGCCTAAAAGTGGTATAATTTTGGTATAAACATGAGGCATACATATTTGCGGATTTCGGTGATTGCATTATTTGTCACCCCTCTAACAATTATCAACTATCTTGAGCTGTCCTTTTCTTTTAGGGAATATAGTTTGGGATATGGTATTGGTATTTTGGAAAGGCCTAAAAGTGGTATAATTTTGGTATAAACATGAGGCATACATATTTGCGGATTTCGGTGATTGCATTATTTGTCACCCCTCTAACAATTATCAACTATCTTTAGCTGTCCTTTTCTTTTAGGGAATATAGTTTGGGATATGGTATTGGTATTTTGGAAAGGCCTAAAAGTGGTATAATTTTGGTATAAACATGAGGCATACATATTTGCGGATTTCGGTGATTGCATTATTTGTCACCCCTCTAACAATTATCAACTATCTTTAGCTTTCCTTTTCTTTTAGGGAATATAGTTGGTAATTTCGGTGAATGCACACACTAACTTTGAAAACAACTACAAGTACATGTAACTGAATAATGGATTTGTAACAAGGTATCCCTTGTAACAACTTCTAGCGCCTGGTGAGCAATGATAAGAATCCGATCGTAATTATACAACAAAAAAAACAACCAGCCATCAGATTAGCTTGCTTCTTCAACTCGATCAGCTGCCTTAACTGCTTGTTCATTTTCTTCAGTTCTCCCTTCACTTCCACCAGTTCTGCATTGGGAGCATTAGGCATAATCGGAAGGTCCCTAATCGGAACGGCTCCTCTCTCCGCCGCATTCTCTACAGCAAGTCCCCCCCTCCCAAATTGCGCCCCCAATAGCGCCAATTGATTCCTGCAACTGAAGCCTCTGAACGTACACATCGATCCACTCGAAATGCCTGCATTTCTTCAAGATCTGAAAACAACAACGTGAACCCTAAATCCCAAATTCGAGGGAATAACAAGAAAATTGAGAGAAAACAGAGAAATTGGAGCAAGATCTAACCTTATCCCCCTCTCTATATGGCAAGCTCTCGCATGCAACGAACTCACGTCCACGGTTGCCGTTCTCGTCCGTCTTACAGATCGACCGCTTCAGAGGCTCCTGGCGTGGGCAGTCAGGGCATCTTGTCAAAGGCACGGGTCCATACTGCGGCCATGAAGAACAGGAGGTCGAAGAGAAACTAGACATCACCCGCGTGCCGGAGAAGGGCTGCCGCTGGCGGAGAAGAAGAACAATGGGGCGCGGAGAAAGAAAGGGGAAGCAATGGCACGGGCACGGGCGCGGGGCTAGCTCGGGCTCCCATTTTGCAACGGTCACCTGGGTAAGCTGTGGGTCCGGCGCGCTAACGTGGACAAGTTGTGGGTCCCAAGATGATCTGGATAAGTGGAGACGTGTCCACTGCGGGGCACCAACAGCGGCCCCACTTGCCAGCACCAACGTCAACTAAACGGGATTCCTTCCGTCGAGCTCCTTCTGCGATTCAGACAAACGCTTGGGTAAAACTGAGGAAAAACTAAGCAGCTGGGGAAAACTGAGTACAACTAAGGACCCGAGGGCACGAAAATAGAAATCCCTAGTATATACCACCTCGAAGAAGTTCATCATTACAAACCGGGGATCAGGTTGTACCAAGTCCTAGCTAATGGAGGGATACAAGATCACCTCCCAAAATCAGCGGATCATCAGAAGGAAGCAGAAGCACTAGGCAGGAAACTGGTTGCGGAGCCAGGTCCTAAGCCAGCTCCTCCTCTCCGGTGGCTGCAGCTTACGGTAGACGGCATACTCGGCTTCATTGTCTGCAATGAAGTCGATAGCCCTGACCAGCAAGTTAGGCTGGAACAGCTGCGCCTTGCAGACGAACCGGGGAGTGAAGATCGTCTTCATCTGAGCATAGTTGGTGATCGGGGTGCCGACGTACTGACGGTGCTTCGGGTACCGCTGCAATCGACAAGGAACACCTGTTAGTGCGGACGACATTGACATGTATATACTTTCAGATCTATGCAGGAGCTCAATGAGGATTCGTACCGTGATGTACTCGTCCGCCGCCCCTTCATCACCGCCGTAGAAGCAGCAACCATCTTCGCTCCAGTCCAGAATGCGATCGGATTTCATCTTCATGATGACGCTCCACTTCGTCCTCCAGTTTCTGATGTGGTTGTACAGCTGAAGAGTGGTGACATGTACGCCGGCGAATGCAAGAACATCCGCGGCTACCTTCTTCATCTGCTGCTCCTTGAATCCCATGTTGAAGCAGACGCCGCTACGGACGAGCTGAACCAACCGGTTCAGCACAAACTCTGATAGCTCAGGTTTCCAAACCATGGCTGGTTTGCTTGCTATCAGAGATGGCTGAGCATTCACAGTTGGCGCAGACAGATCAGGGGAGCCCAAAGGTATGATGGCCTACATGACATACACTAGCAGATCAATGAACTACGACATGGACATCCTTAAGCACTAGCACATCTATGAACTACCAGTACCACATCAAAGAACAGCGAGGTAGGTAATATTGGCCTTACAGTCAAAGGAGCCACACGCAGCACCGAGGTAGGGGAAGCAGGGGACCCTGGCGAAGATGCAGCCAGCACCACCGTCCCAGTGGAAGATGCAGGCAGCACCACCGTCCCCGTCGTAGAGTCAGATCCAACCTGGAAAACCTCCACAACCTCCACCGGCGACGAAGGAATGTCCTACAATGCATTCGTTCAGACCCCGGTTGTGTACCCATAAGATCTAGATCTAAGGCTAGGGTTTGCACAAGCTTACCACAACCGAAGTCATCGACGCAGACGAAGAAGACGACCATCCTCCGCGGCCAGTAGCCGCCGCCACAGCCGCCGTCGCCGCCGCAAGCCTCGCCGACCGTGCGGGTGAGGTAGAGCCGGCCATGTCGCTAGATCGGGGATGGTGGATGAGCTCGAAATGGGGGGAAATGTGGGATTTGGATTTGCCGGTGAGAGAGCCGCCCCTATATACGGTGGCGAAATTTCAAGCGCGGTGACCGAATTCATGGCGCCGAGATTTCGCCGTCCCGCGCGAGCTCCCGCCATCTCCCGCGGTGGCTCTGCGAGGACGCCGCGTTCTCCACTTCTGCGGAAACGGGGGTGGCTCGCTAGAAACGGTCGAACCGTGCGTTCCTCCAGGGCCCGAGGGTCTTATATAAAGAAAACTCTATCGCTTCACTTTGTCTCGCTTTCTCTAGAATCTCTAGAAAAAGGAATTGCTCTATCCTTTATTTAATAATATTATAATAATAGACTATTAAATAAAAATTAGAATACTACTAAATTAGAACCTAATTACAATAGAAGGACTAATCTATGCAGTATAATGAGAAGTAATACTATAAAAAGAAAAATAAAAAAGAACTCTATTTCAGAACTATGAGAGAGAATATTCTGTACCTGCAAGAACGCGGCGTCGACTAGGCATCCAAACGGGCTGAAAAAAGATTGGCCGATGTGAGCCAAGGGGCATGCAGCCTACCAAACACGCCCCATTAGATTTGCTTTGTGATTCATGCTAGTTATCAGTTTCAACATGAGTTACGATTAAGATTTGATGACATGATCTAACTGAGAACAATTAGGTATGGCAGGTTTCTCTAGATTCGCATGCATCTGCCCACTAAAACGCATCTAGAATTCTAGATACATGCAAATCCAAACAATCTACGACCCATATTTTCTAACGCAGGAAATAATATTGATTAGGATAAATACAACCAATCAACAACATTTTACTTTCTAGCCTCATACAACCAATCAACAACATTACCTAGATGGGGGCGCCTGCGCCGGCGCCTCACGCCACGACGGTTTTCGCGGGTGGGGCCGCCTTGTCAGCGAGAGGATGCGACGGTTCGCATCGGCCGCAACGCGGGAAGGTTGGTCGTTGGCGTTTAATGGTCTCCCGCGCGAAAACCGAGGCGGCCACGAGGGCAGCGACTGGCTACGCGGCGTTCAGTCGCTTACGCCGTCGTAAACGCGGGTAGTTGCCACCGCTATATAGTACGTACGCCGTCAACCACCGCGGTGCTATCCTCTCATCTCCACCACCGTCGCCACTCCATTCTCTCCTCTACACCTCAAAATGTCGCGCCGTCTGAAGACCACCTACTCCATGCTTGGCCTCAACGGCCGCGCGCTGCCTCCACCACCACCGCAACCGCAGCCGGAGCGGAGCCAGCTGATACGTCGACGACGTATCTATAATTCCATGTTCCATGATGACCCACATGTTCATGTCACACATTTATTCGTTTTGCATTTTCGGAACTAACCTATTGACGAGATGCCAAGTGAGTTCTGTTGCTGTTTTGGTTTCAGAAATCCTAGTAAGGAAATATTCTCGGAATTGGACGAAATCAACGCCCAGCATCTTAGAATTCCACGAAGCTTCCAGAACACCGAGAACCAGAGGGGGGCCACAGGGGCCCCACACAATATGGCGGCGCGGCCAGAGGGGAGGGCGCCGGCCTACTGTGTGGGCCCCCCGTAGCCCTTCCAACTCCGCCTCTTTGCCTATTTAAGCCTCCCTGACCTAAAACCTCGATACGAATAAGCCACGGTACGAGAAAAGTTCCAGAGCCGCCGCCATCGCGAAGCCAAGATCTGGGGGACAGGAGTCTCTGTCCGGCACGCCGCCGGGACGGGGAAGTGCCCCCGGAAGGCTTCTCCATCGACACCACCGCCATCTCCACCAACGCTGCTGCTCCCATGATGAGGAGGGAGTAGTTCTCCCTCGAGGCTAAGGGCTGTACCGGTAGCTATGTGGTTAATCTCTCTCTCTCTACTCCAATACAATGATCTCGTGAATTGCTTTGCATGATTGAGATCTATATGATGAGCTTTGTATCGCTACTAGTCTATGTGCTACTCATGTAATGTTATTAAAGTAGTCTATTTCTCCTGCATGGTGTAAAGGTGACAGTGTGTGCATCGTGTGGTTCTTGTCGTAGATTATGATCATTGACGTGGGCATTACCCTTCGGGTAATCACTATTGCTCTACCCTATACGGCCCAGGTGGAGGCCCATGAAGGCACTCGAAGGCAAGATGGGCCACTAGGACGGTGCGACGAAAGATTACTTGAAGTACAAGACACGGAAAGAGCCGAAGAAGGAAAGATTAGAGATATATCTATTGTAAACCTACCCGTACTCGATTAAACCTCTCGGGACCTGGCCACCTATATAAAGGCCAGGAGAGGGGCTATCGAGGACACGACCAATCTTAGCGATCTTAGCCAACAGAAGCTTAGAACTAGGTAACCCTAGCAATTAGCTATCTCGACGAGATCACAGCCGAACTATTCGGCACCCCCTTGTAACACTATTTTTATCATAATCAAGAACAGACAGGCAGGACGTAAGGGTTTTACCTCATCGAGGGCCCCGAACCTGGGTAAATCGCTCTCCCCGCTTGTCTGCGTACCGATGTCTCGTGTCAGCTTGCAGGATTCCATCAACCCTAAGCCCCTATCGGAGGGCATTGCCGAGGAGCTCCCTCGACAATTGGCGCCGTCTGTGGGAACCCTGTCGGCACAAGGCAGGGCATCGGCAGTACCAGTCACGTCCGCAGCGTTTGTGCTCGATTCACCAACACCTCCAGGACCGAAAGACCCGATTTACTACGAGCCCGTCGAGTTCGCATCTCACCTCAAGCCGTCGCACCCGGCCCCTTCAGAATCGAGTGACGACGACCACCACTTTTGGAGGCGTTCGCTTCATCATCGACTCCGAAGGGTTTCTTCGCCTCCCGAGGGCGGGCACGTCCGGTTCGAGCCCCCCGGTCTCAACAGAAGATACTCAAGCAGCAACCTTGGAAATCCCGCCCGGAAGCATGCGTGGAGGTAACCGAGGAAACCTCGATCACGCAACAGGGAGAAAGAAAAGGCGGAGGGAATCGTATTATGGAGAACGAGAACAGGAGGGCATGCAATCGATCCATGGCCGCGCCCGTTCACCGCACCTATCAGCCACTGAGCAACTCGATGCGCCATGCTACCTCCACTCCTATATCGACCCAAAGGACGGACGGGAAAAATCCAGCCACCTACTAAGGAACTGCCGACACTTCCTAGAAATTCGACAGTTCTGTGATGACCTCAGGAATGAAGCCTTGTCGAGAGCTCACATAATGGAGAAAAAGGCAAGATCTTACAGCTATCGGGCGGAGCCATATATCCCGGAACCGTACGAGCCAATGGAGAAGGATGAGTACGTGCCAGCCGAGGTATTCCCAGAACCGCGCGGGCAGGTCAGCATGATCCACAAAACCAGCTTCTCAAAGAGGGAAATCAAGAAATTCTCGCGGGAAGTAAAATACGCGGAAGTTGCCATGGTTGATACACCTGAATTCATCGACTGGTCAGAGCAAAGCATCTCCTTCGACAGGACAGATCACCCGAAAGCTGTCCCTAGGCCAGGCCATGCAGCTCTGGTCCTCGAGGCGCAGATCGGAGGGTACAACATGAGTAAGGTTTTCATGGATGGAGGAAGCGGCTTAAACCTACTGTTCGCCAACACGATGAAAGCTATGGGTTTGACAGTTGATATGCTAAGAGAATCCGACACAGGGTTCCACGGCATTATACCGACTCGGCCCGCTTACTCTCTCGGAAAGACAACATTGGACGTAGTCTTTGGCACGCCCACCAATTTCAGAAGAGAAAAGATCGAGTTTGAAGTTGTCGACTGGGAGTCTCAGTATCACGCCATCCTCGGCAGACCAGCGTTCGCCAAGTTTATGGCTGTGCCCCATTATGCTTACCTAAAACTGAAGATGCCGGGCAACAACGGAACCCCAATAACCGTTCACGGGAGCTTCGCCAAGTCAGACACCTGTGACAGAGAATTCCAAAAGATCGCCTCAAAGTTCGGCGTTAAGGAGGAGCTCAATGCAATCGACGCAGCTGTAGACCATACGCAGCCGCCGGCCGATAATCGAAACGTAAGATCTGACGAGTTTGACGCTGCAAGGGAAGCCAAGAAGCTTCAGGTGCACCCCACTGACCCGAAGAAAACGGTCAATATATCGGCTGACCTCACGGCCGCATAGGAAGGCGCGCTCATCGAGTTCCTCCGTGAGCGCTGGGAGATATTTGCATGGGAACCATCCGACATGCCAGGTATCCCCAGGGAACTCGCTGAGCACGCCCTTAATGTCGATCCGACGGCCAAACCAGTACAACAGTCGATGCGTCGATTCTCAGAACCCAAGAGGAAAGCAATTGGTGAAGAAATCAATCGACTTCGCAAAGCAGGATTCATCCGAGAGCTTAAGGAAGCAGAGTGGGTGGCTAACCCTGTAATGGTACCCAAGAAGGACACCACCGCTCTGCGTATGTGTATCGACTACACCGGCCTCAATAAACACTGTCCGAAAGACCATTTCCCGCTGCCTAGAATCGACCAGATAGTTGATTCCACAGCCGGATGTGATCGCCTCTCCTTCCTCGATGCTTACTCTGGGTATAACCAGATCAAATTGAAGAAGGAAGACCAGGAGCTGACCGCTTTCATCACTCCACACGGCGTTTTCTGCTACAACGTCATGACCTTCGGGTTGAAAAATGCGGGAGCAACTTATCAACGTTGCATGCAAGCTTGTCTTGGAGAACAAATCGGGCGAAATATCGAGGTCTACATCGACGATATTGTGGTAAAAACAAAGCACACTGCCACCCTCGTCGACGATCTGCGAGAAACCTTTGACAACCTGGACAGGTATAAGATCAAGCTAAACCCCAAAAAGTGCTTCTTCGGGGTCCCAGGGGGGCAAGTACTAGGATACTTCATCTCGGCCAGAGGAATCGAAGCCAACCCCTTGAAAATCAAAGCTATTCTCGATATGGAGCCGCCAAAGAATCTGCACCAAGTGCAGCAGTTGGCAGGACGCTTGGCAGCACTCAGCAGGTTCATTGCCAAGCTGGGAGAAAAAGCTTTGCCTTTCTACAATCTGATGAAAAAATCGGAAAAATTCGAGTGGACAAAGGAGGCACAGGAATCCTTCGACAATCTAAAAAAGATCCTATCGACGTCTCCAGTCCTTGTAACCCCCGTGAGAAGGAAACGCTGCTCATGTACATAGCTGCGACAGCCCAAGTCTTCAGCAGCGTCTTGGTCGTTGAACGAGAAGAAGCAGGGAGAGTCCACGGCGTACAGAGGCCCGTCTACTACCTTAGTGAAGTACTTACGCCTGCAAGACAAAGGTACCCCCATCATCAGAAACTGGCGTATGCAGTATGGAGATCAGCCCGCAAGCTACGGCACTACTTCACCGAGCATCCGATTATCGTTGTGAGCGAGGCGCCGTTGAAAAATATAATGACCAATCCAGAGGCCACTGGTCGAGTGTCCCAATGGGCCATCGAGATAGCGCCTCACGACATAACTTATGTCAACCGAACGGCCATAAAATCCCAAATCCTCCCAGACTTCGTGGCAGATTGGATTCAATCCCAGACACCGGTGGCACCCGACATGTCAGGATCATGGATAATGTATTTCGACGGATCAAAGCGAAGCACAGGCGCTGCGGCAGGAGTAGTGCTGATATCACCGCAAGGAGATAAGATGAAGTACATATTGCGTATGAACTTCCCTCTGCCGACAAACAATGAAGCAGAATACGAAGCACTGCTGCATGGAATGAAGATGGCAAAGGCATGTGGGGCGACTCGCCTAGAAATCTATGGGGACTCAAACTTGGTAGTACAACAGTCGATGAACCTATGCGACGCAGTTAGCGACAACATGATCGCCTATCGACAGCTGTATCAGAACATGGAAGCCAAGTTTGAGGGGTGTGAGCTCAAACATATCGGCAGAGCCAGCAACGAGGAAGCTGACACCTTAGCCAACATCGGCTCCATGTGTTCTCCCATCCCAGACGGAGTTTTTTACGAGGTAATCACTCAGCGATCAATAAAAGAGAAAGCGCCGACACCCTCAAAACCATCGACTGAAGAAACGGAAGCAAGCCCACAGCAAGTTATTGATAACGCTCTAGCTCCCCCAGCCAAGCAAGTTCTCTTCCTCGAGCCATTATGGACTAAACCGTTCCTGGCGTACTTGACAAGGCAGGAACTTCCAAGATCCGGTAGAAGCAAAACGAATCGTCAGGCGATCAAAAGCTTTCGCCATAGTAAACGGTGAACTCTACAAACGCAGCATATCTGGTATTTTCCAAAGGTGCATTGCCATCGACGACGGAAAAGCACTGCTGCGCGAGATACACGAGGGAACTTGCGGGCATCATGCGGGAAGTAGGGCTCTCGTAGCAAAAGCCTTCAGGGCAGGATTCTACTGGCCAACGGCAGCGTCGGATGCTCGAGATTTGGTCATGAAATGTGACCCTTGTCAACGATTCTCTCCAAAACCGCACGCCCCTGCGACAGACCTCATGACGATACCACTGGCATGGCCGTTCGCTCAATGGGGACTCGATCAAGTTGGGCCACTGCCGAGATCATCGCCTGGAGGACACACGTACTTATTAGTCGCAGTCGATAAATTCACAAAGTGGATTGAGGCAGTACCAGTACGGAACCAGAAGGCAAAAACAGCAGTCCAGTTCTTCAAGGAGATAACATGTCGGTTCGGCGTACCCCACAGTATCGTCACAGATAATGGAACCAATTTCGACTCCAAAGAATTCCGAGAATTCTGCGATGACAGGGGCATAAAGCTGAAGTTTGCATCAGTGGCTCACCCGCAAACAAATGGGCAGGTGGAAAGGATCAACGGTTTAATAGGAGACGGCCTCAAGAAACGCCTTACAGGCGCAGAGGGAGCTTGGGTCGAAGAATTACCTTCAGTACTATGGAGTTTGCGTACCACGCCGAACAGGTCAACGCAGTACACCCCATTTTTTCTGGTACATGGAGCCGAAGCAGTCCTACCAGCCGATGTTCGATTTGAAGCACCTCGAGTGACGGCATATACAGAACCCTCTTCCAATACCGCATTACAAGATGCCGTTGACCTACTAGATGAAGCTCGAGACATTGCTTTAGCCAGGACCACGGTATATCAGCAGGCGCTGAGAAACTACCACAGTCGACGAATACGCAATCGATGCTTCAGCGTTGGAGATATGGTACTAAGGTTAAAGCAAAAAAGACCCTCGAAACTCGAGTCTCCATGGGAAGGACCATACGTCGTCACCGAAGTGATACCAGGAGGAGCGTACAGGCTCAAAAATCCGACTTCGGGAAAAGATGTCGAAAACCCATGGAATATCGCACACCTGCGACGGTTCTATACATAGGATGCAATTGTTATTATTGCCTTTAAGGTTGATTTTTCTTTATGAATAAAAGTTTTAATCAGGTTCTTTGCATCCTTTTCTTCAATTCAGGCCACATCACTCGAACAGATCGACTACGGCCCTTACCTTCGGCTTTACTCCCATCGGGAGCGCTGGCCATAAGACACGCAGTGTCATTAATTAAATACTCTCAACGAGAGCTAAGATTAGTGGCACACAAAAAGAAAACAACCAATCCAAGCCTCGGAAAAATACGCGAGTGCTGCCGTCGATGGTTACATTATCACAAAATAAGGCTCAAACCGGTGCACCGAGTGACGATGCCAAGCGTCTAATTCCCTCGACTAAGTCGACGGGTCTCGCTCTTACAAAACTTACACAAAGGCTTCGCAATAACATTGCATAATTCAACGAAGTCGTCGGGAGAGCAGGTTGAATTGATCACTCAGCCGCCCTCGACAAATAAAATAACAATTATTATAGCATACAACGTATGCAATAAATTTATACAGGGACTAAGGCTATTACATTCATAGTCAAGCCTCCTGGCCCCAATGGGCCTTCAGATCCTTTTCAAGACACGACTCCATCCGGGAAACGATGGTGTATGCAGGACCTCTGGCGGCATCATAATATTGGCCCAAGTTCTTCTCAGTATTTGCTACAGCCTCCAAGTCCAGGGACGGGTGACATGCCAATGTTGAAGCAAGAGCAAGCTCCGCACCCGCCAAGAGTTCTTTCCGCACCAACTGCCGAATTCTTTCGGGGGACTTGAATCGGGTGAACAGAGCAGATAAGGTTTCAGGTGCTTGATCTAGGGGAAACAAGGTGCTCCAAACCATCTTAAGATGAGCGTGGAACTTATCGAAATAGTAATGCGCCTTCCCCACCCGATACTTGAACTTCGCCATGACGACAGCCTTCGGACGATGCAGCCATAAGCCATGATTCGGGTGCGCAACGTCAGTCATTGCTTCAACCTCTTCGTGGATCTTTGTAAGGGTATATTGCCCCTATGTGTGGTTTTGGGTATCAATGACAACCCCTATGGACTAATGTTTTCATTGAGTTTATATGAAGGAATATTCCATAGGTACTACTTGCTCTCCATGTGTTGGATTCAAGTATGGATGCCATGAAGATAAAGATATACCTTGTGTATTGGCATCAAGATCATCGGTATGAAGATATATATGTGATATGATCAAGAAGAAGAAATGAAGATGGAGTTCTTATGTGGAACTCAATATTAGCCATGCTCTATCTTAAGTGAGTATGAGAAGATACAAGGTTGAGTTGGGCAAGTTCAAGATGAGCATCTTGAGTGGATCACATGCTTGAAGCTTGCCGTCCATTTGGTGATAATGGACATGTGAAGATGTGCATCAATGAAGCTTTCCCATCATGGTGTATGGGGGAGCATTTGTGAGTATACACGAAGCGACAATGATCAAGTGATGCATTCCGGCTTGAGTGGAGCGTGAAGAGCTATCATCAAGATCAAGCGGGATGCGCAAGGCAAAGGTATGACCTTGATAGGTTTTCCTTTTACCGGTCTCAAGGTGGTTGTTGGGAGACCGGATTATAGGATAGATAGCCGCACTATCAAGAGGGGCTTTCGGTTGGGTAACTTGATCACATCGTCTTAGGGAGCTCAACCCTTTGCATACTTTGCATATCCTTATTGCTTCTTGGTGTTTCTCTATGAGAGGTTCTTGAGCTTGTTGCTAGCTTTACAACAAGCCCAAGTTCATCGAAAACGGAGTTCGCATGCATCTTCTATTGCGTTTTCGAGGTTGGGTGATTTTACCGGTTATTCATGATATAAGGTTCTACCTTTTATATTCATGATAAAATCCCCTCCTATAGATTCTTGTGTTTTCACTTTCCATAGGATAGCATTTGTTGTTGTCTTCCAAACAAAACTGGTTTCATTCGAATCGGGGTTCGGGAGCAAAAGTTATTAAAGAAAAGGGGAAAAGAGAAAAGAATAAAAAGAAAAGAAAAAGAAAAAAAGAGGAGGAGCAGCCGGCCGGTCGGCCGGCCTGCCGGGCCCCGCGCCGGCCCACCCGGCCAGATCCGGCCTGCCCGCCTGTGCCATCCGGGGCCGGGGGCACCTCCGGTCCGCCACGGGCCCGGTTGCCACCGGCCCACCCGGAGCTCCCGGCCGGCCCTTGGGGCCTCAACGCCCAGGCCCACCTCCCGGCGCTCCTTGCTTATCCGCCGCCCGAGCGCTGGGGCCCCGCCCTGGCTGGCCACCCGGCCTGGGCTGCCTGGTCCGGCCAGCCCGGCCCTGGGCCACTTCTAGAGCTATTTTTTTGCCCGTTTTTCTTGTCCTTTTCTGGTTTTTCCCCAACAGTTATATTTGCTCCCTAGCTATAAATAGCCCCTTCTTCCACCTTGAGCAACTAGTTCTTCACTTCCTCTCACCTCCATTGTTGCTATTTGAAGAACTTGCTCTCCCCCTTGATTCCTCCAATCATTCTTGCTCATATTTGAGGATTTGAGAGAGGAGATCTAGATCTACACTTCCACCAAACCGTTTCTTCTCTAAGTGAGGGAATCTCTTGGGATCTAGATCTTGGAGTCTTTGGTTGACTTTCCCCTTGTTCTTCCTCTCCAATCTCATCCTAGCATTCGTTGCCTTGGTGGGATTTGAGTGTGAAGGACTTGAACACCTCCGGTGTTCTTGCTTTGCATCATTGCATAGTGTTGAGCTCTCCACCACGATTAGTTCGAGTGAGAGACCGTGAGCTTGTTACTCTTGGAGGGTGACCTCCTAGTTGGCTTGGCGGTTGGTGCTCCGGTGATCTCTTCAAGAAGATTGTGAAGAGGCCCGGGCTTCTCCTTCGTGGAGCTTGTGAAGTGGTTGTGGAGCTTGCCATCTCCGGAGCGGAGGAAAAGCTAACCATAAGGAAAGGGCCATTATCCTTCGTGGGTGTGGTTCGGAGAATAGGGTGAGCCTTCGTGGCGCGGGGAATCCTTCGTGGGACCTCCACTCCTCCAAACGTGACGTACCTTGTTGCAAAGCAAGGGAACACGGGAATACATCCTCGTCTCCGCGTGCCTCGGTTATTTCTATACCCGAGCTCTCTTTCCTTGTGATAGCCATCGTGCTTGAAGTACATATATCTTGCTATCACTTGTGCTACATATATCTTGTGCCTATCTTGCTTAGCTCTAGTTGCCATTGTTACACTTAGTTGAGCTTAGCATATTTAGGGTTTGTGCTTGTAAACTAAACATTAGTTTAATTCCGCATTCTTACAAGACAAATCCGCAAGAGTTTGTAATTGCCTATTCACCCCCCCTCTAGGCGACATCTCGATCTTTCAATTGGTATCAGAGCAAGGTCTCTCCTTGTTTTAGGCTTCACCGCCTTGAGAGTAAAGATGTCGGCTAGTATAGTGCACAATGACACAATTGTCTTTAATGGCACAAATTATCTTTTATGGCGAAATTGCTTGCTTTGTAATCTTCGGACCTTGTGTCCACATATAGAGCAATTTCTAGATGTAGGTTTTTCTCCTCCGATGGATCCTCAAAATCTATCTTTAGAGGATGAGAAAAACTTACATCTTGAAGCTCAAGTATCTAATGAGCTTGTACTCTCTTTGAGACCAGATTTTCATAGGTTCTTGATATATATAAAGCGAAAATCGTCTCATGAGATGTGGATCAAGCTTAAGGAAATGTTTGGTGGATCCACTTCTCAATTGGTCGGTGGTGACTCCGAGGAGCTCTCTTCCCCTTCACATCATGAAGAGCTCCAAGTTGCTTCCACCTCCGGCCGTGATGAGTTCTCATCTTCTTCCACTTCACCAACGTGTAGCAAGACACGAGGTAATGATATGGTGAGTGGTGAGGAAAATTGCAATGTTGATATTGTGCTCAATAGTGATGATTCTTCATCTCTATCCCATTGTAATGCTTCCTCTTTGGACTTAAACACATCTAGCATTAAAAATAACCTACATGCTTGTGTTGATGGTCCTTGCATATCATGTGTAAATTGCTTACATAGATCTCATGATGATATGCTTACCTTGTCTTGTTCCCATAATCAAAATGCTTCTATTTCCTCTAGTTGGTTGTTGACTAACAATGTAGAGGAAACCGAACACTCTATGGATCAAGACACGACTTCAAATGAGGATTCAAGAATATCTTCATCTTCATCCTCCGGTATGCACATGTGCCTTATGGCAAATGGATCAAAGGTATCTCCTACTTTGACTCCTAACACTTCCTCTAATGATGAGAGTGATGATGATGATAATGATGAAGAATATAATATCTTGGTGCATAATATGGCAATGGTATATGCTTCTCTTCATGGTAATAAAGAAGCTCGTGCTAATCTCGAACACTCTATGGATACCTTGAGTAAATATAGGGAAACCATAGTGGAGTTGGAGTCCCATATTGAAAATGGGGAAAAGAGATTCACTCTCCTCAAGCATGAGCTAAAAGATGAGAAGCATACTAATTTTATGCTCACACAAAAATTTGAATCCTATAAGCATGAAAATGAGAAAACTATTGTTGATGCTTGTGCTACTAACTCTAATTCTTGTGAAGCATCTACCTTAGAGGAGAATGTTGAGCTAAGGGCTCAACTAGAGTTGCTAACTAGCAATTATAGGGAATTGGAAGAAAGTCATAAAAAGCTCTCAAGCTCTCATAATGATCTTCTAATTTCCTATGATGGGCTAAAGTTAGCTCATGAGGCTTGTATCACTAAGGTAACATCTTGTGAGCCTCATGTGGACATTAGCACAATCTCTACTACAAATGCTATATCGACATGTGCTAGTCCTAGTAGTCCATCTAGTCAAACTAGTGATACACCTTGTGTTGGATTACTTGCTTTGCCTTGTTGCTCTAATAATGAAGCTTCTACTTCCTCTAGTACTTGTATTTCTACTAACCATGTAGAGGAAATCAAAGAGCTCGAGGCCCAAGTCCTTTCTTTAAAGAAAGACTTGGAAAAGCGTCATGAAGGGAAATCCGCACTTGACAAGATGTTGAGTATGCAACAATCCCCCAATGACAAGAGTGGACTTGGATTCAATTCCAATAACAAGAACAAGTCCAAGAGCAAGAGCAACAAAAAGAAGGGCCAAGACAAAGTCAAGGATCCGGCCAAGATGGTTTGCTTCAAGTGCAAGGTTGAAGGGCATCATGTTAGATCATGCCCATTGAAGAAGAAGAAGCACTTGAGTGAGAAACAACAAGGGAAACGGCCACAAGGTCAAGGTCAAGCTCATGCTCGACCTCAAGTTGAAGATAGGCCACTTCCCAAGAAGAATCAAGATGTTGTTCCCCAAGAGAAGAAATCAATAAAGAAGAGAAAGGGGAACACTTGCTACTTATGTCGTGTGAAGGGGCACTTTGCTTCTTCATGTTTAAGTGGTACCTTATCTAACCCTATAATTGTTGATGATGATTATTCTCTAGGAAAGGATAAGGATGGCAATGTGTTTGCTAAGTTTGTTGGAACTCAAAGTGGTCTCAAGAAAAGGACCATTTGGGTTGCCAAGCCTATTGTGACTAACCTCTTAGGACCCAACTTGGTTGGGGACCAACAAGCTCAAACGTGATCAATAGGTGCATGTGGAGGTCATTGGAGACTTGGCTAATTCATGAAGAATTAAGGGATCTTCATATATTATATTTTGACCAAGCCAAGTCGTATGGATCATTATCTATATCTTATAACCAATGTTCCTCCTTGCGGTAACTTATACTTCAACTCATCATATTTATTGTAAGTTACTTGCCCCTTTGCATGTTTGGTTTTGTACCAAATATTTGTGTGTATGTGTTGTGTCTTACTTACCTATCTTGTGTATTCAAGTATGTTTGTTTGACTCATCATATACTTGTGTATTATTTTGGAGCCTAATGCATTTTGATGATATCTTATTTGGCTCTCTTTGAAGTGATTAATGGAACATCCCATTTTGGGGGAGTGATATGCTTTGTGCATCTCTCTTTCTTTAAAATGTGTGTACATGGGTACCACCACCTAGTATTGATATTGCAAGATTATCTAGTCACTATGTGGTGTGTCATACTCATGAGAAATTCAAATTCTAAAATATCCATTAATCATCTCTAGTTGAATTTTAAGTTGCCTCTTGTTTAGAAGAAATGACTTATCACATTATGGGGGAGTAATATGTTTTGTACATATCACAAGCCTAGAAAATGTGAACATATGAGGTTATGCCACTTAGAGTTGATGCTCTTAATTATCTTGTTTCTAGGTGGCATGTTTGCTCAAACAAGCTCCACTTGTAGTAAAAAGATTTTATTGCTCATCTTTTGGTTCTTGTTTGAATAAGAAATTCTTGGTGCGGTTTTTCCTCAAATACATATCTCTATATCTTATTTGGGACACCGTTTGCTTCAAGTTATTCTAATCATTGCCGTGCGTGATTGTGTGACTAGTTGAAGCTATCAAGAATCTTCATCCGTGCATAGTGCTCAATTATATATACTTATCCTATGCCTTTCATTGTGAAGTTGATCCTTTCTAACATTGTCAATACTCCACCGGAAATTATTTCCAATATACTCATTGTCTTTGACAATTGATAACCTTGTATGTGGTTGAATTTTTGGATCATCTTCACCTTGGATTGTTTCTTATTGCCTTATTTTACTTCCAACAAATCTTTGTTGCTCCCATGTGTCTTCCTTGTTCCTTTGAAAAATCTTTTGATAAATTCTCTTGATTCATATCAAGTGTTTGTTTTGGAAGACAAACCTTTTCCTTACGGTACATTGTGCCATTGTGAAAAGTGTATAGGGTTTGGTTTATTTTGTTTGAACCTTGCTCTTTTGGGGAGTTTGCTATCTCATTCTTTCTTACATGATTTATTTGCTTGAATGAGATAAATCTTTGAGCATGTTTGCTTTATTTCATCCTTTATGCTCAATGGTTTCTTCTTAGTTCATTTGTTGAACTTTGTTGAACAAATCTTTTGTGATTTGCGTCTTTGATATTATTTGGACAACAAATTTGTTTGGTCACACCTTTATGCCTTATTCAATTCATTTGGTGTTTTGTCCAAAGTATATCTTTCTTGGATCTTTAAAAGTCTTTGTGCGTGCTTATATGCAATTTATTTATATTTATAGCATGCTTTCTTTCTTCGATCCATTATATAGGGTATACTCCATCAAATCCTAAACGGCTAAGATGTGCATGAAATTCAAATTTCATCTATAAATATGCACATATTGATATGGAGTGTATCCTATGTATTGTGGTTAGTCTAACCATTTTGGACCCAATGAGTTTGGGGACCAAGATGTACTTGAATGATGTTTTAGGTACATTGGAGATGCAATGGAGGCTTGTCTCATCTATAAGGAAGGTGTTGTCACCATGTGAGAATTGGAGTCAAGTTAGGATGATCGTTGAACTCTTATCTACTACATCAAGCCATTGCTATCTCGGTAACAAGTATCTTATTCATGCATTCTCATATAGCATCCAACCTCTTGTAGGTTGTATCTTGGCATGAAATTATTTATTTCGAAAATATTGCGGTTCTTGAAAAACCCTTTTAAAATAAAACCTCTTATTGAACATTTGAGTAATTTGAGAAGATGCATATGATAGGTTATATATATATATATCATATTTTATGATTCACCTATCACAAATATGCCCTCTAGCAATTTATTGCATATCAATTCCTCAAAAAGCTCTTGTGTGCAATATTGATGAATTTGTGAAATAAATCCGTATTTGAGATACTTGTTACCTTTCTCAAAACATTCCAACTAGCCTTACTTCCCTTATTGTTAGTTGTGATGTTTTTGAGATCTTATTTTGTTGAAGTTCATTTATATACCATAAGTGAAAAGTGGAGCCATAGGCTATATATGCTTTTAAGCAAACATCCTTTGGTATATTTTATGACTTCATCTTGGATATCGTATCTTATTTATTTTGTTAACCTCTTGTGTGTGCATGTTTCTTTGTGGATCACTATGTACACTTTAGAAACTTATATACATGAGAGAGTTAATCCATCACCTTGATATCTTTGTTCTTTGCCGACCATCTTTTATCCTTTGTTTCTTAGTGGTGTTGGTAAAGGAGATTTATGAGTGCTTGATTTATTTGTTTTCCTTCTTGCACTCATATCTCGTAATTGTTGGACTAAAGTTGTTCTTGATAAGCATATTCTCTTTATCTTAGTTGCGTTCTAAATGATATATAGGGAGTGAGGATTCCATGTTTGTGCATATTGTATTCAAATGCAAACATTATAAATTGTGCACAAACCTTGGGGAGCTTTCTTATTTTATTTAGAGCACTATATCTCTCTTATCATGATATCTTTGTTTGTCCAATTGGATCTTTGATTGCTTGCTTTATTTATTGAAGCTCACTTCACCATGTTATCTTTTTGCAATCTTTGATCCTCAATATAGTTTGACTTCCTTCAAGTATTCATCATTGGATATGTGCACTTGATTCCACTCAAATTATGAGAAGTGCACACTTTGGGGAGGAACTCACATTATATTGGCCTTCTAAATTTTTCACCCATTTTGACAATCGATGCCAATGGGGGAGAAGTTTAGAGGGTTTAAGGGAATGGTTTTATACTTAAGTTTGGTTTGTGCTTAAGTGTTTTGCCTCTCATGCATTCCATATTTATATGTCTTGCATGGTTGTATATATATAGTGGAAACTATCCCAAAGGTTAATCTTGACAATATATGCAATGAATTCATGTTCATCACACGTGCATACATTGTGGGGGAGTTTTCTCTATATACATTGGTTCTACTCACATCTCTTGCATTTGTTGTAGTTGTGTGAGTAGAGCCGGTTTTGATATGGGCTAGTAGCTTTGTGTTACTTGACCATATCAAATACAACCTCTTGTATACAACTTATTCTCGGATAAGTTGCGTACTTGTTTCTAATATTCATTATATAAACCCTCTTATTGTGGTTGTCATCAATTACCAAAATGGGGGAGATTGTAAGGGTATATTGCCCCTATGTGTGGTTTTGGTAATCAATGACAACCCCTATGGACTAATGTTTTCATTGAGTTTATATGAAGGAATATTCCATAGGTACTACTTGCTCTCCATGTGTTGGATTCAAGTATGGATGCCATGAAGATAAAGATATACCTTGTGTATTGGCATCAAGATCATCGGTATGAAGATATATATGTGATATGATCAAGAAGAAGAAATGAAGATGGAGTTCTTATGTGGAACTCAATATTAGCCATGCTCTATCTTAAGTGAGTATGAGAAGATACAAGGTTGAGTTGGGCAAGTTCAAGATGAGCATCTTGAGTGGATCACATGCTTGAAGCTTGCCGTCCATTTGGTGATAATGGACATGTGAAGATGTGCATCAATGAAGCTTTCCCATCATGGTGTATGGGGGAGCATTTGTGAGTATACACGAAGCGACAATGATCAAGTGATGCATTCCGGCTTGAGTGGAGCGTGAAGAGCTATCATCAAGATCAAGCGGGATGCGCAAGGCAAAGGTATGACCTTGATAGGTTTTCCTTTTACCGGTCTCAAGGTGGTTGTTGGGAGACCGGATTATAGGATAGATAGCCGCACTATCAAGAGGGGCTTTCGGTTGGGTAACTTGATCACATCGTCTTAGGGAGCTCAACCCTTTGCATACTTTGCATATCCTTATTGCTTCTTGGTGTTTCTCTATGAGAGGTTCTTGAGCTTGTTGCTAGCTTTACAACAAGCCCAAGTTCATCGAAAACGGAGTTCGCATGCATCTTCTATTGCGTTTTCGAGGTTGGGTGATTTTACCGGTTATTCATGATATAAGGTTCTACCTTTTATATTCATGATAAAATCCCCTCCTATAGATTCTTGTGTTTTCACTTTCCATAGGATAGCATTTGTTGTTGTCTTCCAAACAAAACTGGTTTCATTCGAATCGGGGTTCGGGAGCAAAAGTTATTAAAGAAAGAGAAAAGAATAAAAAGAAAAGAAAAAGAAAAAAGAGGAGGAGCAGCCGGTTGGGCGGCCGGCCTGCCGGGCCCCGCGCCGGCCCACCCGGTCGATCCGGCCTGCCACCGTGCCATCCGGGGCCGGGGCCACCCCCCGGTCCGGCCACGGGCCCGGGCCACCGCCCACCCGGAGCTCCCCCGCCAGGCCGCCACCCCGCCTGGGCCTCAACGCCCGCGCGGCCCACCTCCCCGGCGCTCCCTTGCTTATCCGCCGCCCAGCGCTGCAGCCCCGCCCGGCTGCTGGGCCGGCCGGACCGGGGGGCCACCGGCGCCTCCGGCCCGGTCAGCCGGCCTGGCCACTTCTAGAGCTATTTTTTTGCCCGTTTTTCTTGTCCTTTTCTCTGGTTTTTCCCCCAACAGTTATATTTGCTCCCTAGCTATAAATAGCCCCTTCTTCCACCTTGAGCAACCACTTCTTCACTTCCTCTCACCTCCATTGTTGCTATTTGAAGAACTTGCTCTCCCCCTTGATTCCTCCAATCATTCTTGCTCATATTTGAGGATTTGAGAGAGGAGATCTAGATCTACACTTCCACCAAACCGTTTCTTCTCTAAGTGAGGGAATCTCTTGGGATCTAGATCTTGGAGTCTTTGGTTGACTTTCCCCTTGTTCTTCCTCTCCAATCTCATCCTAGCATTCGTTGCCTTGGTGGGATTTGAGTGTGAAGGACTTGAACACCTCCGGTGTTCTTGCTTTGCATCATTGCATAGTGTTGAGCTCTCCACCACGATTAGTTCGAGTGAGAGACCGTGAGCTTGTTACTCTTGGAGGGTGACCTCCTAGTTGGCTTGGCGGTTGGTGCTCCGGTGATCTCTTCAAGAAGATTGTGAAGAGGCCCGGGCTTCTCCTTCGTGGAGCTTGTGAAGTGGTTGTGGAGCTTGCCATCTCCGGAGCGGAGGAAAAGCTAACCATAAGGAAAGGGCCATTATCCTTCGTGGGTGTGGTTCGGAGAATAGGGTGAGCCTTCGTGGCGCGGGGAATCCTTCGTGGGACCTCCACTCCTCCAAACGTGACGTACCTTGTTGCAAAGCAAGGGAACACGGGAATACATCCTCGTCTCCGCGTGCCTCGGTTATTTCTATACCCGAGCTCTCTTTCCTTGTGATAGCCATCGTGCTTGAAGTACATATATCTTGCTATCACTTGTGCTACATATATCTTGTGCCTATCTTGCTTAGCTCTAGTTGCCATTGTTACACTTAGTTGAGCTTAGCATATTTAGGGTTTGTGCTTGTAAACTAAACATTAGTTTAATTCCGCATTCTTACAAGACAAATCCGCAAGAGTTTGTAATTGCCTATTCACCCCCCTCTAGGCGACATCTCGATCTTTCAATTGTTCTCTTCAGCCGCATCTGAAGCTACAACTGGAAAGGAATAAGAACCAGTTAAGGGAATAATTGAAACTGTTGCAGAAAAACAGAAACATGGGCTAATACTTACAGCCCAAACTTTCGGTAGCAATATGCAGACCATCAAGAGCATACTGTTCAATAGCTATCGCCGTCTCCCCCTTTTTCTTCACCAAGGCCGCCATTGCACGAAGAGAAGTGATATCTTTGTCTAAACTAGACACCTGGTCACGCAAGCGGCGAACGAGGCTTGATTCATCACTACTCGAAGGGTTTGGAAAAGGCTCAGCACGAGAAGAAGATGAAGGAATCTGCAGTGCAATCCTCAATTCAGATTAAGTAACAAGTAAAAACTCCCATCGGGAGCGCCGGGCATGTGTGATACATTCAAAAGCATGTTCAAAGCATGTTCGAATTGGCAACAGAGCCGAAGTAAAATCAAGCTACAACGAAGTCGCGACTGGTCTTATTTACAATAAGTCAAATAAAAAGTTCAAGGATTCGCTGATGACGAGCCAGGGGCGGATTCGGGAGCAGGCTTGGCTTGAGCTTCGTCCACCAGCTTCAGAAGTCGATTCGCACAAGTGACTGCCGATCGCTTGTAAGGCTCAAGGTCAATCAAGTTATGGTCATTATCGACAGGCAACGTTTTGGACAACTCCTCCAAGTTTGATTCCATCCCATGCCCCATGAGTAATTGAAAGGTGAGAACCGCCCCGAATAAACGGCTGCGGCGTTTCAATACCTCCACAGGCTCAGAAGGGTCGACAAGGAAAGAAGCCGCCATATCATCAAGAGTCTTGTCATCCTTCATCTTCGGGAAGATCATCGAGTATAATCTTGATAGCGCCCCTTTGGCCTTTTTCAAAAGACCAAGCACTTGGATGTTAGACTCGGCAGCAAGCGACAAGACGTCGGCTACGGAATCCTCTCGAAGTTGATGACGACGCGTGACGGTTAAGTCAGCAGCATCTGAGGAAAAGACAGATCAGTAATCAATAATCAAAACACTCTTCAACAAGTTGCGGGTTTTACCTAATAATTCCTTGATGGATTCGCGAAGGGTGCCTTCTTTTTTGTCGAGTAAAGCTGCTGCTGCATGCTTGGCGTCTTGCTCATCCTTCAGCTGCTGTTTCAACTTCTTTACCTCCTCCTTCAGCAAGATGTTCTCGTTCTTGGCATCGGCGGCAAGCCTGTTGGCTTCCAGCACCTGATCAGCCGAAGATCTGACAGTCTTTCGAAGTTGGGAGTTCTCTAACTCTAGTCGCGTGAACTCTTCGGCGAACTCCGCCACGGCATCGACTGTGGCATAGATCGGCTGCGACAAGATAAGTTCATAAGGATCCAACCGATAAAAGAGAGTCTAGTAAAATGAAGTGGGTTAAATACTCACATGATCGCGACCAGCCGATGAAGCAGGAACGTTGCCAGGAGGGATAACTGTCGATATTGGGACCTTCTCTACGGCTGTTCGTGAAGGAGGTGTTGATTTTGCGGGTGAAGGATTAGATTCTTTAGCAGATACGGCTCTCTCGGAGACGAATTTCGCCCTCTTTGCGAGAGGGACTTCATCATCATCGTCATCAGAGCTACTTAAAAACAGTGGGCAGTTAGCATACGAGATGACAAGGAATAATTCAAGGAGGGAGCAAGAAACACTTACAGGTCAAGATCATCTTCGCCTGCAAAGACGCTTGTTGAGCTCTTCTTGGCAGGAGGAGGCGCGGCAGCATCATCGGCATCATTATCGCCTCCGTGAGGACTTGATTCAGCCGAAGCGATAAGATCGTCGTGTACCTGCTTCCGACGCCTACCCCTGATGAAGGCGTCATCTTCAGTGGCCTCTTCCCCTTGGACATCGCTGTCCTCAAGGACATGACGGGCATCCTCGGTCCCATCGGAATCTTCGTCGTCATCCTCTAAATCTACACCACTTTCGGGAGTAGGGGGATAGCTTCGAGCAGTTGCAAGCGCCTTTCAAAGAAAAGGAAATTGATGAGAAACAACAGAAAAAAGGATGTCGGCAGTAAAAATAAACGAAGAATTACCTCGGTTGGAGGATGGTCAGCATCGTAAGGAGGACGAGCTGATATCAGGACGATATTGTCATTCTTGCTAAGACATGTCAGGCGACGGACTTCGTCCCGAAGATCATCAGCCGAAAGATCGGCAGAGCTAACCCTGGACTCATCATCCTTACCCGAATAAAGCCACAGTTGATGGGGGCGAGACATCAACGGCTGCACTCGACGTTGCAAGAACACCGAGACGACCTCAGTGCCGCACATTGTCAAGCCTCCCGTGTTTTTCAGAGTGACTACTTGATCAAACAGCCTGTCGGCTGTCAATTTTTCGTCGGGAGAAAGGGTGTTTTGCCAGGATTTCTTCGGCTTAGCAATTAGTTTGTCCTCGAAGGGAGGAAGGTTTGAGCATCTCCCAGATACTGAAGGATCTCGAAGATAAAACCATTTGTTGCGCCAGCCTTGGACGGACTCCTTCATCGGGTAATCGAGATAGTCCACCTCCTTCCTGACAACAAAGCCGACGCCACCAACGACGGGGGGGCCGTTGCTGTCATTATGGCGCTTCACGTAGAAGATCTTCTTCCAAAGACCCCAATGAGGGTCAATGCCGAGGAAGGCCTCGCAAACAGCGACGAAGATGGATAGATGGAGGATGGAGTTCGGGGTCAGCTGCCAGAGCTGGATCCCGTAGAAGTAGAGAAGAGAGCGAAGAAACTCGTGCGCCGGAAGAGAGAGGCCACGGAACAGAAAGGCAGAAAACATAACAGTGAAGCCCTTCGGGGGCTTTGGGCGAGAAACCGCACCTGGAAGACGGATGTCGTCCTCAGATGCAGAGATGAAGCCAAGGGACCGCAGTTTGTTGATGTCGCGGTTGGAAATGGCAGAGGCACTCCAATCGCGGCTAACCTTGGCCGCCTCCGAAGCACTGGCACCCTTCTTTTTACCCATGGCTCTGGAAGCTCTTGGAAGAACAATGCAGGAAGAAGGAAAGGATGTGCGGGGAAGATGAGCAGTAGGAGGTGTAAAAAAGTAATAATGAGGAAGCCCTCTATTTATACCGCAAAAGATTGATATCAGATCGTGGCCATAACTCCGTGGGCGTCGTGGGAGGTGGAGCGAATCCAGCTGTACACGTGGCACTAGAAAACAGGATGGAACCGGCGGCCCATTATTCCCACGTCGCGCGAAAATCGAGGAAACGCCTCGATCGCTGCGTGCGCGCTAGTCAAAACCTAAAAACTGCCTGCGCAGAACTAGGGTGGGCCCGGAAGGTCAAGTCTTGTCAATCAGGTCATAGCAGCAGCATGTCACCACTGACGTCATGGGCATTGTTAATTGCATACGAAAAGACAAAAAGGTCGAGTGGTCAGCGTGAGCCCATGCACGGATTGCAAGCACCCGCACCTAGGCTCGGGGGCTACTCCCATCGGGAGCGCTGTCGCGCACCCGATAAAATGAGGACTCGAAGGAGATAATTGGTTCAAGTCTGCGCCCAGGCGTAGTGCGCCCACGCCCAGACTCGGGGGCTACTCCCATCGGGAGCGCTGGATGCGCACCCGACAGAACTTTTTTCGCACTCCAGGATCATGCCCGGGGACTTGATTCTGTGTAAGGTAACGTTGTTTTGCCTTCGGCAGTTAGCCAACAAAAGTTGGGCACGTTATTCGGTATCCCTTGCATGAAGAAAATGTATCGAATGCACTACAAGAGGCTTGCAGAAAAAGCTTCGGCAGAAGAAGATGTTCGAGTGGTACAACTTGAGTCTACGCACGGATCACGAGCGTCCGTACCTAGACTCGGGGGCTACTCCCATCGGGAGCGCTGACGCGCACCCGATAGAAGACAGAAGAAATGCAAGAACGGTCAAGGAAAAGGAGTTCGGAAGAAGACATGCTTCAGTCTCTACCCGAACTATGTTCGGCTAGACACTCGGGGGCTACTGACGTGGGCATTACCCTTCGGGTAATCACTATTGCTCTACCCTATACGGCCCAGGTGGAGGCCCATGAAGGCACTCGAAGGCAAGATGGGCCACTAGGACGGTGCGACGAAAGATTACTTGAAGTACAAGACACGGAAAGAGCCGAAGAAGGAAAGATTAGAGATAGATCTATTGTAAACCTACCCGTACTCGATTAAACCTCTCGGGACCTGGCCACCTATATAAAGGCCAGGAGAGGGGCTATCGAGGACACGACCAATCTTAGCGATCTTAGCCAACAGAAGCTTAGAACTAGGTAACCCTAGCAATTAGCTATCTCGACGAGATCAGCCGAACTATTCGGCACCCCCTTGTAACACTATTTTTATCATAATCAAGAACAGACAGGCAGGACGTAAGGGTTTTACCTCATCGAGGGCCCCGAACCTGGGTAAATCGCTCTCCCCGCTTGTCTGCGTACCGATGTCTCGTGTCAGCTTGCAGGATTCCATCAACCCTAAGCCCCTATCGGAGGGCATTGCCGAGGAGCTCCCTCGACAATCATAATCTCTTGTAGGTTATGGAGTTAATTATATCTATGATAGTATTGATGTGATCTATTCCCCCTTTCATAGTGTAATGGTGACAATGTGTATGCTATGTTAGTACTCGGTTTATTTTGCAAAGATCTATTATGCTCTAAGGTTACTTAAATATGAATGCTGAATGTTGTGGCGCTTGTTAACTCCGGCTTGAGGGAGCTCTTGTAGCCCTACACAACGAATGGTGTTTGTCATCCAACAAAAGAGTGTATGTAGCACAAATGAGAGAAGTTATTATTTATTATGCGATCAATGTTGAGAGTGTCCACTAGTGAAAGTATGATCCCTAGGCCTTGTTTCCAAACATCGAATCTCCGTTTATTTACTGTTATGTTGCATGTTTACTCGCTGCCATATTTTATTCAGATTACTATTACCACTCATTTACATCCATACTACTTGTATTTCACTATCTCTTCGCCGAACTAGTGCACCTATACATCTGACAAGTGTATTAGGTGTGTTGGGGACACAAGAGACTTCTTGTATCGTGATTGCGGGGTTGCTTGAGAGGGATATCTTTGACCTCTTCCTCCCTGAGTTCGATAAACCTTGGGTGATCCACTTAAGGGAAAACTTGCTGCTGTTCTACAAACCTCTGCTCTTGGAGGCCCAACACTGTCTACAGGAAAAGAAGCGTGAGTAGACATCAAGCTATTTTCTGGCGCCGTTGCCGGGGGGAAAGGTAAAAGGCACTCATACTCCGGTCCCAGGTAACTAAGTTATTTTCTGTTGCCGTTGTAAGTGCTCGAAGCTATTTCCTTTAGATCCTGCAATTGCATCTTTTGGTTTCTTGTTTACACTAGTTAGGCATAATGGAAAGCAACAGTGAGCTTCTTATTCTATTTCCTGAGTTAAGACATGGATTGTTTGCTGCGAAAATTAAAAAACCTATGGAATCTTATTTGCATGCTAGTAGCAATGATATTAGTATGAACGCTTTGAACACCATTGTTGCTAATGATATGGAAAATTCTAAGCTTGGGAAGCTGGTTTTGATGAGCATGATATTTTTAGTCCCCAAGCATTGAGGAGAAAATTTTCTTTGATAATACTTTGCCTCCTATTTATGATGATTATAATGATAGTGGTCTTTTGGTGCCGCCTACTATGGAGAGTAAATTTTATTATGATTATACTATGCCTCCTACACTTGATGAGAATAATAATGATAGCTACTTTGTTGAATTTGCTCCCACTACAACTAATAAAATTGATTATGCTTATGCGGAGAGTAATAATTTTATGCATGTGGCTCATGACAAGAATGTTTTATGTGATAGTTATATTGTTGAGTTTGTTCATGATGCTACTGAAAGTTATTATGAGAGAGGGAAACATGGTTATATGCATCTAAATAATATTAAGTTTCCCCTCTTTATGTTGAAAATCTTGAAGTTACTTGTGTTTTATCTTCATATGCTTACCACTTTGTTCTTCATGAATTTATTTGTGTACAAGATTCCTTTTCATAGGAAGTGGGTTAGGCTTAAATATGCTTTTAATTTGCTTCTTGATGTTCTCTTTTGCTTCAAATCTTATTTCTCGCGAGAGTATCATTAAAATTACTGAGCCCATCTTAATGGCTATAAAGAAAGAACTTTGTCAACACCCGGATTTTTAAGTCCGGATGCCTATTATGTCATTCATCGCAATCCCAGGAATATTGTTGTTGCGAGACATAACAGCTGATATCATAAGTCATCATTCATTACAAACCATCATTGTCTTACAAAAGGGGATCACATGATCCAATATTACACAAATAGTTGATCTATTGATCAACAAACAACATAGTAGCGGAAGCGTAATAGGAGTGGACTATCTATTCCACAGGCCAACGCTTGACGTCAGGCGACTCCTAGTTGTTGTAGACGTCCTGCTGACCGTCGTCCTCGTACTGTTGCTCTTCTTCATATTCTGGCCATTTGAATAGCCAGGGACACAGCCGTGAGTACTTTAAAGTACTCGCAAATTAATACTATCTATTTTAATGAAAGGGTACTAAGCTCTAGTTTTATTTGCGTAAAGCTAATTTTAGTTCATAAGCATTTCATGTGGACCATTATAAGTTAACTAACTCAAGTGGGAACATTAGTGTCATTCCCACAACTCAGTTGTGATTCACCATTATTCATCATTCACCATTCATATTTTCAGATTCTAATACTGGAAACTAGATGGCCTTTCCAACCGTCCGTAACCGTGGACACGGCTATTCGAATAGGTTTACACTCTGCAGAGGTTGCACACTTGTGCCACAATATTTGATTCCATCCGTCGGGATTTCCCCGAATCATCGTATCACAGTACGCGGATCATCAACCATAACCTTTCATTTACTAACCCTAGTATGAGCACCTCTCCCCATGAGCTTGGCCTCCCAGTGAAGACCAACTGTCAACCTGGGAACTGCACAGGGCTTGGCCGACAATTCACCTCAATTCACATCATTTCTCAACAACGGAGGCAGCCTTGGCATAACCCCTATGATGTGTGTTCAAGGGAACCCATACTAAGATACATAAACTTCTAGTTAAGCCTTACCCATAATCAGGTATTGTGGGGGTACTCAATATTGGAAAGGTATCGCATCCAAACCAACATTAGTCTCATCAAAAATCACTATCTTCTCTTGGTATTATTTACCTTCAAGATTACTTTCATAACTTTCATCATCTCATATCACAATGTTCCCATCTAGAGTAGTCAATTTTAGGTATTTAGCACTAGCCACTAGTCATGAGGGGTGCTAACTTAGCTTGATTGTCATAGACTAACTTAGAGGATATTGTCCTACTCTAGATCAAGTGAATCATGAATCAAAAAGTACTTTGATAAAGTAAGGTAGTAAAACTTGAAAGTAAAACTTGTAATAAAACTGGGATAGGCTTAACAAAGATAAAACAAAGGGTGAGGTGCTTTGCCCTTGAGAGCTTTGCACTTTGCAAGTGTATTAGCTTGCCTTGATTGTTGTACTGATCAAAGTGGTCTTCCTCTCCTTGAGTGTAGACCTCCTCCTCCTCAGCGTACTCCTCGGTACTAGCGTCTAAATACGAGTATAATACACACAATCACCACACAACTCAAATACTAAGCTAAGCACACATATGAATCACTCTTACTAAGCTATCATAACACATGCTTATTAGGTGAGTTGATTTAATTATTATTCTTAAGAAAAATAATTTCCTCTCATTATAAATATTAATTTAAGTTGCTAATTACTTCTTGAGAGAAGATAATTCCCTCTCATTAGGTTTGATTAAGATTTAATTTCCTCAATTAATATCATATGACCTAGGTGGACCAAGGTCAACCTCTTCATAATCATTATTTGGGAAAAAGATTTAAATGAGGTACACCACCTCATGCCTTTTAATAATTTTTGATTAATGTTTAATATTATCAACTAAATTAATATGGGTTTAATATGACCATAGTGTCTTCTTCATATTAACTTGGTGGGGTCAAGATTTAAATGAGAGAGATGCTCTCATACACATTAATAAGGGATATGCTCATTTAAAAAGTACTTTAAATAGCCTTAGGGCCAATTTTTAAACAAGGACATGATCATGCAAACAATGATGCAATATTGTTACATATTCTGATAGATATATTGAAATATGATTTTTGAGAGTTGGTTTTAACTTAATAGCATTTTTATTCAATTTTTAATAATTAATTGAAGTGGAAAAAGGCCCTGCCTTGTTTATTTTCTCAGATTAATTCGACAAACAATTTAGGGTTGGGACCAGTGTAGTTTTGTAGATATTTTCACAAGGTTTCCAAATATATAAAATTTGTCAAATTTGGTTGGGTAGATTTTATTCTATTAATTTTTGAAAACAGCATCAGAGGTTAATTAATTAAATTCGAAATTCTCAATTTGAATACTTGGGCTTAGGCGGGAAACTAAACGGGCTGCACAGCGGGAGAGGAAAGTGGGCCGGCCCAGCAGCGCGTCCACGCAGCGGGCCGCCTGACAGCGTGGGGTCCACGCGTCAGTGGGTTTAAAACCCCGAATCGGTACAGAGAAAGGTGAGCCGTAGGATTAGAGGGGGATCGGACGCACGACATTCGTCGTCGTCTCCGGCGAGAAGGTCGAGCTCCGGCGGCTCAGGTAGGGGGTCGGAGGGAGTACCAGGCCGTTGCAGGTGTCTGGCAGTGTGCGTGGGGAGGTTGTCGACGACGGCGAGGCGCCTGGTAGCAGTGGCGTCGCCGGGGGTGGCCTGGATCGACGGCGCCCTTCTCAGCACCTCTGCGGGCTCCGACGGTGAAATTGGGCGGCGGTGGTGGCTAATCGAGCAGGGCGAGGGGACGAGGAGCTTCAGGGGAGGGTGGCGAGCAAGAATGGTGTGGAGAGCTAGGTGCGGGGAGGCCTCCTTTTATAGGGTCTGGAGGTGGCCGTGGCGCGGCGATGAGCTCATCGACGACGACGGTGCTACAGCGGCGCAGGGGTACTGGCGATGACGCTCGTGTGTAGGCGACGTCAGTGCGGTCACGCTGGGCCTGATTGTGGTGAAAACGAGGGCGAGACGAGGACGAGCGCATGATCGAAGCTCTCAGTACCGCGGCGGAGGACGTCGACGGTGGCGTCGTGCACAGGGTTCCCGCGGGCCAGTGGGGTTGTCCACCGTGTTGCTGGTGACGTAGCGGAGCGGTGGCGCAGGGGAAGAGGCGGGGTCAACGGAGTTGGCGGGGGAGCTGGCGCTCTGGGCGTGTCCGGGGCGTCGCCGTGCACGCTCTGGCGCGCGCGTGCGTGTCACTGGCACGTCTGGGCGTCGCTTGCCTGGCCAGTGCAGTGCACGAAAACGTCGAGGGCCACGTCGAGGCGACTCAGGGAAGTGTGGAGCGTGTGTTTGACACGGTGGGGCGTGCTGGAGAGGGCCAGGGGAGTGGCATGGTGAGCTCATGCCATGCCACGGCATGGCATGATTGTGTCCAAATGGTGATGCAACTCTGTACCATTTCTTGTCCAGAGTGTTTGGCAAAGTGTGGAGAGTCAAGGGGAGTACAATGGCTGAGCTAGGCTTGATGGTTGATGCAAGAATCCACTGGATTTTACAATGCATGGGGTTGGCAGGTTCATGCACACAAGGTGCTCGACCAAATGGCCGCAAGAACTTTACTTTGGAATTTTTGAATGAAATTTGTAGGGTTTGATTTATATATTATTTGCAGTAGAGTGGTGGTGGTGGTGATCAAAATGAAGGTTGTTTGCAAAAATTCAAATTGGGTATGATCTTCACATTGATATAAAGTCCTCACTTGTCACCCTTATTCTGGTCAACCTAGTCAACTCTAGCCAGGGTGGTCAACATGAAAGTTCATCATCTTGACATGGTCTTGGATGACATTGCTTTGGTTCATCAAGTTTAGTGTAAGAAATGATTTAACCAGAGGGGTAAAGAGGGGATCAGGTTATAAATTGCATAATTGACCATCATCATATGTGAGATGGTTTTGAGTTCAAATTTGATTCAATTTTGGTTTCTTTGATGCATTTAGGTTTGTTTGAGTTATATAATCATTTTAGAAACAAAAGATCAAGCCATGGTGGCCTTTGGTGAGGGTTTGCATTTTTGACCTATGTGTATGTAAGGGTTTTGGCTCACACTTGGCATTTTCTTTTATTTCCTCAAAGAGGGTTATTATGATCATATGTTAGGGTTTATTAGCAAGTGATAATCATATCAACACTCATCATGGCAAGTGCATACAAGAAAATCACTCATAGGCATGAAATTATATGTGACACACTATGCATATAAAAAGTTTTTGTTTGTTGCAAATTTTGAGTACTTGATCTCTCCTTGATTTCATTATTGTTAAAACTTGGGATGTTACAAACCCTTCCCCCTTACAAAAGATCTCGTCCCGAGATCTTAAAGAAAACTAGGTGCTAAAGAGATCTGGGTATTCCTTCTTCATGTCTTCCTCTCGCTCCCAGGTGGCTTCGTCTTCAGTGTGATTGCTCCACTGAATCTTCAGGAACTTGATACTCCTGGTGCGGGTGGTTCTGTATGCTTCTTCCAGGATACGAATGGGCACTTCTCGATACGTCAAATCTGAGTTGATGTCCACCGATCTGTGATCAATATTCTTGAACACTTCAGTCTTCTCCGGTACTTCAAGGCACTTCCGGAGCAGTGAGATGTGGAACACATTGTGCACAGCCGCCATTTCTTCCGGTAGTTCCAGTTGATAAGATACTTCTCCTCGGCGACTCAGAACCTTGAAGGGTCCGACATATCGGGGCGCGAGCTTTCCTTTCACCTGGAATCTCTGCATTCCTTTGAGGGGTGACACCTTGAGATAAACAAAATCTCCAATCTCGAATGTCATCTCTCGGCGTCTTTTGTCGGCGTAGCTCTTCTGTCTTGATTGCGCCGTCTTGAGGTACTCGCGAATCTTGTGCACCTTCTCTTCGGCTTCTCGAAGAACATCCGGTCCAAAGACTTGGCTTTCTCCGACTTGACCAATTCAGAGGGGTACGGCACTTTCTTCCGTACAGGGCTTCAAAGGGGGCCATCTGTAAGCTGGCTTGATAGCTGTTGTTGTACGAGAATTATGGCAAGCAGTCTTCCCATTTGGATCCATATTCCAACACAGGCTCGAGCATGTCCTCGAGTATCTGGTTGACTCTTTCAGTCTGTCCGTCAGTCTGGGGGTGATAAGCGGTGCTAAAATTCAGCCTGGTTCCAAGTCCTTCATGTACTTTCTGCCAGAACCTTGAGGTGAACTGCGTTCCTCTATCTGACACTATTGACTTCGGTGTTCCGTGCAGGGCGACTATTCTTGAGATGTATAACTCTGCTAGCTTTGGGCCTTGATAAGTGGTTTTGACGGGGATAAAATGGGCTACTTTGGTTAATCTGTCTACCACTACCCAAATAGAATCATTTCCTCTGCTAGATTTGGGCAGTCCGGTGATAAAGTCCATTCCGACTGAGTCCCACTTCCATTCCGGAATCTGTAAGGGTTGTAACAATCCGGCGGGTCGTTGATGTTCTGCCTTAACTCTCTGACAGATATCACACTTAGCTATGTAGCTCCCTATTTCTCGCTTCATTCCATGCCACCAAAATTGTTCCTTCAAATCTTGGTACATCTTGGTACCTCCGGGGTGGATGGAGTATAGGGTGTCATGGGCCTCCTTCAGTATGACTTGCTTCAATTCTGAGTCTGACGGCACACATAGGCGACCGTTGTACCAAAGTACTCCTTCTTCATCTTCCGTGAATCCCGGTGCCTTTCCTGCTGCCATTTGGCTCTTGATTCCGGCAATGCTTGCATTTCCCTTCTGGGCTTCCTTGATTTGACCAATCAAAGTAGGTTGCAGCTCTATGCTGGCTAGGTATCCTTCACTAACCAGTTCCAACCTAAACTGTTCAAACTCTTCATGCAGGCTAGGTTGTTCTGCTGCGATCATGGAGTTCAGCTGGCACGGCTGTCTACTCAGGGCATCTGCTACAACATTGGCCTTGCCGGGGTGATAGTGGATTTCCATATCATAGTCCTTTATCAGTTCCAACCATCTTCTTTGCCTCATATTCAGCTCCTTCTGGGTGAAGATATACTTCAGGCTCTTATGATCTGAATAGATCTCGCATCGATTACCCATGAGGTAATGACGCCAAACTTTCAATGCTAACACTACGGCTGCAAGTTCGAGGTCATGGGTTGGGTAGTTTTGCTCATGCTGTTTCAACTGCCGGGACAGATAAGATATCACCTTTCCTTCTTGCATCAACACACATCCAAGACCAATCTTAGATGCGTCACAATAGACGTCAAAGGGCTTGGTGATGTCCGGCATGATTAGGATGGGGGCTGTGGTTAGTCTGGTTTTAAGTTGCTGGAAGCTGGCTTCACATTTATCAGTCCATTCAAACTTCTTGTCTTTCTTCAACAGTTGTGTCATTGGCCGGGCAATGCTTGAGAATCCCTCAACAAATCTGCGGTAATATCCGGCTAATCCAAGAAATGCACGGACCTCGGTCTGGGTGGTTGGGGTTTTCCATTCTTCAACGGTTTTGATTTTGGCTGGGTCTACAGCAATTCCTCCTGCGGACAATATGTGTCCCAGGAATCCAACCTCCTTCAACCAAAACTCGCACTTGCTGAACTTGGCGTACAACTTGTGCTGCCTAAGGGTTTCTAGGATAACCTCCAAATGCTGCTCGTGTTCCTCTTCGGTTTTGGAGTAGATAAGGATGTCGTCGATGAAGACAATGACAAACTTATCCAGGAAGTTCATGAAAATCTTATTCATGAGGTTCATGAAGTAGGCAGGGGCGTTGGTTAATCCAAATGACATGACATTGTATTCATACAACCCATATCTGGTGGTAAAGGCAGTCTTGGGAATATCCGATGCACGGATCTTCAGCTGATGGTAACCAGTCCTAAGATCAATCTTAGAGAACACGGTGGCACCGGTCAACTGGTCAAACAGGTCTTCTATCTTTGGCAAGGGGTATTTGTTTTTGATGGTGACATCGTTAAGTTTACGGTAATCCGTACATAACCGGTTGGCACCATCCTTCTTATCCACAAACAACACTGGTGATCTCCAAGGCGACGCACTTGGTCGAATCAGACCCTTGAACAACATATCATCCAGTTGCTTCTTCAGCTCTACTAACTCTCTGGGTTCATGCTATAAGCTCTCTGGGCTATAGGTCCGGTTCCGGGATTAACTCAATGATAAACTCGATATCCCGATCCGGGGGCATACCGGGTAGATCATCCGGAAACACATCAGCGTATCGACATACGACCCTGATCTGATCCAGAGTTGGTTTGGCTACACTTTGGTTGCAGGTGAAATTTCTGGGTAGTCTTTCAGACACATGTTCTATGGTTATTCCGGTGCTACTAGTCATGGTGATGGCCTTCTTGGCGCAGTCTATCAATCCATGATGTTTCGCCATCCAATCCATACCCAGTACTACTTCCAATCCTTTTGTTCCCAGAACAATTAAGTTTGCGAAAAACACTAATTCTTGAATTCTTATGGGTACTTCTTTGCAAAATTTTCTAGCTTTAGTGGTTGATCCAGGTATTTGAACTATCATGACATGTTTCAAGCTGATGGGTTGAATCTTACTAGTGCTCACAAAATCTTCAGTAACAAATGAATGTGATGCTCCTGAATCAAACAACACTCTTGCTGGTATTGAGTTAACAGAGAACATACCCAGCACCACATCTGGTGCTTCCTGGGCTTCCTCGGCGTTCATGTGGTAGAGGCGACCTCCGCGGTTGTTCGGGTTGTTGGGGGCGAACTTCTTGCCGGTGGAGACACGGCGCTGCTGCTGAGCTGGTGCAGAGGTGTTGCCGGCGAGCTTGGCCAGCCTTTTGGGGCACTCGTTGGAAAAGTGTCCCACAACTCCACATTCATAGCAGGTGATGGTGGACTTGTCCTTGGTTGCGACAGGGATAGCATTGCTTCCTGTCCTGGGTGCAGTGTTGGTGTTGTTGTTGTTATGGTTGTGGTTGGGGGTGCGCGGCGGAGCGCGGTTGAAGTTGCTGTTGTGGTGTACATAGTTATTGTTGTGGTGGGGGCCTCCTGGCCTTGGGTTTCCTCCGCTCCGGTTCTGAAAACCGGGGCGCGACATCTGGTTTTGGGGCTTGGTGTTGCGGGGGTTGAAACCACCGCTTGAGCTGGGGCGAAACCGGGGTGTGTTGCTGGGCCCACTTTGATTCATCATGCGGCGCTTGCGGTTTTCATTTGCCTGATGCAGTTTGCCTTCCATCTGGATGGCAGAGTCCACAAGGGCTTCTAGGTCAGCGAAGGGAATGTTGACTAGGACTGTCTGCATCTCATCGTGCAGACCGTTGAGGAATCTCTCCTTTCTTTTCTCTGTGGTGTCAGTCTCATCGGGGGCGTACCTTGACAGGGTGAGGAACCTGTCGCGGTATTCTACCACCGACATTCTTCCTTGCTTCAGCTCTCGGAATTCATCCCTCATTTTCTTGATCAAACCTGGTGGCACATGATACTTGCTAAACTTGAGCTTGAAATCAGCCCAAGTCATCATCTGTCCGGCATTTAATGCACGGGCGCTTGTCCACCAAGCTCTTGCTGGTCCGGCTAGGTAGTGCGTAGCAAACAGCACCTTCTCATTTTCCTCTACTCCGGCTACCTCCAAGTTGTTTTCCATGGTTTGCAGCCAATCATCTGCATCTAAGGGTTCCTCCGTCTTACTGAAGACAGGTGGGTTGGTGTTTTGGAAATTCTTAAGTTTAGATCCGGGATGATCATGGTTTCCATGACCCTGATTGGCGATCTGCTGCAGTGCTGCTATGTTGGCCTGCCTTTCAGCCCTTTCATCTTCTCGGTCAGCCAACAACGTTTGCAGTAATTGTAGCATTGCATCTTGGTTGCGGTTCGGAGGGGCCATCTGAACAGATAGATAGATCATGAGATGAGAGGGAATTTCTATGGCTTATTTTGAGTTAAGTTCAAAATTAAAACTTGGAATATTTTCATGATGCACATAACACACATTTTATTTATTCACACAACATCACACATTACAAGTTACCATACTAAGGGTTTTAAGAACCCTTCTTCCACAATCTACGATACATGGTGCGGGATACAACTCACACCTACGTAAGTGAAGCTAGTGCAGCTACTACTCATCATCTTCATCCACATCAATGGGAATGATCCCATCCTCCTCGGACTCCAGAAACGCGTAGTCCTCCTCATCAGTGAACTCATCATCCTCAAAGTCGTTGTCGTCACTCAGGAAGTCATCGCCTCCCTGAATGTCATCTCCATCCTCCTCCATCTCCTGGATCTGGTCCTGCTGGGTCCGGACAGTCACCTCCAAAGTGCGGATCTTCTCGCGAAGACGGCTGATAGTGGCATCCTTCTTGGCGCGCTGCAGGCGGAGTGACTTGCGGTCCTTGGCGAGCATCCGGATAGCTTCGGCATGGTGAGCCAAAGTCATCTGGGCACGGTGGTTGTGAACACGCGTCAGCTCCAGTTCCTTCCGGGTCTCATGGAGCATGAAGTCCAAATGCTGCACATGGATCTTGAGCACCGGGTGCGAAGAGAGTGCCATGGGTTCTCCCATGGTGTCGTGCCTGGCGAAGTAGGCGAAGCGGCTTCCCCGGAGTGCGGCGATGCACACCCGAGCAAGTCCCTCCTGAAGAGCGTGAGCAAGCCCGTCCGGCCAGTTGCATGCCTTGAAGGAGAAAAGGATCCTCTCCGAGATGGGAGGCTCCGAACTTCCCTTCAAGTCAGCGGTGATCATCCACTGCTGTTCCCCGGTGGGGGTGTCGTGGATCCGGACTCCATGGAACTGGGGAGGTGGGCGTTCGAGCCTCTCGGACACCAGGTACAAGTCGCGCTCGAACACCAGACTTCCTCCGTTCTCCAGATCGTAGGTCTCCGTCTGGACGTAGGGCTCCATCTGAAAGTGAAATGGATGAGTAAGTTAGAGATGTGACTAAGTGTGACAATATTTTTAGATGAATTTAGAAGAAGGGGCATGGCTCATCATTTTTGAAAAGATCCTGTAGAAGAGAACATGAGTAAGTTTTTCACAGATATTCATTTCCTTGGTTTTATAAACTAGATTTTTCAGAACGTCCATTCTAAACTAGGGTCTCCTAAGGTCAAACAATGGCTCTGATACCAACTTGTCAACACCCGGATTTTAAGTCCGGATGCCTATTATGTCATTCATCGCAATCCCAGGAATATTGTTGTTGCGAGACATAACAGTGATATCATAAGTCATCATTCATTACAAACCATCATTGTCTTACAAAAGGGGATCACATGATCCAATATTACACAAATAGTTGATCTATTGATCAACAAACAACATAGTAGCGGAAGCGTAATAGGAGTGGACTATCTATTCCACAGGCCAACGCTTGACGTCAGGCGACTCCTAGTTGTTGTAGACGTCCTGCTGACCGTCGTCCTCGTACTGTTGCTCTTCTTCATATTCTGGCCATTTGAATAGCCAGGGACACAGCCGTGAGTACTTTAAAGTACTCGCAAATTAATACTATCTATTTTAATGAAAGGGTACTAAGCTCTAGTTTTATTTGCGTAAAGCTAATTTTAGTTCATAAGCATTTCATGTGGACCATTATAAGTTAACTAACTCAAGTGGGAACATTAGTGTCATTCCCACAACTCAGTTGTGATTCACCATTATTCATCATTCACCATTCATATTTTCAGATTCTAATACTGGAAACTAGATGGCCTTTCCAACCGTCCGTAACCGTGGACACGGCTATTCGAATAGGTTTACACTCTGCAGAGGTTGCACACTTGTGCCACAATATTTGATTCCATCCGTCGGGATTTCCCCGAATCATCGTATCACAGTACGCGGATCATCAACCATAACCTTTCATTTACTAACCCTAGTATGAGCACCTCTCCCCATGAGCTTGGCCTCCCAGTGAAGACCAACTGTCAACCTGGGAACTGCACAGGGCTTGGCCGGACAATTCACCTCAATTCACATCATTTCTCAACAACGGAGGCAGCCTTGGCATAACCCCTATGATGTGTGTTCAGAGGGAACCCATACTAAGATACATAAACTTCTAGTTAAGCCTTACCCATAATCAGGTATTGTGGGGGTACTCAATATTGGAAAGGTATCGCATCCAAACCAACATTAGTCTCATCAAAAATCACTATCTTCTCTTGGTATTATTTACCTTCAAGATTACTTTCATAAATTTCACCATCATCATCTCATATCACAATGTTCCCATCTAGAGTAGTCAATTTTAGGTATTTAGCACTAGCCACTAGTCATGAGGGGTGCTAACTTAGCTTGATTGTCATAGACTAACTTAGAGGATATTGTCCTACTCTAGATCAAGTGAATCATGAATCAAAAAGTACTTTGATAAAGTAAGGTAGTAAAACTTGAAAGTAAAACTTGTAATAAAACTGGGATAGGCTGAACAAAGATAAAACAAATGGTGAGGTGCTTTGCCCTTGAGAGCTTTGCACTTTGCAAGTGTATTAGCTTGCCTTGATTGTTGTACTGATCAAAGTGGTCTTCCTCTCCTTGAGTGTAGACCTCCTCCTCCTCAGCGTACTCCTCGGTACTAGCGTCTAAATACGAGTATAATACACACAATCACCACACAACTCAAATACTAAGCTAAGCACACATATGAATCACTCTTACTAAGCTATCATAACACATGCTTATTAGGTGAGTTGATTTAGTTATTATTATTAAGAAAAATAATTTCCTCTCATTATAAATATTAATTTAAGTTGCTAATTACTTCTTGAGAGAAGATAATTCCCTCTCATTAGGTTTGATTAAGATTTAATTTCCTCAATTAATATCATATGACCTAGGTGGACCAAGGTCAACCTCTTCATAATCATTATTTGGGAAAAGATTTAAATGAGGTACACCACCTCATGCCTTTTAATAATTTTTGATTAATGTTTAATATTATCAACTAAATTAATATGGGTTTAATATGACCATAGTGTCTTCTTCATATTAACTTGGTGGGGTCAAGATTTAAATGAGAGAGATGCTCTCATACACATTAATAAGGGATATGCTCATTTAAAAAGTACTTTAAATAGCCTTAGGGCCAATTTTTAAACAAGGACATGATCATGCAAACAATGATGCAATATTGTTACATATTCTGATAGATATATTGAAATATGATTTTTGAGAGTTGGTTTTAACTTAATAGCATTTTTATTCAATTTTTAATAATTAATTGAAGTGGAAAAAGGCCCTGCCTTGTTTATTTTCTCAGATTAATTCGACAAACAATTTAGGGTTGGGACCAGTGTAGTTTTGTAGATATTTTCACAAGGTTTCCAAATATATAAAATTTGTCAAATTTGGTTGGGTAGATTTTATTCTATTAATTTTTGAAAACAGCATCAGAGGTTAATTAATTAAATTCGAAATTCTCAGTTTGAATACTTGGGCTTAGGCGGGAAACTAAACGGGCTGCACAGCGGAAGAGGAAAGTGGGCCGGCCCAGCAGCGCGTCCACGCAGCGGGCCGCCTGACAGCGTGGGGTCCACGCGTCAGTGGGTTTAAAACCCCGAATCGGTACAGAGAAAGGTGAGCCGTAGGATTAGAGGGGGATCGGACGCACGACATTCGTCGTCGTCTCCGGCGAGAAGGTCGAGCTCCGGCGGCTCAGGTAGGGGGTCGGAGGGAGTACCAGGCCGTTGCAGGTGTCTGGCAGTGTGCGTGGGGAGGTTGTCGACGACGGCGAGGCGCCTGGTAGCAGTGGCGTCGCCGGGGGTGGCCTGGATCGACGGCGCCCTTCTCAGCACCTCTGCGGGCTCCGACGGTGAAATTGGGCGGCGGTGGTGGCTAATCGAGCAGGGCGAGGGGACGAGGAGCTTGAGGAGAGGGTGGCGAGCAAGAATGGTGTGGAGAGCTAGGTGCGGGGAGGCCTCCTTTTATAGGGGCTGGAGGTGGCCGTGGCGCGGCGATGAGCTCATCGACGACGACGGTGCTACAGCGGCGCAGGGGCTGGCGATGACGCTCGTGTGTGGGCGACGTCAGTGCGGTCACGCTGGGCCTGATTGTGGTGAAAACGAGGGCGAGACGAGGACGAGCGCATGATCGAAGCTCTCAGTACCGCGGCGGAGGACGTCGACGGTGGCGTCGTGCACAGGGTTCCCGCGGGCCAGTGGGGTTGTCCACCGTGTTGCTGGTGACGTAGCGGAGCTGGTGGCGCAGCGGGAAGAGGCAGGGGTCAACGGAGTTGGCGGGGGAGCTGGCGCTCTGGGCGTGTCCGTGGCCGTGCACGCTCTGGCGCGCGCGTGCGTGTCACTGGCACGTCTGGGCGTCGCTTGCCTGGCCAGTGCAGTGCACGAAATCGTCGAGGGCCACGTCGAGGCGGCTCAGGGAAGTGTGGAGCGTGTGTTTGACACGGTGGGGCGTGCTGGAGAGGGCCAGAAGAGGGTGGCATGGTGAGCTCATGCCATGCCACGGCATGGCATGATTGTGTCCAAATGGTGATGCAACTCTGTACCATTTCTTGTCCAGAGTGTTTGGCAAAGTGTGGAGAGTCAAGGGGAGTACAATGGCTGAGCTAGGCTTGATGGTTGATGCAAGAAACCACTGGATTTTACAATGCATGGGGTTGGCAGGTTCATGCACCCAAGGTGCTCGACCAAATGGCCGCAAGAACTTTACTTTGGAATTTTTGAATGAAATTTGTAGGGTTTGATTTATATATTATTTGCAGTAGAGTGGTGGTGGTGGTGATCAAAATGAAGGTTGTTTGCAAAAATTCAAATTGGGTATGATCTTCACATTGATATAAAGTCCTCACTTGTCACCCTTATTCTGGTCAACCTAGTCAACTCTAGCCAGGGTGGTCAACATGAAAGTTCATCATCTTGACATGGTCTTGGATGACATTGCTTTGGTTCATCAAGTTTAGTGTAAGAAATGATTTAACCAGAGGGGTAAAGAGGGGATCAGGTTATAAATTGCATAATTGACCATCATCATATGTGAGATGGTTTTGAGTTCAAATTTGATTCAATTTTGGTTTCTTTGATGCATTTAGGTTTGTTTGAGTTATATAATCATTTTAGAAACAAAAGATCAAGCCATGGTGGCCTTTGGTGAGGGTTTGCATTTTTGACCTATGTGTATGTGAGGGTTTTGACTCACACTTGGCATTTTCTTTTATTTCCTCAAAGAGGGTTATTATGATCATATGTTAGGGTTTATTAGCAAGTGATAATCATATCAACACTCATCATGGCAAGTGCATACAAGAAAATCACTCATAGGCATGAAATTATATGTGACACACTATGCATATAAAAAGTTTTTGTTTGTTGCAAATTTTGAGTACTTGATCTCTCCTTGATTTCATTATTGTTAAAAACTTGGGATGTTACAAACTTCTTGGGAGATAACCCATGTGTTTATTTTGCTACTGTTTTGTTGCGTCTTGGAAATTGTTTACTACTGTAGCAACCTCTCCTTATCATGTTTTTGAGCCAAGTAAAGTCTCTATGGTAAATTTGATGCTAGATTTGGATTACTGCGCAGAAACAGCATTGCTGTCTGTCACGAATTCGTGCAGATCTCTCTGTAGAAGAGTCAAAAAAATCTGAAAATTTACGTGCGTGATCCTCAGATATGTACGAAACTTTCACTAGTTTTGAGTTTTTCCGTTTGAGCAAGTTACGTTCCCCTGCAAAATTCGTCTCTACGGACTGTTCTGTTTTTGACAGATTCTGCCTTTTATTTCGCATTGCCGCTTTTGCTATGTTGAATGAGTTTCTTTGTTCCATTAACTTTCAGAAGCTTTGTGCAATGTCCAGAAGTGTTAAGAATGATTGTGTCACCTCTGAACATGTGAACTTTTATTATGCACTAACCCTCTAATGAGTTTGCTTGAAGTTTGGTGTGGAGGAAGTTTTCAAGGGTCAAGAGAAGAGGATGATATACTATGATCAAGAAGAGTGAAAGGTCTAAGCTTGGGGATGCCCCGGTGGTTCATCCCTGCATATTTTAAGAAGACTCAAGCATCTAAGCTTGGGGATGCCCAAGGCATCCCCTTCTTCATCGACAACTTATCAGGTCACTTCTAGTGAAACTATATTTTTATTCCGTCACATCTTATGTACTTTACTTGGAGCGTCTGTGTGCTTTTATTTTCGTTTTGTTATTTTCATTCTCTGAATAAATTCATATTCATGTGGGAGAGAGACACGCTCCGCTTTTTCATTTGAACACTAGTGTTCTTCATTCTTACTTTTAATGTTCAAGGGCGAAAGTTGATCGCTTCACTTGTTGTTATTTTGTTGGAATCAGAAAATGCTTCATATGATCTTGAATAATTTGATACTTGGCAATTGTTTTGAGCTCTCATAGATCATGTTTAAGCTCTTGCATCATGTATCTTAAATCTATTAATAGAGAACTACCGTAGAGCTTGTTAAATTTGGTTTGCATGATTGGTCTCTCTAAGTCTAGATATTTTCTGGTAAAGTGTTTGAACAACAAGGAAGACAGTGTAGAGTCTTATAATGCTTGCAATATGTTCTTGTGTAAATTTTGTTGTACCTGTTCATACTTGTGTTTGCTTCAAACAACCTTGCTAGCCCAAACCTTGTACTGAGAGGAAATGCTTCTCGTGCATCCAAACACCTTGAGCCAAAACCCATGCCATTTGTGTCCACCATATCTACCTATTATGTGGTATTTTCTGCCATTCCAAAGTAAATTACTTGAGTGCTTGATGACCCACAAGTATAGGGGGTGTATCGTAGTATCTTCGATAAGTAAGAATGTCGATCCCAACGAGGAGCAGAAGGTGTTGACAGCAGTTTCGATGAAGGATTCACTGTAAATGCTCACAAACAAGTATTCAAGGGGTTTTGATGTAATAGATGAATAAAGTACGAGTAAGTAAAATGCGAGAGAAATAATTGCAGCGAGTGGCCCAATCCTTTTTAGCACAAAGGACAAGCCGGTTTGTTTACTTATAATGACCAAACGTTCTTGAGGACACACGGGGATTTTAGTCTAGTGCTTTCGCTTCATGTGGCTAAATAATCTTCATTGTTTTGATAAGTGTTGTGTGGGTGAACCTATGCTAATGCACCGCCCTTCCTAGGACTAATACATACTTGTGATTATACCCCTTGCAAGCATCCGCAACTACAAGAAAGTAATTAAGATAAGTCTAACCACAGCCTTAAACTCTGAGATCCTGCGATCCCTCTTGCATCGGTATACTAACGGGGCTCAGGTTTCTGTCACTCCGGCAACCCCGCAATTAGCAACCGAATACAAGATGCACTCCCTAGGCCCATAAATGGTGAAGTGTCGTGTAGTCGACGTTCACACGACACCACTAGAAGAATGACACCACAACTTAAATATCATAACATTGAATATTACTCAACCATAATTCACTACTAGCATTTAGACTTCACCCATGTCCTCAAGAACTAAACGAACTACTCATGAGACATCATATGGAATACAATCAGAGGTGATATGATGATGAATAACAATCTGAACATAAACCTTGGTTCAATGGTTTCACTCAATAGCATCAATAACAAGTAGAGAATAACACCGGGAGAGTTTCCCCTATCAAACAATCAAGATCCAACCCAAATTGTTACAGCGGTGACGAGGTGCAGCGGTGGTGATGGCGGTGTAGATGGTGGAGATGATGATGATGATGATGGAGATGATGTCCAGCTCGATGACGATGACGATGGCGTCGATTTCCCCCTCCGGGAGGGAATTTCCCCGGCGGATTCCTGCCCGCCGGAGAGCTCTTTTCTCTCTGGTGTTCTCCGCCCCGCAGAGGTGGCTGTAACTCTTCGTGAGGTTCTCCCCGTGGCTTAAGTTTTCGGGACAAAGGAGTACGCGAAGAAAAGGAGGCGAAAGGGGCTGTGGGGCCCCCAGACCACAAGGTGGCGCGGCCAGGCCATGGGCCGCGCCGCCCTATGGTCTGGCCCACCTTGGGTCCCCTCTTCTCCCCCTTCTGGCTCCCTCCGTCATCTGGAAAAATAGGAATTTACGTGTAATTTCCTTCCACAGTTGATCTTCCGAAATATTGCGTTCGACGGTGCTTTTTCCAGCAGAATCCTGGCTCCGGTGCTTGATCCTCCAATAATGATGAAACATGCAAAATAGATGAAATAACATAAGTATTGTGTCCCAATATGAAATATATCAATGAATAACAGCAAATTATGATACAAAATAGTGATGCAAATTGGACGTATCAACTCCCCCAAGCTTAGACCTCGCTTGTCCCCAAGCGAAACTGAGCTCGATAAACAAGACCACGTGTTTATGGAGTGAAGAGTCGATAAATAAAATACGGACAAGAAGCATCATATTCATTCACACAAGACATTCTAGTAAACAACTTCCTCATATAACTCATCTTGAAATAAGTAAAGAGAAATCACAAGTAAAGGTGCATGAGAAATCATAGTTGGTGATGGCAAACTTTGTTCTTGGTCAGAGAACTACTAACGGATTGTACTCCTAAGCAAAGCTTTTATATAAGAATTTTATAGCTGGGCTTTCATATTCAAGCATAACAATCTCCTCATAATCATTGATAACTTCAAAGTCATATTCATTCAGATAAAATTGGTACTAAACAAGAAAGTATAAAAGACATGATTAACGGAATCATAGCATAAATGATTGGTTCACAACAACTCAATTGCTTGCTTGAGATAGAGGGAAATAGGTTTACTGACTCAACATAAAAGTAAAAGATAGGCCCTTCGCAGAGGGAAGCAGGGATTAAATCATGTGCTAGAGCTTTTCAAGTTTTGAAATCATATAAAGAGCATAAAAGTAAGATTTTGAGCGGTGTTTGTTGTTGTCAACGAATGGTAGCGGGCACTCTAACCCCCTTGCCAAACGAACCTTCCAAGAGCGGCTCCCATGAGGGACGGCATCTCTACCAGCAAGGTAGATCATCCCCCTTCTCTTTTGTTTACACATGTATTTTAGTTTTATTAAGGATGACACTCCCCCCAACCTTGGCTTTCTCAATCCATGGCTAACCGAATCCTCGGGTGCCTTCCAACATTCACATACCATGGAGGAGTGTCTATTGCAAAATTAAGTTGCTTACTGATAAATCAGGGCAAAACATGTGAAGAGAGTTATTAATGAAAGTTATTAATTGGGGCTGGGAACCCCGTTGCCAGCTCTTATTGCAAAATTATTGGATAAGAGGATGTGCCACTAGTCCATTGGTGAAAGTCCGCCCAACAAGATTGAAAGATAAAACACCACATACTTCCTCATGAGCTATAAAACATTGACACAAATAAAGAGTAGTATAGTTTGAATTATTTAAAGGTAGCACATGAAGTATTTACTTGGAATGGCAGAAAATACCATGTAGTAGGTAGGTATGGTGGACACAAATGGCATAGGTTTGGTCTAAGGTTATGGATGTATGAGAAGCATTCCCTCTCGATACAGGTCTTTGGCTAGCAAGGTTTGATAGCAAGCATAAAGGTTGAGGGAAACAAATAAATATACATATGATAGAACAATCATGCATCTTTCTCATAAGCACAAGCAATTTTACTTCAGAATACTAAACTCATTAGCATAGAGATAATAGAGTAATATATCTAAGTGTATTTCTCTCTTCTATTTAAACATCAGGGTGTTGTTGCTATTGACCAATGCTAAGTTTGCCAAAACCAAATAGATTTACTTGATGCTCCCAAAGTGATATCAATACTCATGTCAAGAGTAATCATATAATGGAGATTGCAAACTAAAATAAGGTGTGCAAAAAGTAAATGATAAGACTTCTCATTAATATTCCATAACGATAACTCACACCAACGGATACATAGATAACCAACTAAGAGAGATACTTCCACATTGCATACTATTCCATATGATAACTTCCCTACTCATGATATGACACTACTTGATAGTAAAAGATAAAGGTAGTGATGATGTGATACCGCGGCACTCCCCCAAGCTTGGAACAAACCAAGGGGATGCCAATACCGATGATGAATTACTCCTTCGGTGATGATGGTGATGGCTTCTTCTCGCGCTTCATAAGGATCTCCTTCAGCTTCAGCTTCTCAATTTTGCAATTCTGCACCAAAACTTGAAGAGACTCATTGTTATCCGAATATGGCGGTGACGGCCTTGTGCTGGGAATTGAGTAATATTCCAGCATTCTGCGAAGTCGCTGGTTCTCCTCCTGAAGTATCTCCACTTCCCTTTTGAGAGCACGATATTGATCACAAAACTCATCAGCAACCCGTATTGCTTCCTCCACACAAGGGAAAGAGTCGAGGTCCAGAGCAGGCGGAAGAGCTCCCTGCAAGTTATGAGAAAAAGAACGCCCAGTGTTAACCGATCCCACCAAGATTGGCTTACTCTTCGTAGTTTCCCACTCTCCTTTTGCTGATGCTATCTTCTTCTTCTCCTTATTGATCCTTTCATCCATCTCTTCCTTCCAAGGCCCCTTGTCCTTGTTGTTGGAGACCATGGTGCCTCTAGATCAAAACAAATCTGGCAGAAAACAGCTCGAAACAAAACACGACGAGAAAACGATATACGGACCTCCAGGGGTCCGGGGGATTATATAGCAAATATTTTTACGATAAAAGGAAGGTTCCAGGCCGAAAACGAGTGGAAAAGGGACGACGAGGGGCTGTCCCCATAGGTCGGCGCGGCCAGGGTGGGGCCCGCGCCGGCCTATGGTGACGGGCCCTCGCGCGTCTTTTCCACTCCGTTTCGATTCCGTAATTTTTCATATTTTCCAAAAACAGCAAAAATATTGTTCGGAAAGGTAAACGCGGACTTTTTATTACCTGTACTGTTACCTATTCAAAGTCGAGTTCTGGCGGACTGTCAATTTGTCCTTTGATGAAAGCCTCCGGTGTTTCTACTTGAATAATATCAACATCAACATTATAAGAATCACCCGAGATATAATGCTTGAGTCTTTGTCCATTCACCACTTGCGTAGCATTGCCTTGGAGAGAGCTAATTTTAATTGCTCCTGAACGATACACCTCCTCAACAACATATGGTCCTTCCCATTTCGAGAGTAATTTCCCTGCAAAGAATCTGAGACGAGACCGATACAATAGGACTTTATCCCCAATATTAAACTCTCTTTTGATGATCCTTCTATCATGCCATTTCTTAACTTTTTCTTTAAAGAGTTTAGCATTTTCATAAGCTTCACTTCTCCATTCATCTAGAGAACTTAATTGCAGCAACCTCTTATTACCGGCTAGTTTCGGATCTTTATTTAGTTCTCTAACAGCCCAATAAGCTTTGTGCTCTAGTTCTAAAGGTAAATGACAAGCTTTTCCATAAACCATTTTATAAGGTGACATTCCCATAGGATTTTTATAAGCAGTTCTATAAGCCCATAGTGCTTCCTTCAATTTGCTAGCCCAATTCTTTCTAGATTTATTAACAGTCTTTCCCAAAATAGATTTAATCTCTCTATTTGATAATTCTACTTGACCACTAGTTTGAGGGTGATAAGCAGAAGCAATTCTATGATTAATACCATACTTAGCAAGAGTTTTTCTAAAACCTCCATGAATAAAATGAGAACCTCCATCGGTCATAATATATCTAGGTACTCCAAATCTAGGAAATATAACATCTACAAGCATTTTTATAGAGGTCTCACCATCAGCACTCTTTGTAGGTATAGCTTCTACCCATTTAGTAACATAATCAACAGCGACAAGTATATGAGTGTTACCTTCTGAAGAAGGGAAAGGACCCATGAAGTCGAATCCCCAACAATCGAATGGTTCGATAACAAGAGTATAATTCATAGGCATTTCATTGCGTCTAGAGATATTACCAACTCTTTCACATTCATCACAAGATAAGATAAACTTACTTGCATCTTTGAAAAGTGTTGGCCAATAAAAACCTGATTGTAGAACCTTTTGCGCGGTTCTATCTCCAGCATGATGTCCTCCATAAACACTACCATGACATTTACTCAATATCTCCTGTTGTTCATATTCAGGGACACATCTTCGCATAATACCATCTACTCCTTCTTTATATAAGTGTGGGTCATCCCAAAAATAATGCCTCAAATCATAAAAGAATTTCCTCCTTTGCTGAGCTGAAAAGGTTGGAGGCAAATACTTCGAAACAATAAAGTTAGCATAATCTGCATACCAAGGGCTCTCTCGTGAGCTCACCTTTATTACAGCCAATTGTTCATTTGGAAAACTATCATTAACAGGAACAGGATCATAAGCAATATTTTCCAATCTAGACAAATTATCAGCAACAGGATTATCAGCACCTTTCCTATCTATAATATGTAAATCAAATTCTTGCAACAGAAGTACCCATCTAATAAGCCTTGGCTTAGCATCTTTCTTTGTCATAAGGTATCTAATTGCAGCATGATCAGTATGAATGGTGACTTTTGAATCAACAATATAGGGTCTAAACTTGTCACAAGCAAAGACTACAGCTAACAATTCCTTTTCAGTTGTAGCATAATTTCTTTGAGCAGCATCAAGAGTCTTACTAGCATAATGAATAACATTTAATTTTTTATCTACCCGCTGTCCAAGAACAGCGCCTACAGCAAAATCACTAGCATCACACATAATTTCAAAAGGAAAATTCCAATCAGGAGGTTCAACTACAGGAGCAGTTGTTAAGGCTTTCTTTAGAGTTTCAAAAGCTTCCTTACAATCATCATCAAAAACAAAAGGTACATCTTTTTGAAGAAGATTAGTAAGAGGCTTTGAAATTTTAGAGAAATCTTTAATAAATCTCCTATAAAACCCAGCATGACCAAGAACACTACGAATACCTTTAACATCCCTCGGATAGGGCATCTTCTCAATTGCTTCAACTTTAGCTCTATCAACTTCAATACCTCTCTCGGAAATTTTATGTCCCAATACAATTCCTTCATTAACCATAAAGTGGCATTTCTCCCAATTAAGAACAAGGTTAGTTTCTTCACATCTCTGCAAAACTTTATCGAGGTTTCGCAAGCAATTATCAAAAGAATTCCCATAGACAGAAAAATCATCCATGAACACCTCTACAATACTTTCGCAAAAACCATGAAAAATAGCAGACATGCATCTTTGAAAAGTAGCAGGAGCATTACATAAACCAAAAGGCATACGCCTATAAGCATAAGTCCCATAAGGACAAGTAAACGTGGTTTTCTCTTGATCTTTAGCTTTAACAGCAATTTGTGAAAAACCAGAATAACCATCAAGAAAGCAAAAATGAGTATTTTTAGATAACCTTTCTAGCATTTGATCAATAAAGGGTAAAGGGTAATGATCTTTCTTAGTAACTTTATTAACTTTTCGAAAATCAATGCACATTCTATACCCTACAACTATTCTTTGAGGAATAAGCTCATCATTATCATTAGGCACAACAGTCATTCCTCCTTTCTTAGGAACACAATGCACAGGACTAACCCATCTACTATCAGCAATAGGATATATAATACCAGCTTCAAGAAGTTTTAATACCTCGTTCCTTACCACCTCTTTCATCTTCGGAATTAGACGACGTTGATGTTCAACAACAGGCTTTGCATCATCTTCCATATTGATAGCATGTTGGCAAATAGAAGGAGAAATCCCTTTCAAATCATCAAGAGTATAGCCAATAGCTCCTCGGTGTTTCTTCAATATTTCCAATAACCTTTCTTCCTCAATCTCTGAAAGCTTAGAACTAATAATAACAGGATATATTTTCTTATCATCAATATGAGCATATTTAAGATTATCAGGTAAAGGCTTTAAATCAAAAACGGGATCTTCCTTTGGTGGCGGTGTTGTACCCAAATCTTCCACCGGTAAATCATGCTTGAGAATAGGTTGGCGAAGAAAAATTTCCTCAAGCTCATCTCTTTCTTTCCTAAAAGCTTCACTTTCACTATTCTCCAAATGTTGCTGCAAAGGATTATTAGGAACAAGAACAATAGATGCACACTGCTCCATTTTAAAATCATTACTAGGCAAGTCAGCTTTATAAGGAGTTTTGGTAAATTTAGAAAAGTTAAATTCATAAGGTTCACCAGCAAATCTAGTCAAAATTTTCTCTTTCTTACAATCTATAATAGCTCCACAAGTATTTAGAAAAGGTCTACCAAAAATGATAGGACAATGATCACTAGCAGCAGAACCAAGTACCAAAAAGTCAGCAGGATATTTAATCTTACCACATAGAACTTCCACATCTCGAACAATACCAATTGGAGAAATAGTTTCTCTATTAGCCAGATGAATAACCACATCAATATCTTCAAGTTCACAAGAACCAATTTCGTGCATAATCTCCGTGTAAAGCTCATAAGGAATAGCACTAACACTTGCACCAATATCACATAAACCATAATAGCAATGATCGCCAATTCTAACAGATAACATAGGAACACTAACTTGTTTGGGTTTATTAGGATGTGAAACAATATTAGAAGCATCTTCACAGAAAATAATATGACCATCCTCCACATTTTCAGTCACAAGGTCTTTAACTATTGCAACAGCAGGTTCAATTTTAATTTGTTCTTCAGGTTCTTTAGGTTTCTTTTCACTTTTATTAACCGCACTAGATATGACAGAGTACTCTTTCATTTTAGCAGGGAAAGGAGTTTTTTCAATATAAGCTTCAGGAATAACATTATCAACAGTTTCAATCACTACACATTTGTTTACAGATGAATCAACTTTATCTTTATACGGTTCATGATACTTATCAAAATTCTTCTTAGGAAATTCATAATGAGAGGCAAAAGCTTTATAAAGATTTGCAACAACTTGGGAATCAAGACCATATGTAGCACTCATATTACGAAATTTATCAGTATCCATAAAAGCTTCAATGCATTTATAATCATAAATTATACCTGACTCTCTATCCTTGTCGTTCTCCCATCCTTCAGTATTTTCTTGGATCCGATCAAGAAGGTCCCTTTTAAACTCTTCTTTGTTGCGTGTAAATGATCCAGAACAAGAAGTATCCAGCAAGGTCTTGTCTTGAAAAGAAAGTCTTGCATATAAATTATCAATAATAACATTACCAGGAAGCTCATGAATGGGGCATTTGAGCATTAAAGACTTCAATCTCCCCCAAGCTTGGGCAATACTTTCTCCATCATGAGGCCAGAAATTATATATGCGGTTCCATCTTTGTGAATTTCACTTGGAGGATAGAATTTAGAATAAAATAAAGGCACAATGTCCTCCCAATCAATAGAATCACCATTCTTCAGCAATTTATACCAATGCGCCGCTTTACCAGACAGCGATATAGTGAATAGTTTCTTCCTAACTTCATTCATAGAAATACCTGCACATTTGAATAACCCGCATAATTCATGCAAAAACAGTAAATGATCACCAGGATGGACAGTTCCATCCCCTTCATAGCGGTTATCCATAACGCGTTCAATAATTTTCATAGGTATTTTATATGGTACTACTTCCTCACCTGGCGCTTCATCCACTACCGTTGCAGTAGTAGTAGATTTCCCAAATAGAAATTGAAGAGAAGATCTCTCCATAATGACTTATAGCAGCAGGCAGAAATAAAATCAGCACAAACAGTAAAGGTTTTCCTTACCAATTCCGCTTACCAATAGCGCTTCACTCCCCGGCAACGGCGCCAGAAAATAGTCTTGATGACCCACAAGTATAGGGGGTGTATCGTAGTATCTTCGATAAGTAAGAATGTCGATCCCAACGAGGAGCAGAAGGTGTTGACAGCAGTTTCGATGAAGGATTCACTGTAAATGCTCACAAACAAGTATTCAAGGGGTTTTGATGTAATAGATGAATAAAGTACGAGTAAGTAAAATGCGAGAGAAATAATTGCAGCGAGTGGCCCAATCCTTTTTAGCACAAAGGACAAGCCGGTTTGTTTACTTATAATGACCAAACGTTCTTGAGGACACACGGGGATTTTAGTCTAGTGCTTTCGCTTCATGTGGCTAAATAATCTTCATTGTTTTGATAAGTGTTGTGTGGGTGAACCTATGCTAATGCACCGCCCTTCCTAGGACTAATACATACTTGTGATTATACCCCTTGCAAGCATCCGCAACTACAAGAAAGTAATTAAGATAAATCTAACCACAGCCTTAAACTCTGAGATCCTGCGATCCCTCTTGCATCGGTATACTAACGGGGGCTCAGGTTTCTGTCACTCCGGCAACTCCGCAATTAGCAACCGAATACAAGATGCACTCCCCTAGGCCCATAAATGGTGAAGTGTCGTGTAGTCGACGTTCACACGACACCACTAGAAGAATGACACCACAACTTAAATATCATAACATTGAATATTACTCAACCATAATTCACTACTAGCATTTAGACTTCACCCATGTCCTCAAGAACTAAACGAACTACTCACGAGACATCATATGGAATACAATCAGAGGTGATATGATGATGAATAACAATCTGAACATAAACCTTGGTTCAATGGTTTCACTCAATAGCATCAATAACAAGTAGAGAATAATACCGGGAGAGTTTCCCCTATCAAACAATCAAGATCCAACCCAAATTGTTACAGCGGTGACGAGGTGCAGCGGTGGTGATGGCGGTGTAGATGGTGGAGATGATGATGATGATGATGATGGAGATGATGTCCAGCTCGATGACGATGACGATGGCGTCGATTTCCCCCTCAGGGAATTTCCCCGGCGGATTCCTGCCCGCCGGAGAGCTCTTTTCTCTCTGGTGTTCTCCGCCCCGCAGAGGCGGCTGTAACTCTTCGTGAGGTTCTCCCCGTGGCTTAGGTTTTCGGGACGAAGGAGTACGCGAAGAAAAGGAGGCGAAAGGGGCTGTGGGGCCCCCAGACCACAAGGTGGCGCGGCCAGGCCATGGGCCGCGCCGCCCTATGGTCTGGGCCCACCTTGGGTCCCCTCTTCTCCCCCGGCTCCCTCCGTCATCTGGAAAAATAGGAATTTACGTGTAATGTCCTTCCACAGTTGATCTTCCAAAATATTGCGTTCTGACGGTGCTTTTTCCAGCAGAATCCTGGCTCCGGTGCTTGATCCTCCAATAATGATGAAACATGCAAAATAGATGAAATAACATAAGTATTGTGTCCCAATATGAAATATATCAATGAATAACAGCAAATTATGATACAAAATAGTGATGCAAATTGGACGTATCAGTGCTACCTTTAAAATTTCATTCCTTTATCTTTGCAATATATAGCTCATGGGACAAATAGCTTAAAAAATATTGTGGTGATGAATATGTAGTTATGTGTCTTAGTTCTTATAAGTTGCTTGTTGAGCGGTAACCATGTTTCTGGGGACGCCATCAACTTTTTACCTTTGTTGGATATCATGTGAGATGCTATGCATGTTCGTCTTGTCTGAAGTAAGTGCGATTTCATGATCAAATGGTTTGAGTATGCATATGTTAGAGAAGAACATTGGGCGCTGATGACCCACAAGTATAGGGGGTGTATCGTAGTACTTTCGATAAATAAGAGTGTCGAACCCAACGAGAAGCAGAAGGTGTTGACAAGCAGTTTCGATGAAGGATTCACTGTAAATGCTCACAGACAAGTATTCAGGGGGTTTTGATATAGCAGATAAATAAAGTACTGATACGTCTCAAACGTATCTATAATTTTTTATGTTCCATGCTACTTTTATGACAATACTTGAATGTTTTGTACATACTTTACAGCATTTTTATACATTTTCCGGCACTAACCTATTAACAAGATGTTGAAGCGCCGATTCTTTTTTTGTTTTGGTTTCAGAAATCCTAGTGAGGAAATATTCTCGGATTGGACGAAATCAACGCCCAGGTCCTATTTTTCCACGAAGCTTCCAGAAGACCGAAGAGTACACGAAGTGGGGCCACGAGGGGCCGAGACCATAAGGCGGCGCGGCCTAGGCCCAGGTCGCGCCGGCCTATGGTGTGGGGCCCCTGTGCCCCCTCCTGACCTACCATTCCGCCTACAAATAGCCTTCGTCGCGAAACCCCCTGTACCGAGAGCCACGATACGGAAAACCTTCCGGAACGCCGCCGAATCCCATCTCGGGGGATTCGGAGATCGCCTCCGGCACCTGCCGGAGGGGAATCATCACCGGAGGGGCTCTACATCATCATGCCCGCCTCCGGATTGATGCGTGAGTAGTTCATCCTTGGACTATGGGTCCATAGCAGTAGCTAGATGGTTGTCTTCTCCGCTTGTGCTATCATTGTATAGATCTTGTGAGCTGCCTAACATGATCAAGATCATCTATTTGTAATGCTACATGTTGTGTTTGGTGGGATCCGATGAATCTAGAATACTATGTTAAGTTGATTATCAATCTATCATATATGTGTTGTTTATGTTCTTGCATGCTCCCCGTTGCTAGTAGAGGCTCTGGCCAAGTTGATACTTGTAACTCCAAGAGGGGGTAATTATGCTCGATAGTGGGTTCATGCCTCCATTGAATCTGGGACAGTGACAGAAAGTTCTAAGGTTGTGGATGTCTTGTTGCTACTAGGGATAAAACATTGATGCTTTGTCTAAGGATATTTGTGTTGATTACATTACGCACCATACTTAATGCAATTATCTGTTGTTTACAACTTAATACTGGAGGGGTTCGGATGATAACCCGAAGGTGGATTATTTAGGCATAGATGCATGATGGATAGCGATCTATGTACTTTGTCGTAATGCCCTGATTAAATCACATAGTAATCATCGTTGATATGTATTGAATCTTGATTTTTCAATTGCCCACCTGTAATTTGTTCACCCAGCATGTTAGTTATCTTATTGGAGAGACACCACTAGTGAACTGTGGACCCCGGTCCATTCTTTTACATCTGAATACATTCTACTGCAATTATTGTTCTTACTGTTCTTTGCAAACAAACACCATCTTCCACTCGATACGCTTAATCCTTTGTTTTCAGAAAGCCGGTGAGATTGACAACCTCACTGTTACGTTGGGGCAAAGTACTTTGATTGTGTTGTGCAGGTTCCACGTTGGCGCCGGTTTCACTGGTGTTGCGCCGCACTACATTCCTCCACCAACAACCTTCACGTGCTTCTTGGCTCCTACGGTTCGATAACCTTGGTTTCTTGCTGAGGGAAAACTTACTGCTGTGCGCATCACACCTTCCTCTTGGGGTTCCCAACGGACGTGTCGACTACACGCCAGCAAGACTTTTCGGCGCCGTTGCCGGGGAACTGAAGAAAAGTTACACCACAGAGAATTGCCTCCCACGGCAACAGACTTTTTGGCGCCGTTGCCGGGAGATCAAGACACGAAAGGGAGTCTCCACATCCAATCTCTTTACTTTGTTTTTGTCTTGCTTTACTTTATTTTATTTACTGTCTTGTTTGCTACATATTAAAAACACAAAAAAATTAGTTACTTTACTTACTGTCTTATTTACTAGCTCTATATAAAAAACACACAAAAAAATTAGTTACTTGTCTTTGCTTAGTTTACTTTATTACTATTAAAATGAGTAATCCTGAAGTTGAAGTTCGTTCTTTTAAGCAACAAGGTGGAGAAAGTTTTAAAGATGCTTGGTACAGAATTAGTAATGCTCATCATAGGTGCATTAAGAAACACTCCACTATTATCCTTCTTAGGAATTTTTATGTTGGCCTATCTAGTTGGAATAGGTATGTTCTTGATACTCTTTCGGGAGGTAATTTCCTAGGTACTCCCGCTTTAGAAGCTAGTTGCATCATTGAGAGTCTAGTTGGAATACCACCTGTTAATGAAGTTAAAATTGAAATCTCTCTTGAGGATGTTATGAAAAAATTGGAAACCATAGAGAAAAAATTTCCAAGTGTTGAAACTAAATTGGAAATGTTACTTGATAAAACTGATGAACTTGATAAATCCTTAGGAGGAATTGATGAAAGAATTAGTGTCCTAGGAACTTGTGTTGTCCATGATAATCAAATCAATAGGATTGGTGAACTTGAAAAAGCTATGGGAACCTTGGGTTCAACTTTTTCTTCTCTTAAGTATAAGGAGAAAGCTTATGTGGGAAAAGAGCAAAAATTCATGTATGCCTCTAAGGTGCCTAAACCAAAGAATTATTATAGGCCTAAAATTGATAAAACCCCTAGCACCACCATAGAAAATTTAGATAATGGAGCATCTAAGGTACCCTTTGCAACAAGTTGTGTTTGTAAGAAAAATAATAATGTTGATGCTTCTTCTCTTGATGTTACTTGATTTGCACTTTCTGCGCCTAGCTGAAAGGCGTTAAAGAAAAGCACTTCTTGGGAGATAACCCAAGTTACATTTTATTTACTGTATTGTTGAGTCTTGGAAGTTGTTTACTACTGTAGCAACCTCTCCTTATCATGTTTTTGTGCCAAGTAAAGTTTCTATGCTAAAGTTGATGCTAGATTTGGATCGCTGCGCAGAAACAGCATTGCTGTCTGTCACGAATTCGTACAGATTTCCCTGTAGAAAAATCAAAAAAATCTGCCAATTTACGAGCGTGATCCTCAGATATGTACGCAACTTTCATTAGTTTTGAGTTTTTCCATTCGAGCAATTCTGGTGCCATTTCTAAATTCATCTTTACGGACTGTTCTGTTTTTGACAGATTCTGCCTTTTATTTCGCATTGCCGCTTTTGCTATGTTGAATGAGTTTCTTTGTTCCATTAACTTTCAGAAGCTTTGTGCAATGTCCAGAAGTGTTAAGAATGATTGTGTCACCTCTGAATATGTGAATTTTTGATTATGCACTAACCCTCTAATGAGTTTGCTTGAAGTTTGGTGTGGAGGAAGTTTTCAAGGGTCAAGAGAAGAGGATGATATACTATGATCAAGAAGAGTGAAAGGTCTAAGCTTGGGGATGCCCCGGTGGTTCATCCCTGCATATGTTAAGAAGACTCAAGCATCTAAGCTTGGGGATGCCCAAGGCATCCCCTTCTTCATCGACAACATTATCAGGTCACTTCTAGTGAAACTATATTTTTATTCCATCACATCTTATGTTCTTTACTTGGAGCGTCGGTTTGATTTTATTTTCGTTTTGGTTTGAATAAAGTTGGATCCCATCATTCTTATATTGGAGATATTACGCTCCGCTTTTTCATATGGAACACTTGTGTTCTTAATTGTGCTTTAATGTTCATGGCGAAGGCTGAAATTGCTTCGTTAAATTGCTATTTGGTTGGAATCAGAAAATGCTGCATATGGTTTGGAATAACTTGGCAATTGTTTGAGCTCTCATAGATCATGTTTAAGCTCTTGCATCATGTAGTTTAATCTATTAATGAAGAACTACCGTAGAGCTTGTTTAATTTGGTTTGCATGATTGGTCTCTCTAAGTCTAGATATTTTCGGGTAAAGTGTTTGAACAACAAGGAAGACAGTGTAGAGCCTTATAATGCTTGCAATATGTTCTTGTGTAAGTTTTTCTGTACCTGTTCATACTTGTGTTTGCTTCAAACAACCTTGCTAGCCCAAATCTTGTACTGAGAGGAAATGCTTCTCGTGCATCCAAACACCTTGAGCCAAAACCCCATGACATTTGTGTCCACCATATCTACCTACTATGTGGTATTTTTCTGCCATTCCAAAGTAAATTACTTGAGTGCTACCTTTAAAATTTCATTCCTTTATCTTTGCAATATATAGCTCATGGGACAAATAGCTTAAAAACTATTGTGGTGATGAATATGTAGTTATGTGTCTTAATTCTTATAAGTTGCTTGTTGAGCGGTAACCATGTTTCTGGGGACGCCATCAACTTTACCTTTGTTGGATATCATGTGAGATGCTATGCATGTTCGTCTTGTCTGAAGTAAGTGCGATTTCATGATCAAATGGTTTGAGTATGCATATGTTAGAGAAGAACATTGGGCCGCTAACTAAAGCCATGTATCATGGTGGAAGTTTTAGTTTGGACATACAACCTCAATCTCTTATGAGAATATTAATTGTTTTTGAATGCTTAAGCATTAAAAGAGAAGTCCATTATCTGTTGTCTATGTTGTCCCGGTATGGATGCTAAGTTGAGAATAATCAAAAGCGAGAAATCCAATGCGTGCTTTCTCCTTAGACCTTTGTACAGGCGGCATAGAGGTACCCTTTGTGACACTTGGTTGAAACATATGTTATGCGATGATAATCCGTGTTTTCCGAGCTGATTAGGACAAGGTGCGAGCACTATTAGTACTCTATGCATGAGACATGCAACTTGTAGGAAGTATTATGCATAGCACATATGAATTATTACTACCGTTGACAAAATTGTTTCTATGTTTTCAAAACAAAAAGCTCTAGCACAAAAATAGTAATCCATGCTTCCCTCTGCGAAGGGCCATTCTTTTACTTTATGTTGAGTCAGTTTACCCATTTCTTTCTATCTTAGAAGCAAACACTTGTGTTAACTGTGTGCATTGATTCTTACATGTTTACTTATTGCACCTGTTATATTACTCTATGTTGACAAATATCCATGAGATATACATGTTACAAGTTGAAAGCAATTGCTGAAACTTTATCATCCTTTGTGTTGCTTCAATGCATTCTACTTTGAATTTATTGCTTATGAGTTAGCTCTTATGCAACTCTTATTGATACTTGTCTTGAAAGTACTATTCATGAAAAGTTTTGCTATATGATTCATTTGTTTAGTCATTATCTTTGTTAGCAATCTTTTGTTCAGATCACTCCATTCATCTCATATGCTTTACAATAATGTTGATCAAGATTATGTTGGTAGCATGTCACTTCAGAAATTATTTGTGTTATCGTTTACCTACTCGAGGACGAGTAGGAACTAAGCTTGGGGATGCTTGATACGTCTCAAACGTATCTATAATTTCTTATGTTCCATGCTACTTTTATGACAATACTTGAATGTTTTATACATACTTTACAGCATTATTATACATTTTTCGGCACTAACCTATTAACAAGATGCCGAAGCGCCAGTTCTTGTTTTCTGTTGTTTTTGGTTTCAGAAATCCTAGTAAGGAAATATTCTCGGAATTGGACGAAATCAACGCCCAGGGTCCTATTTTTCCACGAAGCTTCCAGAAGACCGAAGAGTACACGAAGTGGGGCCACGAGGGCCGAGACCATAAGGCGGCGCTGCACAGGCCCGGCCGCGCCGGCCTATGGTGTGGGGCCCTGTGCCCCCTCCTGACCTACCCTTCCGCCTACAAATAGCCTTCGTCGCGAAACCCCCTGTACCGAGAGCCACGATACGAAAACCTTCCGAGACGCCGCCGCGAATCCCATCTCGGGGATTCAGGAGATCGCCTCCGGCACCCTGCCGGAGAGGGGAATCATCACCGGAGGGGCTCTACATCATCATGCCCGCCTCCGGATTGATGCGTGAGTAGTTCATCCTTGGACTATGGGTCCATAGCAGTAGCTAGAAGGTTGTCTTCTCCGCTTGTGCTATCATTGTATAGATCTTGTGAGCTGCCTAACATGATCAAGATCATCTATTTGTAATGCTACATGTTGTGTTTGGTGGGATCCGATGAATCTAGAATACTATGTTAAGTTGATTATCAATCTATCATATATGTGTTGTTTATGTTCTTGCATGCTCTCCGTTGCTAGTAGAGGCTCTGGCCAAGTTGATACTTGTAACTCCAAGAGGGTAATTATGCTCGATAGTGGGTTCATGCCTCCATTGAATCTGGGACAGTGACAGAAAGTTCTAAGGTTGTGGATGTGTTGTTGCTACTAGGGATGAAACATTGATGCTTTGTCTAAGGATATTTGTGTTGATTACATTACGCACCATAATTAATGCAATTATCTGTTGTTTACAACTTAATACTGAAGGGGGTTCGGATGATAACCCGAAGGTGGATTATTTAGGCATAGATGCATGTTGGATAGCGGTCTATGTACTTTGTCGTAATGCCCTGATTAAATCACATAGTAATCATCGTTGATATGTATTGAATCTTGATTTGTCAATTGCCTACCTGTAATTTGTTCACCCAGCATGTTAGTTATCTTATTGGAGAGACACCACTAGTGAACTGTGGACCCCGGTCCATTCTTTTACATCTGAATACATTCTACTGCAATTATTGTTCTTATTGTTCTTTGCAAACAAACACCATCTTCCACTCGATACGCTTAATCCTTTGTTTTCAGCAAGCCGGTGAGATTGACAACCTCACTGTTACGTTGGGGCAAAGTACTTTGATTGTGTTGTGCAGGTTCCACGTTGGCGCCGGTTTCACTGGTGTTGCGCTGCACTACATTCCTCCACCAACAACCTTCACGTGCTTCTTGGCTCCTACTGGTTCGATAACCTTGGTTTCTTACTGAGGGAAAACTTACTGCTGTGCGCATCACACCTTCGTCTTGGGGTTCCTAACGGACGTGTCGACTACACGCCAGCAAGTACAAGTAAATAAAATGCGAGAGAAATAATTGCAGCGAGTGGCCCAATCCTTTTTAGCACAAAGGACAAGCCGGTTTGTTTACTTATAATGACCAAACGTTCTTGAGGACACACGGGGATTTTAGTCTAGTGCTTTCGTTTCCTATAGTTGATTAATCTTCATTGTTTTGATAAGTGTTGTGTGGGTGAACCTATGCTAATGCACCGCCCTTCCTAGGACTAATACATACTTGTGATTATACCCCTTGCAAGCATCCGCAAATACAAGAAAGTAATTAAGATAAATCTAACCACAACCTTAAACTCTGAGATCCTGCTATCCCTCCTGCATCGATATACTAACGGGGGTTAGGTTGCTGTCACTCCGGCAACCCCACAATTAGCAAACGAATACAAGATGTACTCCCCTAGGCCCATAAAGGTGAAGTATCATGTAGTCGACGTTCACATGACACCACTAGAAGAATAACACCACAACTTAAATATCAAACCATTAAATATTACTCAACATAGTTCACTACTAACATTTCGACTTCACCCATGTCCTCAATAACTAAACGAACTACTCACGAGACATTATATGGAACATGATCAGAGGTGATATGATGATGAATAACAATCTGAACATAAACCTTGGTTCAATGGTTTCACTCACTAGCATCAATAACAAGTAGAAATCAATACCGGGAGAGTTTCCCCTATCAAACTGTAACACCCCAAATTTCAATAAAAGAGAGAAGAAGAAATTCAGAGACCAAAATTGAGAACCAACAAAAACTTTTCAAATTGCATATAGTGCCCTGCATAGGACTTGTGCATTTTGAGTGATATGCCATGATGAGTGTTATCTTGTGTATATGATGAATTCCAAAACCCTAGAGTGATCAAGTAATGATCATCAACCCATTCATCAAAAAGAGAAAGAAATCAAATATTCATAAAACCCTAAAAACCCTAACATATGGTCCATGTCAAACTTGTAAAATTGACCATAGACCCATTTGATCTTCACCAATACTTGTATTATGATATTAAAGAGTAATTACAACTTTGAGAATCAAAGAAACCCCAATTAAATCAAAGCCAAGAATAAAAATATAAGCACATGAGATAATGGTCATTTTTGACTTTTATATTCTGGTTGCTACTTTGAGCCTCTCTATTTCAAAATTTCTAAACTAAACAAATCCAAATCTTTGCATGTCATCCAAGTACACAACAAGATGAACAACTTTTGTAAAGGGGACCATATCAAATTCATCTTGGATCAAGAGATAGGATCAAGCAAAGTAGAGACTTTTTATTAAAAACAAGATCACCCCATTTTCGAAATTGATCAAACCAGACCACTCCTTGACCATTTCTTGGCTCAACCCAGTCCCTTGGACCTCCCTATACCTAGCTCATGCAAGAACACGCCATGGACACGACCAGATCATGGCCGGCCATGGCCATGCCGGCCACGTCGCCCTCCGACACGCCTCCCCCTCCTCTCTTCACCATCTGCACGGCCACCGTGTCCAACGCGTCGCCCACGCCCTGGAGATCGCCCGTGCACGCCGTCGATCGCGGAGGACGCCGACGACGCGCCCGTACGTTCCAGGTACGCCGCGAGCGGCATGGGCGACGTCACTGGCGCACGGACGCGCGCGACACGGCCACGCGGCGTTCGCCGTACCTCGCCGTACCCCGACCATCTCCGCGCGCCCTGGTACCCTCCTCGCCACGCGGAGCTCGCCGGACAAGCTGGCGTCATGCCTTGGCGCCCACGGTCGCCGGCGAGGACGAGCGCGCCCGCCACGGCCGCGCCAGTACGAGCAAGAACCCGACCACCCTATGCACCCCCTTGCCGCGCCGTTCACGCTCATAGCCTCGCCATGACGTCGTGAACACGCCCGCGTCGCCGCCTAGCCCCCTAGACCCCCGGAGCGGCCGCGCCCTTGTCGACTTGCCGCAGCACCCACGGCACCCTCACGCGCCTATAAAAGGAGGCCTCCCCTCGACGATCCAAGCACACCACCATGACCACCTCTCACCACCGCTTCGCCCAGCACCAGTAGCCACCTCAATCGTCGCCGGAGCAAGGCCAATCGACGCCTCACTGCCGCGGAAGCTCTGCAGCAATCGCCGTCGATCCAGGCCTCCCCAAGCGACGCCACTGCTACCAGGAGCCTCGCCGTCATCTACAACGTCGTCGAGCATACTGCCAACCCTAGCTGGAGCCACGGTGAGCCCTCCGACCCCCTACCTGCGCCGCCGGCGAGCTTCTCTCTCGCCGTCGACGACGACACACCTGAGCCGTTAGATCACAATCTAATCCAACGCCCCCTGTGATCCATACCGCTTCGGCTATTACAAGTCGCTGACGGGTGGAGCCCACTGTCAGCGGCCCGCGCGTGCACAGATGCGTGGTGGGCTGGCCTTGGGCCGTTTTAAACCTTTTCGGCCCAGTTAGTTTCCCGCCAGCCCGTTTAATTCAAATCTCGTTTAATAAATTCAATTCAAATTCAATACTGGACCTAACTTTGAAAATTCATAGAATCTGTTTGGCTTGGCCAAATTTAACAAACTTTATATATTTAGAAAGCTTAGGAATTTATCTACACAATGCCACTGGTTTGAACCCTAGATCTATTATATAATTAAAATGGAAAAATAAACAAGGCAGGGACTTTTCTGCCTTAGAATAATTATTAAAAATCAACCAAAATAGATATTTAATTAATTCCAACTCCTATAGCTCACAATTAACTTACACTAATTGTTTCTGCAAGAAAATGGTGTGGTCACTTTGAATGATCATGCCCTAGATTAATTAATGGACACTATGGCTAGTTTAGTAAGTGATATTGTCCCAAAATTATTATGAAAATCATATGGAGGATTTCCCTTCATTTAAATCTTGTCCCAAATAAGTTCATGAGATGTTTGCACCCCTGGTCCAAACACTCCTATATGAATATTTGGAGATTTAAAACATTTGGGAATTATAAAATGGTATGAGGTGATTTACCTCATTTAAATCATTTTCTCAAATAATGATAAATGAATGTTTGACTTAGGTCAATATGAATTCATGTATGATTAATTGGGAAGTTAAATCTTAAGAAGATGTCAATGAGAGGAAATTATTTTTCTCAAGAACTAAATGGAAAATTATTAACTACATATGTAATGAGAGGAAATTATTTTTCTTAAATCAAGAAAACCAATGCACCTAATTATTTTATGTGTGTGCTTAGCATAGTTTGTGTGAAGTAACTATGAGCATAGTATAGCCTTTGAATTTGTTGAGTGATTATACTTCGTATTCAAATTTAGACGCTAGCACCGGAGATTACCAAGAGGAAGGAGAATTCTACCCAGAAGAGGAAGAAGAAAACCTAGAGAACTACCAAGGCAAGCTAATACTCTTGCAAAGTGCAAAGCCCTCCTTGGGCAAGGCACCATGATTCTTATCTTTCTTACACAAGCCTATCCTAAGTTTACATCATACAAGTTTTCCTTGTTGTTTTCAAAGAGTTGAATTAACTTGATTTAGGTGAACAAGATTCTGAGAGTAGCAAAGTTAGTTCAAAGATAGCAAAGCAATGTAGCACCCCTCATGATTAGTGCCAAAGCTAAAATACTAAAACTTGACTACTCTAGATGGGGACCTATGATATGTTGAATTTGAAAACTTGTGAATAATAAGTCATTCTATTGAATGAAGTTGAAGTTGAAGGTGAACAAGAGAAGATAGTGATTTTTGATAAAACCTGATATTGGTTTGAATGCGATACCTTTCCAATTTCAAGTACCCCCACAATACCTGATTATGGGTAGGGCTTAACTGGAAGTTTATACATCTTAGTATGGGTTCCCTCTGAACACACATCATAGGGGTTATGCTGAGGCTGCCTCCGTTGTTGAGAAATGATGTGAATTGAGGTGAATTATACGGCCAAGCCCTGTGCAGTTCCCAGGTTAACAGTTGGTTTTCACTGGGAGGCCAAGCTCATGGGGAGAGGTGCTCATACTAGGGTTTGTAAGTGAAAGGTTAGGGTTGATGATCCGCGTACTGTGTTACGATGATTCGGAGATATTCCGACGGATGTAATCAAATGTTGTGGCATAAGTGTGCAACCTCTGCAGAGTGTCAATCTATTCGAATAGCCGTGTCCACGGTTACGGACGGTTGGAAAGGCCATACAGTTTCCAGTGTCAGATTTTGAAAATATTGATGAAATACATGGTGACTTGTTGATTTACAACAGATGTTGTGGGAATGACACTAATGTCCCCACTTGAGTTAGCTAGCACATGAACCAACGGTTGTGAACTAAAATTTGGCTTAGTCACATTAACTAGAGCTTAGTATCTTTATTTTAAATGGTTAGCACTTACTTTAGTGTTAGTTTGCAAGTACTTAAAGTACTTACGGCTTTGTCCCTGGCTATTCAAATGGCCAGAGTATGAAGATGAACAGAACTATCAAGACGATGACCAGCAGGACGCCTATGACAACTAGGAGCTTTCTGACGTCAAGCGTTGGCCTGTGGACTACAGAGTCCCTTTATCTTTACGCTTCCGCTTTGAACTTGTGCTTGTTCGTTGATCAATAGATCAACTATTCGTGTAATATGGATCATGTGATTCAAGTTGTAAGACTTTATGAGTTGTAATAAATGATGACTGTGATACTTAGCTATTATATCTCGCAACAACAATATTCCTGGGATTGCGATGAATGATATAATAGGCATCCGGACTTAAAAATCCGGGTGTTGACAAGTTGGTATCAGAGCCATTGTTTGACCTTAGAAAACCTTAGTTAGAATGGGCGTTCATAAAAACCTAACTTTGAAATCAAAATGAAGTGAATATTTATGAAAACTTACACATACTCTTGTCTTTGAGGCTTTTTCAAAATTTGGTGAAATCAAGCTTTTTCTTATTTGAATCTACTTAAAAGTTTGCCACACTTGCTCACTCTCTCACACACCCATCCTTTTTCACTTTCAGATGGAGCCTAATGAACCCCTCAACACCAAGTTCTACCAGCTTGGGAATGGTGGAGACTTGATCTTTGAGCACGACCTCAACGCACTCTCTGACTTCCTTGGCCGCCCCCACCCCGAGTTCCACGGGATCCAGATGAACGACCAGGTCGGAGGCGAGTTGCAGTGGATCATCACCGCCGACTTGAGGGGCAAGCTGGAGCCTCCCACCTCGGAGAGGATCCTCTTCTCCATCCGCGAGAGCAACTGGCTCGATGGTCTTGCACGTGGCCTTCAGGAGGCACTTGCACGCCTCTGTGGACAGAACGTGGTGCGCCTACTTGCGTCCCGCTTCGCGCACCTCGTGAGGCGTGATGCTATGGGTGTGCCTATGGCGCTGCAGTCGCACCCACAGCTGAGGCACCATGCTGAGCATCTGGATTACATGTTGTACAACACTCAGAAGGAGTTAGACAACTTCCGTGCGTACGCGAACCGGACTCACCTTGCACTGATCACTCATGGCGATGCCATCAAGCAGCTGTCCAAGGATCGCAACAAGCTTCGTCTGAAGTGTGCGAAGAAGGATGTTACCATTACACGCCTTCGCGCACAGATAGCGTCTCTTGAGTCCACTGTCAAGGCTCAGGAGGATCAGCTGAGAGAGATGGAGGAAGACGAGGCCGGTATCGATCTTCAGGGAGGAGACGCCTTCCTGAGTGACGATGACGACTTTGAGGAGGACGAGTTCACTGAGGAGGAGGACTACGCGTTCCTGGAGCCAGGACCTGATGAGGTAGTTCCCATCGACATAGAGGATGAGGGTAGCCGCACTGGATCACGTCAGTAGGTGTGAGTTGTATCCCGTCCCGTGTATCGTAGCATGAAGGGTTCTTAAAACCCTGGGTATGAGTGTGTATCCCGTCCCTTGTATCGTAGCCTGAGAAATGGTTCTTAAAACCATGGAAGTGTGGTATGTTAGTTTGTAATGTGTTATGTGGAATGAATGAATGAATGTGTGTGTTGTCATCAAAATCATTCAAGTTTTACAAGTTTTTGAACTCACTCAAAATAAACCATAGAAAAATTCCCTCTTATCTTATAATCTTCTGTATATTCAGATGGCCCCTCCCAATCGCAACAACAATGATGCCATGATGCAACTGCTGCAAACCCTGCTTCAAGACAGGGAGACTGAAAGAGCTGAACGTCAAGCCAACATAGCAGCACTGCAAAACCTTGCTCATCAAGGCCATGGGAATCAGGATCACCCCGGATCCAAACTTAAGAACTTCCAGAACACCAACCCTCCGGTGTTTAGCAAGACCGAAGAACCCCTCGACGCCGACGACTGGCTCCAGACTATGGAGAACAACTTGGAGGTCGCCGGAGTCGAAGCCAATGAGAAGGTCCTGTTTGCAACCCACTACCTTGCCGGACCAGCCCGAGCCTGGTGGACCAGCACCCGTGCCATGAACGGAGGTCAAGTCATGACTTGGGCAGATTTCAAGCTCAAGTTCAGCAAGTATCATGTGCCCCCAGGTCTTATCAAAAAGATGCGGGATGAATTCCGCGAACTTAAGCAGGGAAGGATGACGGTGGTAGAATACCGCGACAGATTCCTTACACTGTCAAGGTACGCCCCCGATGAGACGGACACCACGAGAAGAGACAGGAGAGATTCCTGAACGGACTGCATGATGAGATGCAGACTGTCCTAGTCAACATTCCCTTTGCCGACCTTGAAGCCCTTGTTGACTCCGCCATTCAGATGGAGGGCAAGTTGAACCAAGCCAATGAGAACCGCAAACGCCGCATGATGCACCAGAGTGGGCCCAGCAATACTCCCAAGTATCGCCCCAACTCAAGCGGAGGTTTTGCCCCCAGAAACATTAAGCCCCAGATGCAGACTTCACGCCCCGGATTCCAGAACCGGAATGGAGGAAACCCCAGGCCAGGAGGCCACCACAACAACAACCACAACTACCAGAACAACACCAACAACTTCAACCGCGCGCCAATGCGAGCCCCCAACACCAACAACAACAACACCAACACCGCTCCAAGGACTGGAAGCAACGCCATTCCGGTCGCCACCAAGGACAAGTCCACCATCACTTGTTATGAGTGCGGTGTAGTGGGACACTACTCCAACGAGTGCCCCAAGAGGCTTGCCAAGCTCGCCGGCAACACTGCTGCACCTGCTCAACAGCAACGCCGCGTCTCCACCGGAAAGAAGTTCGCCCCCAACAACCCCAATAACCGCAACGGTCGCCTCTTCCACATGAACGCTGAAGAAGCCCAGGAAGCGCCAGACGTTGTACTGGGTATGTTTCCTGTCAACTCAGTACCTGCCCGAGTGTTGTTTGATTCCGGAGCATCTCATTCCTTTGTCACCGAAGACTTTGCATCAACAAGTAAAATTCAACCTATCAGTTTGAAACATGTCATGATAGTTCAAATTCCCGGATCAACCACTAAAGCCAGAAAATTTTGCAAAAATGTACCCATCAGAATACATGAAGTAGATTTCTACGCCAATCTGATTGTTTTGGGAACCAAAGGATTGGAAATAGTGCTGGGTATGGATTGGATGGCCAAACATCATGGAATGATTGACTGTGCTAAGAAAGCCATCACCATGACCAGTAGCACCGGTATCATAGTGGAACATGTCTCGGAAAGACTACCCAGAAAGTTTACCTGCAACCAGAGTGTAGCCAAGCCAACTTTGGATCAGATCAGGGTCGTATGTCGATACTCGATGTGTTTCCGGATGGTCTACCCGGTATGCCCCAGACGGGATATCGAGATTATCATCGAGTTAATCCCCGGAACCGCCCAGAGAGCCTATAGTATGAACCCGCAGAGTTATGCTAAGTTCAGCAAATGTGAGTTCTGGCTGAAAGAAGTAGGATTCCGGGACATATCTGTGCAGGAGGAATCGTTGTAGATCCCGCCAAAATCAAGACCGTCGCAGAATGGAAAGCCCCAACCACCGGACCAGGTCCGCGCTTTCCTTGGATTAGCCGGATATTACCGAGGTTTGTAGAAGGCTTTTCGAGCATCGCTCGACCAATGACCCAATTGCTGAAGAAGGACAAGAAGTTCGAATGGACGGACAAATGTGAAGAGAGTTTCCAACAACTCAAGCTTAGACTGACCTCAGCCCCAATTCTGATCATGCCGGACATCACCAAACCCTTTGACGTTTACTGCGATGCATCCAAGATTGGCCTTGGATGTGTGCTGATGCAGGAAGGAAAGGTGATATCCTATACGTCCCGGCAAAAGCAACATGAGCAGAACTATCCAACTCATGACCTCGAACTCGCAGCCGTAGTCTTAGCACTGAAGGTGTGGCGCCATTACCTCATGGGTAATCGCTGCGAGATCTATTCTGATCACAAGAGCCTGAAGTATATCTTCACCCAGAAGGAGCTGAATATGAGGCAACGAAGATGGTTAGAATTGATCAAGGACTATGATATGGAAATTCACTACCACCCCGGCAAGGCCAATGTGGTAGCGGATGCGTTGAGTAGACTGCCATGTCAGTTGAACTCAATGATAGCCGAGGAACAACCCAGCTTATACCAGGAGTTTGAGCAGTTTAGAATGGAGTTAGTCAGTGAAGGATTCCTAGCCAGCATGGAGTTACAACCCACCTTGATTGGTCAGATCAAGGAAGCTCAGAAGGGAAATGCCAGCATCAACGGAATCAAGACCCAGTTAGCAGGAAAAGCACCGGGATTTACCATAGATGAAGAAGGAGTTCTTTGGTACAACGAACGCCTGTGTGTACCGTCAGACTCAGAGTTGAAGCAAGTTATTCTGAAGGAAGCCCATGACACCTTATACTCTATCCACCCCGGAGGTACCAAGATGTACCAAGACTTGAAGGAACAATTTTGGTGGCATGGAATGAAGAGGGAGATCGGAAGCTACATCGCCAAGTGTGATATCTGTCAGCGAGTCAAGGCAGAACATCAGAGACCCGCAGGACTGCTGCAGCCCCTACAGATTCCCGAATGGAAGTGGGACTCCGTAGGAATGGACTTTATCACCGGTTTGCCCAAATCCAGCAAAGGAAATGATTCGATATGGGTAGTTGTAGACAGATTGACCAAGGTAGCCCACTTCATCGCTGTCAAGACCACCTACCAAGGCCCAAAGTTAGCTGAGCTGTACATCTCCAGAATAGTCGCCCTGCATGGAACCCCGAAGTCAATAATGTCCGATAGAGGATCACAGTTCACCTCCAGATTCTGGCAGAAGGTACATGAAGGACTCGGAACCCGTCTGAATTTCAGCACCGCTTACCACCCACAGACTGATGGAAAGACAGAACGAGTCAACCAGATATTAGAGGACATGCTGAGGGCATGTGTACTGGAATATGGATCCAAGTGGGAAGACTGCCTGCCATACGCAGAATTCTCTTACAACAACAGCTACCAAGCCAGTTACAGATGGCCCCCTTGAAGCCTTGGAAGGAAATGCCGTACCCCTGAATTGGTCGGAGGTCGGAGAAAGCCAAGTCTTTGGACCTGATGTGCTTCGAGAAGCGAAGAGAAGGTGCACAAGATCCGAGAGTACCTCAAGACAGCTCAGTCCCGACAGAAGAGTTACGCCGACAAGAGGCCGAGAGATGACCTTTGAGATCGGAGATTTTGTTTATCTCAAGGTGTCACCCCTGAAAAATGCAGAGATTCCAGCTGAAAACTTGCCCCGATACGTCGGACCCTTCAAAGTTCTCAGCCGCCGAGGTGAAGTCTCCTATCAACTAGAGCTACCAGAAAAATGGCGGCTGTACACAACGTGTTTCACATCTCACTCCTCCGGAAGTGCTTAGAAGTTCCCGAGAAGACTGAGGTATTCAAGAACATCGATCACCGTTCGGTGGATATCAATCATGACCTGACATACCGCGAAGTGCCGATTCACATCTTGGAAGAAGCATACAGAACCACCCGCACCCGAAGCATCAAGTTTCTGAAGATACAGTGGAGCAATCATACTGAAGATGAAGCCACTTGGGAGCGAGAGGAAGACATGAAGAAGGAATACCCAGATCTCTTTAGTACCTAATTTTTCTTTTAGATCTCGGGACGAGATCTTTTGTAAGGGGGAAGGGTTTGTAACACCCCAAATTTCAATAAAAGAGAGAAGAAGAAATTCAGAGACCAAAATTGAGAACCAACAAAAACTTTTCAAATTGCATATAGTGCCCTGCATAGGACTTGTGCATTTTGAGTGATATGCCATGATGAGTGTTATCTTGTGTATAGAATGAATTCCAAAACCCTAGAGTGATCAAGTAATGATCATCAACCCATTAAATCAAAAAGAGAAAGAAATCAAATATTCATAAAACCCTAAAAACCCTAACATATGGTCCATGTCAAACTTGTAAAATTGACCATAGACCCATTTGATCTTCACCAATACTTGTATTATGATATTAAAGAGTAATTACAACTTTGAGAATCAAAGTAACCCCAATTAAATCAAAGCCAAGAATAAAAATATAAGCACATGAGATAATGGTCATTTTTGACTTTTATATTCTGGTTGCTACTTTGAGCCTCTCTATTTCAAAATTTCTAAACTAAACAAATCCAAATCTTTGCATGTCATCCAAGTACACAACAAGATGAACAACTTTTGTAAAGGGGGCCATATCAAATTCATCTTGGATCAAGAGATAGGATCAAGCAAAGTAGAGACTTTTTATTAAAAACAAGATCACCCCATTTTTGAAATTGATCAAACCAGACCACTCCTTGACCATTTCTTGGCTCAACCCAGTCCCTTGGACCTCCCTATACCTAGCTCATGCAAGAACACGCCA